>CM048752.1:48314584-48894584 GCA_026315105.1 Locusta migratoria
AAATGTCAAATTTGCCTATCAAAACAAGTACTGTTTGAACCATAAAAATTTTAAGGAGCCCGACACACACAAAAATACAATAATCCAGGTATTTGAAAAATTACATGTACCACCTGTCAGAAATCATATGTAGGCCAAACTGGCAGAAATTTTCAAGCTAGATACGAAGAACACACAAGAGACAGTGAAAATAATCCACCTAAATTCTATCAACATTTAATCCCGGAAAAACACGATGTAAAACCTTTAGAGGAAGCCTTAAAAATTTTACACATTATACAAAAGGGCCAAAAATGAATATTCCCGAGGAAATCGAACTATATTCACACATACACAACAACCAGAACGATGTTCTAAATGAACAAACTGAACTCAAACATAAAAGATACATCGAAAATTTTATTCACATTATAAACAAACAAGAGAATGGATAAAAACCAAAGATTCCAAATCCATAGTAAAACTCCAATACAAACACCAATAAACCAAAGATATTAATGTATAAATTACTGGTAACCATGTAAACTTATAATATCATTGGATGCTGCCACCACAGACTGCCACTATGAAAAACTGATAAAAAAATCTAATCATATAACCAGTGCTGCTGCACATATACAGATAAGCATTACATCAGCTTCTGTAATCAATTGGGCAGCAAATAAACAACAACAATATTATAAGTAATGTAAGTAAATTTATGTAATTATGTTATAAGAATATATGTAACAACTCTTCTATATTACTTGCATTACAGAACACCTGATGATGGCCTAAGGCCGAAATAAGCTTATTGTGAGTTAATAAAGTTTAATGCAGTGTTAAAATAATTTATAATTATTGTGGTATTGAATATAGAAAGCGTCCTCATTTTTGCATTCTAAAATTTGGTAACTCAAGCAAACAGTAAATGCCTACATCCAGTCTGTCCGAGTTCCATTCGGACTCTCATAGCAGGCTGCAGTGTTACAATCCTTTAAGTTTGAAGTTTTAACAGCCACAGAGCAGGTATCCTGGCCATGAATGTAACCTCACGCGTATCACAGTGCGGCAATGAGGTGACATCAATTTTTTTGGTTAAGTTAGGCAAATCTGACAAATGTTTTGATATTATGGTGTGTTAATGGTAGTGACAGTTTGTCATTCAAAATTTTTCGGTGTCGTGTTCTATTTTGAGATGGGAGACGTGGACATTACAGAGGTGCCAAGGACATCAAAACTACAAACAAGTCTCACAGACAAAAATTCATTATGAATTACTGAAGTCATTGCAGTTGATGAATGTGTTGGTATGCAACTCATTGAGGAGCTGTCAGAAATACCGAAAAGTATTGTGCACAGAATAATAATATGGTTTTCTGATCCGCAGGACCTAATTGAGGAGTAAGACTCTATGGTCATGGAACAAGTCAATACATGAAGTTTAACACAAGAATGGTAATAGAACATTTTTAAGTAGTCCTATGGACACAACACTCTTTAGACTAAGTGAAAAGAATTGATAAAGAAAAAAATGAATTAGCTAAATTGTTTCACTTTTCTAGGAGTTCCTCGACAGAATAAAAGGAGTGAGCCATGAGGTAACTCTTCAATTCAGATTTGAAAGCATGTGGGTTAGTGCTAAATTCTTTAGTTCTTGTGGCAGCTTATTGAAAATGGATGCTGCAGAATACTGCACACCCTGTACAAGTGTCAAGGTGGTGTGATGCAAATGTCGATTCGACTTCTGTCTAGTGTTCACCGAGTGAAAGCTACTAACTCGTGGGAATAAGCTGATATTATTAGCAACAAACGACATTAAAGAAAAAAAGTATTGTGACGCCAGTGTCAAAATTCCCAGACTACTGGAAAGGGGTCGACATGACGTTCGTGAACTTGCACCACATATTGCTCGAACGGCCCATTTCTGAGGCAGAAATATCCTTTTTGTTTCAGTCGAGTTACCCCAAAAAATAATGCCGTACATCATAAGTGAGTGAAAGTAAGCATAGTAGACTACTTTTCGTGTTGACAAATCACTTATTTCAGATATTGTTCTAATGGTAAATAAAGCAGAATTTAGTTTTGGAACAAGCTCCCGAACATGGGCTTTCCGCAACAGCTTACTGTCTATCTGAACACTTAGAAATTTAAACTGTTCTGACTAAGGATTTGGGCAAAAGGAATATCTTACGGCATTATAGGCTTTCTCGGTTATACTGACGATGAAATGTTCTCCAGCTTTCATCCAGGTGGCTGGTTCACATTCCACAAATTTCTTCTGGCGAAGAATGGTGACGAGGATGGCACTTGTCGAATTGTTGCAGAATTCTTCAACACGCCCACTGGGACGGAACCCTGAGAAGATTTCATCGGAAGCATGGTCTGTCGTGGTCTGTGCAGGGAATGAAAAATGTGGCAGTGCAACACTGCAAAGTCTTGTTAAAGCAGTGACGACACACAGTGTTTGCAATACGAGACCCAGAGTGCGGTGTGTTTGGGCCAGAACCAAAGAAAAGTTGAGTTATGACGATACTGACAGTTTTCTTCGATCCAAAGGAATCGTCGACACAGTGTTTGTACTGCGTGGACAAACTGTTAAGTATTATCACACCACCCTCTATAATTTATGGGCATGAGTTTGACCCAAATACTGAGAAGCAAGTTCCTGATTGCTCCACCTCGAAAATGCCACAGATCAAAGCAAGCATAGAGCACAAGTTTTGTCAGCATACATATCATCCACCAGATTTGGCCCGCAGACAAATTCTAGTTGTTCTCCAGATTGAAGTTAGCGATGAAAGGACAGTGTTACGACACAGGAAATCCAAAGACATTTGTACAGCAGTATTAATTGCAATTAAAAAAATAGTTACATGGACTGTTTCAAAACATTTAAAAAAAAATTTCAGTTGTGTATCGGTTCCGGAGAAGATGCTACCGTACACATACACACTTCTTTTGTGTCACCCTCTTTGGGGTATGTTGAATCAATTATTTCTCTGTTTGTTGTTCTTGTCTTCTTCGTGCCCAGTATTTCATCATTCTTTCTGATATTTGTTTCCCCTTATCTTCCAAGATAATAGGTTTGGCTTTTAGCATACCTTTGTCTCTGTATCTTATTTTTGTCTTTAGTTATTACTTCAACACTCCAATCAATCACCACAGCAGAATAGCCATGTGCAATAAGTAGCCCATCTGCAGTGAGTGTGGCCGTTTGCCGTTGGGGTTCGAGTCCTCCCTCGGGCACGGGTGTTTGAGTTGTCCTTATCATAAGACACTCTCGGTGGAGTGGGAAGGATCTCAAGAAGGATGGATCTCATTTCAGGGCAGGATTTAAGGAAGTCATATCCTTGCTGGAGAGCCACATTCAGAGTCCGCTCCAGTCCCGGAAAGTATCCGGTGACAAGAGGGGCACTTCTGGGGTTCTTCTGTGGAAGGTTCTGAATTTGGGGGGATGAGGAAGTGGCTCTGGCAATTTGCTTCTGTACCAGATCAGGAGGATAACTGCGGGATGTGAAAGCTGTTATCAGATTCGGGACTGGAGCAGACTCGTTTGCCACGAAGACCTAAGCTGTGGGGAAGGGAACGTTTGATGTGGAATGGATGGCAGCTGTCATAATGGAGGTACTGTTGTTTGTTGGTTGGTTTGATGTGGACAGATGTGTGAAGTTGGCCGTCGGACAGATGGAGGTCGACATCGAGGAAAGTGGCATGGGATTTGGAATAGGACCAGGTGAATTTGATGGGACCAAAGGAGTTGAGGTTGGAGAGGAAATTCTGGAGTTCTTCTTCACTGTGAGTGCAGATCATGAAGATGTCATCAATGAATCTGTACCAAGCCTTGGGTTGACGTCTTGGGTATCCAGGAAGGCTTCCTCTAAGCATCCCATAAATAAGTTTGCATATGAGGGGGCCATCCTGGTTCCCATGGCTGTTCCCTTTAGTTGTTGGTATGTCCGGCCCTCAAAGGTGAAGAAGTTGTGTGTTAGGATTAAGGAAAGAGGTTTTAGGTAGGGAAGTGGGTGGTCGGCGTGAAAGGAAGTACTCCATCACAGCAAGGCCCTGGGTGTGCGGGATGTTTATGTATAAGGAAGTAGCAATCAATAGTTACAAGGATGGTTTCTGGAGGTAACAGGTTGGGTAAGAATTTTAGGCAGTGGAGAAAGTGGTTGGCGTCTTTGATGAAGGACGGGAGACTGCACATGATGGGTTGAAGGTGTTGATCTATGTAGGCAGAGTTTCGTTCTGTGGGGCTTGGTAACCGTCCACAATGAGCCAGCCCAGATGATTAGGTTTGTGAATTTCAGGAAGTAGGTAGAAGGTAGGATTGCGGGGTGTGAGTGGGGTAGACATTTGTGAGGGAAACAATCCTGTTCGGAAAAATATTTATAAAAAGTAAAGGAACTTGGACTTACCAGGCGAAAAAGGCACCAGTTAGTTGGCACACAAATAAAAATAAATATAAAATATACACGTACACACAAACGCGCGTGCGCGCGCAAAAATGAGCTTTTACAACCTTAGGTTGCTCCTTCAGAAAGAGCAGGTAAGGAGAGGGAAAAGGAATGGATGAGGGTTTTAAGGGAGTGGGTAAGGAGTCATTCCAATCCCGGGAGAGGAAAGACCTACTTTGGGGGAAACAAACACACACACACACACACACACACACACACACACACACACAGACAACCAAGGCATATTATATTTGTATGATCGCCTTCCACCCTCATGAATGATAGACATTGCCGAAGTGGCTTACGTACCTCAACGATGCAGATAGCCGTACCATAGGTGCAACCACAGTGGAGGGGTATCTGTGGAGAGGCCAGACTAACGTGTGGTTCCTGAAGAGGGGCAGCAGCCTTTTCAGTAGTTACAGGGCCAACAGTCTGGATGATTGACTGAGCTCGCCTTGTAACATCAGCTAATGTGGCTTTGCCTTCAGTTACTGCAAACGACTGAAAGCAAGGGAAAACTATGATGATGGCATCCTCTCAGGTAAAATATTATGGAGGTAAAATAGTCCCCCATTCGGATCTCCGGACGGGGACTACTCAAGAAAAACAAAACAGGCATTCTACAGATCGGAGTGTTGAATGATCTAAACCTTAATCAGCTAAGTTGGAAAATTTGAAAAGAGAAATGGATAGATTAAAGTTAGATGTTTTGGGAATTAGTGAGGTTCAGTGGCAGGATGGACTGGATTTCTGGTCAGGTGAGTGCAGGGTTATAAACAAGATATCAGTTGGTGGTAACGCAGGACTAGGTCTGATAATGAATAGCACAGTGAATGCATTATCATACCAAAGATAGACAGAAGCAAAAACCGACATAGAAGTACAAGTTTATGTGCCAACAAGCTCTGCCAATGATGGAGAGATCAAACAAATGTATGACGAGATTTAAAAAAAATTATTCAGCCCTTTAAGGGAGAAGAAAACTCAATTGTGATGGGGAAAAGGGAAAGAGAAGGAAATGAAGCAGGTGAATATGGACTGGGGAAAAGGAATGAAAGAGGAGATCGCCTGGTAGAATTTTGTGCAGAGCACAATTTAATCATCACAAACACTTGGTTCAATCATCATGAAAGAAGGTTATATACGTGAAAGAGACCAGGAGACACTAGGAGGTACTTTATAATGGTAAGGAATAGATTTAGAAACCAGGTTCTAAACTGTAAGACATATCCAGGGGCAGATATAGACTCTGACCATAACTTATTGGTTATGAACTGCAGATTAAAACTTAAGAGACTGCAGAAAGGTAGAAAGATTAGGAGATGGAACCTGGACAAACTATAGGAACAATAAGTGGTTGAGAGTTTCAGAGGGAGCATTAGGCAAGGATTGGCTGAAACGGGGGGAAGTAATAGAGTAGGAGAAGAATGGGTAGCTTTGAGAGATACGGCAGTGAAGACCACTTAGGATAATGTAGGCAGAAGGACAAGCCCTAATAGAAATCCTTGGATAACACAGGAGATACTGAATTTAATTGATGAAAGGAGAAAACAAAAAATGAATCAAGTGAAGCAGACAAAAGGGAGTACAAACGTCTGAAAAATGAGATTGACAGGAAGTGCAGACTGGCTAAGCAGGAGTGGCTAGAGGACAAATGCAGAACCGTAGAAGAATGCATAACTAGGGGAGAGATAGATACGACCTACAGGAAAATAAAAGAGATATTTGGAGACAAGAAAAGCAGCTGTATAAATATCAAGAACTCAGATGGAAAACCAGTACTAAGCAAAGAGGGGAAGGCTGAACTGTGGAAGGAATATATAGAGGGCCTATACAAAGGAAATAAACTTGAAGGCAGTATTCTAGAAATGGAAAATGAAGTGGAGGAAGATGAGATAGGAGATATGATACTGCGAGAAGAATTTGACAGAGCGCTGAAGGATTTGACTTGAAACAAGGCCCCTGGAGGAGATGATATTCTGTCTGAACTGCTGATGTCATTAGGAGAGACAGTCATGAAAAAATTGTATCACCTGGTATGCAAAATGTATGAGACAGGGGAAATACCCTCCGACTTCAAGTATTGTAATTCCAAGTCCAAAGAAAGCAAGTGCAGACAAGTGTGAAAATTACAGAACTATCAGTTTAATAAGTCATGGATGCAAAATACTAACACAAATTATTAACAGACAAATGGAAAAACTGGTGGAATTCGACCTCGGGGAAGGGCAATTTGGATTTAGGATAAATTTAGCAACATGTGAGGGAATACTCACATTATGACTAATCTTAGAAGATATATTAACTTAAGGGAAACCTACATTATTATCATTTGTTTATCTGGAAATGGTTTTGACAAAGTTAACTGGAATACGCTCTTTCAGATTCTGAAGGTAGCAGGGGTAAAATATAGGGAGCAAAGAGTTATATTCAACTTGAACAAAACCAGACAGCAATTATTACGAGTCGAAGAGAATGAAAGGGTCACAATCGTCGAGAAGGAACAAAGACAGGATTGTAGCATTTCCCCAATGTTGTTCAATCTGGACATTGAGCAGGCAGTGAAGGAATGGAAGGAGAAATTTGGAGAGGGAATTAAAGTTCAGGGAGAAGAAATAAAAACATTGTGGTTTGTTGATGACATAGTAATTTTGTCAGAGACTGCAAAGGATCTGGAAGAGCAATTGAATGGAATAGACATTGTCGTGAAAGGAAGGTATAAGATGAACATTAACAAGAGTAAAAGAGGGTAATGGAATGTAGTGTCAGAAAATCAGGTGATGCTGAAGGAAATAGATTAGGTAATGAGACAATAAAAGTAGTAGATGAATTTTGTTATTTGGGTAGCAAGATAACTTCTGATGGCCAAAGTAAAGAAGATATAAAATGCAGAATGGCTATGGGAAGAAAAGCGTTTCTAAAGAAGGGAAACTTGTTAACATCCAAAATTATTTTAAACTTTAAATGTTAGGAAGTCCTTTCTGAAAATATTGGTCTGGAGTGTAGCATCGTATGGGAGTCAAACATGGACGATAAGGAGTTCAGACAAAAAGATGATAGAAGCTTTTGAAATATGGTGCTACAGACGAATGATGAAAATTAGATGGGTAGATCACGTAACTAATGAGGAGGTGCTTAACCGAACTGGGGAGAAAAGGAGTTTCTCGCAAATCCTGACTAAGATACGGGATAGATTGGTTGACACATTCTGAGACATCAAGGAATTGTCAACTTAGCATTAGAAGGAAGTGTGTGGGGTAAAAATCGTAGAGGGAGACCGAGGGACGAATACAGTAAGCAGATTCAAAAGGGTGTAGGTTGCCGAATGTATTTTCAGATGAAGAGACTTGCACAGGGCAGGCTAGCGTGGAGAGCTGCATCAAACCAGTCTGAAGACTACAACAACATGATCACTTTTGCTATTCCTGTTGTGTCTCTGATTTTATCTTTTTCCTCTCTCTCTCTCTCTCTCTCTCTCTCTCTCTCTCTCTCATTCCAACATTTTGAGGTGGTTTCCTTTTTTTCAGCAGCACAAAAAATTTTTCCTATCTTACCACTGATGCATGCATGATAAACTACTTTCTTAACTGCTGAGTCAGTTACAGTTTTTAAACCCTCATTGCATAGATAAAACTGTTTAACCACTTAAGTAAGCAACCATTGTTATCAGACCATGACAAGCTTTTGTTTATAGTAACTCCTAGGAATTTAACAGTGTCTGCAGGAATTAGTTCTTTGCCTTGGGAGAAAAGGGATAGGTAAACAAACAAACAAACACGCACCCACCTTGCAAAAGTGTTTAAAAGTACATCATATTCCACGGCATTGATGATCACTCATAAAATATGGACAAAGTTTAAGAACTGAAAGATGGACATATTTGAAGAGCAAACGCTTTACAGTCTGGATGATTTTATAAATGAGGTTTAAGTGAATATTAAATTTGTATATAGCTATTAATCATCTTTTGTTGGAGCTATAATTTTTAATTTTTTTTTTTTTATTTCTATATTTTGAATGTATTTGTTTTCTTCTGTGAATAGATGTGTTTATATATTTTTACTCTTTCAAAACGTAGAAATGAACATGAAAAATAAATCAGCAATGAAAAAATAAGAAAGAAACGAAATCTAACATGTATTTGATGTACTTGTGGCTGTAAGCATATCCTCCCTAATGTTGCTGTATTGTAAACTGACTGACGAGTCACCTATGTTTCAATCAAAAGATTCTAGATAATATGTGATGTGTCAATAAAGATTCTATTCTATTTTATAGTATGAAATTATAAGTCAAATTCTCCCTTATTTTTCCTGTGTTATTTCAAGTTGTTTTTGTGCAACATTTATGCCATTGGTAATTTACTGCTATGTCAGCAGCAAACTTTTACATGTTTGAATTTAGGGCACATACAGGATAAACAAAATCAGGAGCAAACACATAGTGTGCAATGATAAACCATGGGAAAACTCATATCCTGTGGTTAAATGAAGATGTTCAACCCATAGCACACACTTTCACTGAATGTGTTGAAATGGAAGAACAGTTGACTTCCTTGCCGATAATTCTAAAATCGTAGTGACAATGTGCGGGGAACTCTTGTTGCAAATAGTATGAGACAAATGAACATTGTTCAGTGGATTGAATGAGTAAATACACTGGGTTCTTTCCAAAATATTGTACGTGGCACAAGTCATACCCATCAACAGAAAATGTGCTGCACAAATAAAGAGGCACACAGGTTTGTCTAGAAAGCAAAACTATTCCAGGTAGACAGGGATCAGCTGTCAAAACTATTTGCTGAAGGAGGCATATCCTTAACTGACTGTGAGTCAAAATGTTCAGCCCTGTGTGTGAAAAATCACATAAATACAGTAAAACTACCTGCCAGTCAGTCATATTTACTGGGTTATCATAATAGGGAATAGAGGAGCCGTCAGCTATTATCACTTCTGTTTTACTCTATGACTTTACGTCAGTTACCATGTACTGTGTCATTTCTGACAGGAAATCACGAATCCCATAACCCAACAGTGGTGATATTCCACAAAAACACAATTTAATTAGGATATTTTTGTGAAGGATAGGTCACCACAGAGACATCTGATGAGCTGCAAAAAGGCAGAAATAATAAAATAAACCTGCAAAGCTTTTGGCTGGTATGGCCTTCGTCGGTTGGAGAAACAGACACACACACACACACACACACACACACACACACACACACACACAAACTGTTATCGTGTGTGTGTGGGGGGGGGGGGGGGGCGTTTTTCTCCAACAGACGACGGCCGTATCGGCCGAAAGCTCTTCAGGTTTTTTCTATTTTCTGGCTCATCAGACATCTCTGTGGTGAGTAGCGACCTATCCTTCACAAAAATATTGTCAAATCCTTCCTGGAATTTCCATTGTTCACTTTGATTAGAAGACGCTTGTGAGGTACAGTATCAAAAGCCTTCCAGAAGTGGTAATATGGAACTGATTCGAGATCCCTTGTCGATTGACTTCACCACGAGAACAATACTTTCTGAATCCCTGTTGACTACAGGTCAATAGATCATTCTCTTTGAGGAGGATGCAGGAGGAAACGATGAACTAATAGGACTGTTTGCACCTACCTCATAAATCCAGTGATGGGCACATTGTATACAAAGCAGTACCTGATTGCTTTGCCATACCACAACAAATTTGGTCACCGAAATTTCCTGTTTCAGGTTAGGTTTGAGTGCTCAAAGGTTGTCATTTTTGATACGTGACTCACCAGAATGTCGATGGTGCACAGCGAGTCATTCGCCTACAGCGAGAAGCAACTGCGGCTGGGGCAGCACCACTTCAGCTGGGGTCGGGGCTCGCCCGATAAACTTTCTACCTGTGGAGCGGTCTTAGGACGGCCAGTGGAGTACTGCTGCACAACAAGCAGTGTCTTTGCATACCGTCTGATTCACAGGGAGAACTTCAGTCCCGGAAATTCAGTTTAAGATGACACTTCACATATTGGTAGTATACATTGTAGTGTAATAGCTAATTTAACTGTACACTATGGTACCGTCCCACCACGAGATGTGCAGATTCACCATATATAGATAAGTAGATGTTTTAAGGATTAGGATTTTACTGCGTGCCATGAGCTCGTCTGTGCAGGTACGTGGGAGCGAGCAGGTGAGGTGGTCCAAAGACAGTCATAGTGGCTGAAAAAGAGGCCATCGTGCAGCATACCAAAACATAACAAGCTTTGAAAGAGAGTGTTCTGACATGGAGATATTACACACATTGTTAAGATAAAAAATGAAATGAATTTTGTAGACGTAGTTTTAGTTAAGTTCTTCTTGAGACTTGGTCCAGTATGGATCCTATGTAACCTTGGCCTACGGGGCATTGTTGTTGTCCTGGTCTTCAGTCCGGAGACTGGTTTGATGAAGCTCTCCACAATACCCTATTCTCAGCAAGCCTCTTCAAATCCTCATAAGAACGGCAACCTACATCCATTTGAATCTGCTTACTGTATCCATCTCTTGGTCTCCCTCTGCAATTTTGACCCCATGCACTTCCCTCCAATGCTAAATTCACAATTCCTTGGTGTCTAAGAATGTGTCTTACTAATCAATCCCTTCTTTTAGTCAAAGTATGCCAGAAGTTCCTTTTCTTCCCAATTCTGTTCAGTACCTCCTCATTAGTTACGCGATCCACCCACCTAATCTTCAGCATTCTTCTGTAGCACCATATTTCAAAAGCCTCAATCCTCTTCCTGTCCACACTGTTTATCGTCCATGTTTCACTCCCATACAAACCAACACTTCACACAATACCTTCAGAAAGGACTTCCTTAGGCTTAAATCAATATTCGATGTCAACAAATTTCTCTTTTTCAAGAATGCTTTCCTACCCACTGCCATTCTGCATTTTATATCCTCTGTAATGCAACCATCATTTGTTATTTTACTGCCCAAGTAACAAAACTCATCTACCTCCTTTATTGCTTCATTACCTAATTTAATTCCTTCAGCCTCACCTGATTTTCTTAGACTGCATTCCATTACTCTAGTTTTGCTCTTGTTAATGTTCATCTTATATGCACCTTTCAGCACACTGTCCATTCCATTCAATTGCTCTTCCAGGTCCTTTGCTGTATCTGACAGAATTGCTATGTCGTTGGCAAAACGCAAGGTTTTTATTTCTTCACCCTGAAGTTTAATTCCTTCTCCAAATTTCTCCTCACTTTCCTTTATAGTTTGCTTAATGTACAAATTGAATAACATTGGGGAAAGGCTACAACCCTGTCTTACACCCTTCGCAACCTCTGCATCCCTTTCATGCCCTTCAACTCTGACAACTGCTGTCTGGTTTTTGTACAAGTTGTAAATAACCTTACACTCCCTATATTTTACTCCTGCTTGCTTCAGAACTTGAAAGAGTCAATTGCAATCAACATTGTCAAAAGCCTTCTCCAAGTCTACAAAACCTAGAAAGGTAGGTTTGCGTTTTCTTAATCTATCTTCTAGGATAAGCCGTAAAGTGAGTATTGTCTCCCATGTTCCTACATTTCTCCTGAATCCAAACTGGTCTTCCCAAGGTCGGCTTCTACCAGATTTTCCATCCTTCTGTAAATAATTAATGTTAATATTTTATAACCATGACTTATTAAACTGATGGTTCTGTAATTTTCAAACCACAAGATATTCATAAAAGTTAACTATCTTGTGGTTTTCATTCAGTTAAAGTGTATTAGCACTGAGTGTGTTCCCTCCCTGCTGCGGAATTAAGTCCTAGTCTGAATTCTAGGTGCTAGCTTACAGGCCGTATCTTCTACATAATCATAAACTATTAAAGAAGAAAGTACAAACAAGTTAATTTGTTGAGATGTGGTGTGGGTAAATGAACTAAAGCACACAATAATTTGGGTGCTGTGTCTCGGGAGAAGAGTTTGCTTGTAGCAGCACAGTCATTGCAACATCTGTCTCACCGGGAACACTGCAACGTCAAGAGTGTCTACTCGAAAGGTTAACGTTAAGCGCAACTCAAATACGTTTTCTGTACTAGTCAATTCACACCAGCAGTAATTCTTTCTTGTGCCTGTCAGTACAAAAGTCCAACGGCAATGGGATGGTGGAGGCAGGTTTCGGGTGGAACTGTACATCGGCAGCAGATGTGTGACAGTCGCCCTTCTGCGACCTGCCGACTACTTGGGAAATCGGTGCACATCTCTGTTTGGGCAGGCCCATTTAGAAATACCACTGCCCGCACCACATGGGGAAGGTCCTAGAACAGGTGGGCTAAACATAAACATCGGTCACAACACCACAACCTGGCTGGGAGGCCACCTTTTATTACAGTCATAAAATGAGAAAAATATTTACTGAACACAGACTAATACATGGTAGGTGGAATGTTTGTACAATGCTTGATATTAAAGACAGCAACTACAGACCTGAGACAAGAACAGCCATCGTCACTTGTGAGCTAGCGAGATTGAATATAGATTTTTTAACTTTTTATTTATTTATTTTTGGGTGCATAACTACTGAGGTCATTGTGCCCAAGTGGCCGAGCGGTCTGCGGCACACCAGTCAGTGTCTCCACGGCCACTACAGTCGGGGGTTCGAATCCCTCCTCAGGCATGGATGTTTGTGTCGTCTTTAGTATAAGGTAGTTCGTAAGTAGTGTGTAAGTTTAGGGACTGATGACCCCACAGTTAAGTCCCTTAAGCTTAAGAAACATATGAACATTAGCGCCTGAATCAGAACTGAGATATATCAAAGGATAAGGAGACTAATTGAATATAGCTAAAAACATAGGGTGAAATATATCAAAAAGAAGAACTAAATATCCTTTGAAAAATTAGTCACATTTATAAAATCCAAAATTCGAGCAGTAGCTCGTGCGTCATCAGCTACAATTTCTTCTAGGGTATTCAGTAGATTTAGTGCAATGTGAACATGATTAAAATTAGGGCAAGACAATAAAACATGGCTCACCGCCAGCGGGTGACCACAGGAAAATAACGGTGCGGGGTCACCAGAGAGCAAGTGGCAGTGGCCGAACTGGTAATGTCCGATCCGCAACCGGGCCAAGATGACATCTTCTCGCTGCGAGCGGCGTGACGGGGTCCTCTGAGCCACCGGGAGTGGTTTAATGGTTCTAAGCTTCTTGTTGTTAAGCGAGGACCACACAGTATGCCACGACAATAGACTGAATATAGTGATTGCAGCACTAAGTGAAACAAGAATAGCAGTGAAAAAAAGCTTACAGAACCTAACGGTGCTATAAAATCTTTTGGAAGGTAAATTAGAAGGAGAGCATCGTATTTGTGGTGTCGGCTTTGCTGTCAAGACAAGTTAGTAAAAGACTTGACAACTTTCACCTGTTGCAATTTATGAAAGAATTACCACTCTCTGTTTACCCTCAAGTGGAGGCAGCTATGCCACTTTCATCTCTGCTATGCACCTACTCTTACCAATGGTGAAGACATTCAGCTACAATTCTACAACCAGCTAAGCACGACACCACCTAGAGACAAGTAATTTTTGCTTGGTGACTTCAGTGCCAGAGTTGGAAGAGACAGCCACCTGTGGAAAAGTGATTGTGTGAAAGTACTGGTATCTTTTTCTGACGAAGTCCACGGTGAAACATCTTAAGATGTGTGAATGTGATTGTCTACTGTACTTGCCACTCTGTCGCTCACCAATTGTCTTTATAGTGAGTTGGTACATATCGTTGACATTCTACCCTGGACTTTCCATTGGTAGTAATATATTTATTTGAAAATATTGTATTGTATATTTATTGGTCCTGTAAAATCATACATTGATCAGAGGTACATAGTGATATAGGACAAGTCACAGAAGGTATATAATAGATTTTGAATACAATAAAATTATCTAATACAGATTTTTGACTTACCTAAAGTACAGGCTCGTCGAAAGAAACATACAACACACACAAAAACACACAAACATTCGAGCTTTCGCCACCACTGGCAGCTTCTTCGGGAAAAAGAGGAAGGAAGGAGAGGAGAAAGGGAAGGATACGGGTTTTAAGGAAGTGGAAAAGGAGCCATTCCATACCTGGGATTGGATTTTTGACTTACCTAAAGTACAGGCTCGTCGAAAGAAACATACAACACACACAAAAACACACAAACATTCGAGCTTTCGCCACCACTGGCAGCTTCTTCGGGAAAAAGAGGAAGGAAGGAGAGGAGAAAGGGAAGGATACGGGTTTTAAGGAAGTGGAAAAGGAGCCATTCCATCCCTGGGATTGGATTTTTGACTTACCTAAAGTACAGGCTCGTCGAAAGAAACATACAACACACACAAAAACACACAAACATTCGAGCTTTCGCCACCACTGGCAGCTTCTTCGGGAAAAAGAGGAAGGAAGGAGAGGAGAAAGGGAAGGATACGGGTTTTAAGGAAGTGGAAAAGGAGCCATTCCATCCCTGGGATTGGATTTTTGACTTACCTAAAGTACAGGCTCGTCGAAAGAAACATACAACACACACAAAAACACACAAACATTCGAGCTTTCGCCACCACTGGCAGCTTCTTCGGGAAAAAGAGGAAGGAAGGCGAGGAGAAAGGGAAGGATACGGGTTTTAAGGAAGTGGGAAAGGAGCCATTCCAATCCCAGGGATGGAATGGCTCCTTTTCCACTTCCTTAAAACCCGTATCCTTCCCTTTCTCCTCTCCTTCCTTCCTCTTTTTCCCGAAGAAGCTGCCAGTGGTGGCGAAAGCTCGAATGTTTGTGTGTTTTTGTGTGTGTTGTATGTTTCTTTCGACGAGCCTGTACTTTAGGTAAGTCAAAAATCCAATCCCAGGGATGGAATGGCTCCTTTTCCACTTCCTTAAAACCCGTATCCTTCCCTTTCTCCTCTCCTTCCTTCCTCTTTTTCCCGAAGAAGCTGCCAGTGGTGGCGAAAGCTCGAATGTTTGTGTGTTTTTGTGTGTGTTGTATGTTTCTTTCGACGAGCCTGTACTTTAGGTAAGTCAAAAATCCAATCCCAGGGATGGAATGGCTCCTTTTCCACTTCCTTAAAACCCGTATCCTTCCCTTTCTCCTCTCCTTCCTTCCTCTTTTTCCCGAAGAAGCTGCCAGTGGTGGCGAAAGCTCGAATGTTTCTGTGTTTTTGTGTGTGTTGTATGTTTCTTTTGACGAGCCTGTACTTTAGGTAAGTCAAAAATCTTTATTTTATAAATATTTTCCCACCAGGAAAGTCTCCTTCTATAATAAAATTATCTAAGCTATACATAAAAAAAACCACATAAATGGCACTTACTAAAATACACATACATTTCTATGTTTAAACACAAACACTTATACATTTAAACTCATAAATTTTTTATTTTATAATTTGGATGACATTTGTTGTATTTAATTATATATATTTACATTTTTTATCTTATATACATATTTACACTTTTCAAAAAAATATTTATTCAGATAAGAATTCATTCAAACTACAACAGCACTTTTCAGACAGCCTGTATCCATCAGAATGTTTATTAGAGCATCACCTTAAGAGTAAATCAGACAAGAAATTTTAAATATAGCTGTACAGAACCAGACATAAGCAAGTGATAAGTCGATAACTGAGCATCTTGCTGAAACCTCAGCAGGGATTCTGACAAACTCCAATACAAATACAGCACAGAGGTGTTAGCACTTGATAATTAGTTAGTTGTGAAATTCTTAGTATTCAAAGAAAAAAATACTTTAAACCAATTTTGATCTTGCACAAAGTTCCAAATGACTGGAAAAAAGGTGCAGGTGACAACCGGGCATATGAAAGGCAAAATAATGGGCTCTCATAATTACAGGCCTATATCATTAACATCAAATTTGCTGTAGAATTCATGAACATATTTCCAAGGAAAAGCTTCTTTCTATACATCACAACAGCTTTAGGAAGAACCGAGCTTGCAAAACTCAACTTGCCCGTTTCTTTCATCACATCTCACCAACTATGGATGAAGGACAACAAGCAGACTGCATTTTTTCTTGCTTTTCAAAAGGCATTTGATATGTTGCCACACTGCAGACTGCCAACAAAGGTTCGAGCTTATGGAACAGGTACCCAAATATGTGAGTTCCTCGAAGACTACTTACGTAATAGAACCCAGTAACATTGTCCTCAATGATGAGTGTTCTTCAGAGACAAGGGTGTCGCCAGGAATGCCTCAGGAAAGTGTGATAGGGCCGCTATTATTTTCTAACTATATAAATGATCTGATGGAACAGAGTAAGTTGTAATCTGTGGCTGTTTGCTGAGATTCTGTGGTGTACAGGACGGTGTTGTCATGAAAGACTGTAGTAGAATGCAGGATGACTTGGGCCAGATTTCTAGGTGGTGTGAGGAATGGCAGCTAGCGCTAAATGTAGTAAAATGTAAGGTGATGCAGGTGAGTAGGAGAAACAGTGCCGTAATGTTAAAATACGGCTTTAATAGTGTGCTGCTTGAGAGACGCATCAATTAAATTACGAGGCGTAATGCTGCACAGCGATATGAAAAGGAGCGAGCATGTAAGGACAGTCATGGGGAGGCAGATGGTCAAATTTTGGAAAGATGTGATTCATTTGTAAAGGATGCCACCTATAAAATGCTTGTACTACCCCGTCTTAAGTATTGCTCAAGTGTTTGGGATCCCCACCAGGTCGCTTTAAAGGAGGACACACAAGCAATTCAGAGGCGGACCACCAGGTTCGTTAGTGGTAGGTTCGATCGATGCCCAAGAGTTACCGAGATACTTCGGGAACTCAAATTGGAGTCACTGGAGGGAAGGCGATGTTCTTTTCGAGAAGCATTGTTGAAGAAATTAAGAAGGCTAGAATTTGAAGCAGACTGCAGAACTATTCTACTGCCTGTAATGATACCGGGTCGTAGATTGTCGCCTCTCGAAGTTCTCGTCGTTCGACATTCTCGGTATCGGATGGCTGAACTTTCCTGGGGCAAAACTAATCTACTAACAATAATGTAGGCGACACGTTGAACTGTTACCCATGGTCTTGTATGAAGCAATGTTCCTACCAATCAGGATAACACTTCTTTAAATAATTACAAGTCAAACACCAGATAATGACGACTTACGAAATTTTCAGACTCTTTAAGTATATAGGTTAATACTATTAAGAGTTGAACAGCTTTAGAGATCCAAAATATGCTGTGCCTCTATAAGTTGCACTGCCTTTTATGTCAATGTAATAATAAAATGAGAGTATCTTGACTTCACATTTCACTCCACATATAAATGAAGAGCCCCACTCGTGAATATATTTCAACTCTTGTACTTAAGACACGCACTTTTATCAAGATAGTTATATATTAATTAACATGAGAGCTTCTTCAAAAGCATAGAACAATCAATTGTATTTCACTTCTTATTGTGGTTGCACAGAGTAATGATGTTTAATATTCCATGACAATACGTTACATACAGTCTCTGACCAATGTGCTCTTGCAGCCTCTTCCAGAACCTGCAACAAACAGATTCCAGCGGCAGCCACTACTCCAAACGTGCCTAAATTTAATTTAACAAATAAGCTAATTATTATTTAGATAGCTGCAGGTGAGTAAAAATGCAGTGTAGTGGCTTCTGCCACTACAACGTAGCATTGCAGTTCACTATCACTTTAATGAATTTTAGTGCCTAGTTGTCCCCTTTTATGGCCACCACACAAATCTCATTAATATCAGATACTACAACCCAGTACGCACATTCTACACATTAATAATACAAATTTACACAGTTTGTGTGTGGAATACAAAAGTTCGAGGTGTAATTCTAGTGTGGCACAAATATCAAGTATTAATTCATAACAACACTTTCTACACGACTAACACTGATGAACTTTTACATAATTGTTCAAATTAGAGTTCAGAGCGACGTGGGTTGTGCCTCAGATACCTCACGTTACACGACTCAAAACAGTACTCCCTGCTGGTGTGGATGTACCTCCTAACAAAGATGAAACAAGACTCATTTGAATGGCGCAAAAGCATCCTATTTATATAACACAAACAACGTCACTGGAGATTATGTATTGTTAATTAGGAAAATTCCAGTAATTACAATGGAAAAGTAGACAATTACCTGCAACTGGCTACAGTAAAAGCATAAATAATACTGAGTTAAATGATATACAAGTCTTGGCTATATTAATATTGCTTCACTTTCTAATACATCTAAATAGGTTTTTAAACAAATACTTTGGAATAAACGGTAATCACACGAAAAGTAGTGAAGGCACAACTTTCCTAAGATTACTTGTGAAAGATAATAATGCCTACTTTAATGTTATGAGAGAAGAATTTAATTAGTTTTATCAGAGTTACTAATTGGCCTAATATATGGCCTACAACAATAAGCCTCTTGCATGATCTAATTTATATTTGCTAATTAAACAAACTTCTCCCACATCAAATACTAGAAAATAACTTCAGCTAGTCACATTAGAAAACAGAATAACAATAGTTTTGGAAAAGAAAATGATAATAGACTAATTACATTCATGTTGTTGTTATTACGGTCTTCAGTCCGGAGACTGGTTTGATGCAGCTCTCCACCCTACTCTATCCTGAGCAAGCCTTTTCATCTCTTCATAAGAATGGCAACCCACAGCCACTTGAATCTGCTTAGTATACTCGTCTCTTGGTCTCCCTCTGCGATTTTTACCCCACACACTTCCCTCCAATGCTAAATATACGATTCCTCAATGTCTAAGAATGTGTCCTACCAAGCAATCCCATCTTTTAGTTAAGGTATCACAAAAATTCCTTTTCTCTCCAATTCTGTTCAATACCTCTTCATTAGTTATGCAATCTACCCACCTAATCTTCAGCATTCTTCTGTAACACCACATTTCAAAAGCCTCTATTCTCTTCCTGTCCGCACTGCTTATCGTCCATGTTTCACACCCGTACAAGGCAACACTCCACACAAAAGCCTTCAGAAAAGACTTCCTTACACTTAAATTAATATTCAATGTTAGCAAATTTCTCTTTTTCAAAAATGCTTCTCTTCCCATTGCCATTCTGCATTTTATATCCTCTGTACTGCGACCATCGCTTGTTATTTTTCAACCCAAGTAAAAAAACTCATCTACCACCTTCATTGTTTTGTTACCTAATCTAATTCCTTCAGCATCGCCTGATTTTCTAAGACCACATTCCATTATTTTTGTTTTGCTCTTGTTAATGTTCATTTTATACGCTCTCTTCAACACACTGTCCATTCCATTCAACTGCTCTTCCAGGTCCTTTGCTGTCTCTGACGGAATTACAATGTCATCAGCAAAACGCAATGTTTTTATTTCTTCCCCCTAAACTTTAATCGCTATTCCAAATTTTTCCTTGCTTTCCTTCACCGCCTGCTCATGTAGAAATTGAATAACATTGGAGAAAGGCTACAACCCTGTCTTACTCCCTTTCCAACTGATGCTTCCCTTTCATGCCCTTCGAGTCTAATAACTGCGGTCTGGCTTTTGTACAAGTTGTAAATAACTCTCCTTTCCCTGTATTTTACCCCTGCTGAATTCAGAATTTGAAAGAGTGTATTCCAGTCAACATTGTCAAACGCTTTCTCCAAATCTACAAAAGCTAAAAATGTAGGTTTGCCTTTCCTTAATCTATCTTCTAAGATAAGACGTAAAGTGAGTATTGCCTCATGGGTTCCTAAGTTCCTCCTGAATCCAAATTGATCTTCCCCAAGGTCAGCTTCTACTAGCTTTTCCATTTTCCTGTAGATAATTCGTGTTAAAATTTTGAAACCATGACTTATCAAACTGATGATTCTGTAATTTTCACACCTGTCTGTGCCTGATTTCTTTGGAATGGAGATTATTACAATTTTCTTAAAGTCTGAAGGTATTTCACCTGTCTCATACACCCTACACACCAGTTCCAATAATTCTGTCATGGCTGGCTCTCCCAGAGACTTTAGTAGCTCTGAGGGTATGTCATCTACTCCAGGGGCCTTGTTCCGACCTAGGTCTTTCAGGGCTCTGTCAAATTCATCTCTCAGTATAGTATCTCCTATTTCATCTTGATCTACTTCCTCTTCCCGTCCTACAACATCGTCTCTAAGTTCATTTCCTTTGTAGAGCTGCTCTATGTACTCTTTCCACCTTTCCCTTCTTTGCTGAGAACTGGTTTCCCATCTGAGTTCTTGATATTCGTATAGTTGCTTTTCTTGTCCCCAAATCTCTCTTTTATTTTCCTGTAGGCGGTATCTACTTTTTCCCCTTCTTATACAGATTTGCATTTGGCTTCTAGCCACTCCTGCTTAGCCATTTTGCACTTCCTGTCAATCTCATTTCTTAGTCGTCTGTACTCCATTTTGCCTGTTTCATTTACTGCATTTTTATATTTTCTCCTTTCATCAATTAAATTTAGTATTTCCTGAGATATCCAAGGATTTTTGGTAGGTCTTGCCTTTCTACCTATTTTGTCATCTGCTGCCTTCACTATTTCATCTCTCAATGCTACCCATTCCTCTTCTACTGTTTTATTTCTCCCCGTTTCTGTCAATTGTTGCCTAAATCTTCCTCTGAAATTCTCCAGAACTTCGTGTTCCTTGAATTTATCTAGATCCCATCTCCATATTTTCCTACCTATCTGCAGTTTTTCAGTTTCAGCCTACAGTTCATGACTAACAAGTTATGGTCAGAGTCTATATCTGCCCCTGGGTATGTCTTACAGTTTATAACCTGGTTCCGGAATCTATGTCTTACCATTATAAAATCTATCTGATACCTTCCAGTGTCTCCTGGTCTCTTCCACATATACAACCTTCTTTTGTGATTCTTAAACCTGGTGTTTGTTACGATTAAATCATGTTCCGTGCAAAATTCTACCAGGCGACTTCTTCTTTCATTCCTTCTGCCCAGTCCATATTCACCTACTATTTTTCCTTCTCTTCCTTTCCCTATTACCGAATTCCAGTCTCCCTTAACTGTCTGAATAATTTCCTTTAGCTCCTCATATATTTCTTCGATCTCCTCATCATCGGCAGAGCTAGTTGGCATATAAACCTGTACTACTGTTGTCGGTGTTGGCTTCGTATCTATCTTGACAATGATAATGCAATCACTGTGCTGTTCATAGTACTTTACCCGCATTCCTATTTTCTTATTCATTATCAGTCCTACTCCTGTGATACCCCCAACTGATTTTGTATTTATAATCCTGTACTCACCCGACCAGAAATCCTGTTCATCCTGCTATCGAACTTCACTAATCCCCACTATATCTAACTTCAACCTATCCATTTCCCTTTTTAAATTTTCTTATTTTCCTACCCGATCAAGGGATCTAACATTGCACGTTCCGATCCGTAGAATGACAGTATTGTCTTTCCTGCTGACAACATCCTCCTGAGTAGTCCCCACCCGGAGATCCGAATGGGGGGACTATTTTACCTCCGGAATATTTTACCCGAGAGGATGCCATCATCATATGTTCATACAGTAGAGCTGCATGTCCTATATGGGAATGTAAGTAACAAGTAGTGGTACTAAGTACTTTCCACCACACAACTTTTGGTGGATTGCGGAGTATGTACGTGGATGTTTAGGATCAGGGATGGATCCAGGATGGACTGCTGTGGGGGGCGGGGGGGGGGGGGGGCGGTGAAAGAATTCTCATCGGCAGCTAATCTCTGACTCAGCAGAAAGACTATAGTACCAGCCACCCCTTTTTGTCATCAACCAAAAGTACAATTTTAAAGATTCAGTGCAGTGATAGCGCAAAAAAATGTTGCTGCTGGGGAGGGGGGGACAACCCTCCGCCCTCCCCCTTGCAATCGCCTATTTTTAGGATACAGGAAGGAGTTCTATATTAAGGTGTTGGGAGGTGTCCGCACGACCTATATTGAATAAACTACTTCTTGTAGGACCCGTGCTTGTCGCACAACTTTGCAACAGACGGAAATTTGACATCTTTATCTAAATTCCATTTAAATATGCATACTGATTGGAAACACTGATATAAATCTTCAAAGCTGTATTTATTACATGTTGTTATACAATACATTGAATGTCAGTCATATACACACAGGCTTAATTATGGAAATTCTCCACAGATATGATAAATTATTTTTCAGAAGAGATAGATTGGCTGGCTAGTACTTATCTTTTTGCTGTACGACCAACAGTCACACACAGAAAGAATGAGGACGAAAATAAAACAAGCTTTCGGAACTACTGGGTTCCTTCTTCAGGTAAGAGAGAAGGAAAGAAAAAAGGAATGGGAAAGGAAGGGGACATGACATACGTCGTGAATTACCTTCCCCTTCCTTTCCCATTCCTTTTTCCTTTCCTTCTCTCTCACCTGAAGAAGGAACCCAGTAGTTCCGAAAGCTTGTTTTATTTTCATCCTCATTTCTTTCAGTGTGTGACTATTGGTGGTACAGCAAAAAGGTAAGTACTGGCCACTGGCCAGCCAATCTATCTGTTTTGAAAAATAATATTCACACACACACACACACACACACACACACACACACACACACACACGGAACACACTCGGTTCTGTAACCTGGTATCAACTAAAAAAATTCATGTTACTTTTCAGTTCCTTTTTTCAAATCCTCAGTGCTCTCCAGAACTCTGTACAGCTCTCTTTTTTTTTTTTTTTAGTGGGTTAAATGTAAGGTTCCATTTTTTGAAACACAATTACAGAACTACATGAAGTTTCTGTTAAAAGTAACAGAGGAATCTGGAAATTCTCCCAAAATTTAAATCTAAAATAGCAACTTATTAGCCAATATTCTAACAATTTATCAGAATATTTATGTCAAAAAATTCAGATTAAAAAATAAAAATTACTTATCTACATGGTAGCAAAGCTTGCAAGTGCTCTCGTTCTTTTTATTTGCTGCTGCTGATGTCTCAGTGCCTGAGTTTTTTTTGCTGATTAGTCTTTTTACTCCCAAGTAAAATTTATTGAAATATGAGAACTCGGAAGTACATCCTGTTTACCACTAACAGTTGCATTAAACACGCTGTAGACAGCTGTCAGCGTTCTCTGTAGGCCCTTTGCAAGTGTGTTGTGCCCTTTCTGCATTCCTAATGATGTTTAAATTACCTGCCATCATATTTATTAGATCACATAATGTATTAAAGATCTCTGCAGCCTTGAAGATTGTGTTGAAGTATCAAAAGCATCTTATTGTTGTAGTGTAAATGGATTCTTCAAGACCGAAAAAAGGACTTAGCACACGGTTTCACTCCAAAAGACAAGCTTCCCTCAGATTGATCCAAGATGTACAAAATGTTTTGAGATATATTTGCTTGATAATTAACCAATGGCAAGAGGTAAAATGTATTTAGTGGTTATCTGTCTACTGAAATTTGTTGTTTAATGTACCTTAAAGACTGTACCTGAAATATATGTCAAAACATTATATTTTTCATGTATACAGGATGTTTTAGAAGGTTGCAGTGTAGACCACAAAACTTGTGTCCAGTTTTTATGGAGTACAGAGACACAGTTGTTAGTACATACCTAAACAACCACAAAGCCAAGACAAATAACAATCTTCATTTTCAAAAATTCCCGACTCTGTGCTATTACCTCGTAGTAGATTGACAATTCTTCACGTTCTCGTCGTTCGTTGCTCTCGGTAGCAGCTGGCTGAAATTTTGTGGGGCAAAACTAATCCGCTGCAAATAATGTAGACAACACACAGAATTGCAGTTCTTTGATATTTTAATTCCTTATTAGTGCCCAAATGTCCCCTTTTATTGCCAGCTTACAAGTTTCATTAATTACTCTTAATAAGACCAGGTATATACATTCCAAACATTAATAATAATATGAATTTACACAGTTTGTGTGTGGAATACTAAAGTCTGAGGTGTACAGTGTGGCACAAATATGGATTAATCACGGTAGATGCACTTTCTGTAGGCCTAAAACTGAAGAACTTTTAACATGTTCAAATAGATTCCGAACTGGTGTGGACTGTGCCTCGGATCACGGATGAAACAATACTCAAAACATTACTCGGAACTGACATAGACTGTGCATCTGATGGAGGATGAAACAATACTCTATTACATGGTACAAACACATCTCATTTATATCTTCCAAACAATGTCACTTAAAATTGCATATTGTTAATTATGTAGGCCTACGTTAAATTAATTATAATGGAAAAGTAAACAATTAAATGCAACTGACTATAGTAAAAGATAGCGTAAATAATACTGATCAAATTAATATACAAATCTTGGTTCAATTAATAGTATTACATTTATGTATTTAACAAAATAGGTTTATCAACAATACTTTCATAATTAAAAGTTATTATAAAGAAACTAAAGAGGGCAAAACTTTTCTAACATTACGTGTGAAACATAATAAGACCTACTTTAATATTATGAGAGAAGAATTTAATTAGTTTTAACAGAAGTAATAATTAGCACACTATCTCAAATATAACAACACACATTTGGCATCAATTAATCAATACTTGCTGATTAAGCAAACTTCTGTGACATCATAGAAAATGACTTCAGCTAGTCATGTTATAAAAAAGAATAACTAAAGTTTTGAAAAAGAAAATTATGATAAACTAATTACATTAATATCCACTATTATGCAACAGTGGTATCAAGAGGTTCCGTAATGCTTCGATACAACTTTAATGCACTTTTGACTTCTCTTGGTAACATCACCTGTAGCTCTTCTTGGGTCATTTTTCTTCTTCTTCTTCTTCTTCTTCTTCTTTCATTTATCAGGGCTACACTATTCATAATTCGAATGGTCAAATCAGCTCTTGTGTTTACTGTTTCTGTAGACTTCCCCTTTCAAACAACTGCACAGGTAAAATCGAAAAGGAGTAAGATCCAGGGACCTCGCCAGCCGAGTAACTAGTCCATATCTACCGATCTGTCTTCTGGGAAATGTTAGGTTCAGACGATGATAGATTGTATATGAGCCCGTCGTGCTGGAAGGAAACATGCATTCTTGTAGGCAAAGCAATCTCAATAACACTGGAAGTGTACATAACAGTCCCAGAAGACGACGCAGTAATGCAACAGGCTCAATCAACTGACTGTCAACCAAACCCGCCACACATTTACAGAGAAGTGTTCTCAAAAATGTGTCTCGACTATGGTGTGCAGGTTTTCTTCGAACCACTGACGTGAATTATGAGGGTTATCGAGGTCGACACAAATGAAAGTGGCTCTGTCAGTGCAGAGCAGAAATAGGACTACATGCAGAAATTGTACACGTGCTTGTTGAAGGACTACAGTTCTAACAACTAGATAATGCTTTCTACTTCTCGCACAATGCATCATTTACAAGTTCAGGTGCAGTATGGGTACTGGGCACTCTACCAGTGTCACACATTGCATTGAACCTGGTAGTCTGCAGTTAGGAATTCATATTCCGTATTCTCTACAAGCAGCAGCAGTGTTTCCATTACAAAACCCACACACAAATACCGTTCCAGCATACTCCGTGTATGTAAGTATGTGTGGCATGTTTACACGCAACAGTACAGAAGCATGCAAATCACAATAAAAACTTCAACGTAAACTAAAGTATGACTTCACAACTGAAACATCAACACTCTATTCCTGACATTCGATAAATTAGAAGGATGCTGCAACAAAGAATGCCTGAAAACTGTTTACTTTGCTATATTTACTCTCAACTGAAATATAGTATTATTTTCTGGCCCCTCTGTGGGTCTCAAACTAAAACCCAGGACTGACATATTTTTTACTGTCTCAATCTGAGAAATAGTGTTGCCTGGAGAGATTTAACTTCCCTGTTGTTGTTGTTGTTGTTGTCATCTTCGGTCTACTGACTGGTTTCATGCAGCTCTTCACGCTACCCTGTACTGTGCAAGTCTCTTCATCCGAGAATAAGTTCGGTAACCTACATCCTTTTGAATCTGCTTACTGTATCCATCCCTCAGTCTCCCTCTGCAATTTTTACCCCACACACTTCCTTTTAATACTAAGTTGACAATTCCTTGATGTCTCAGAATGTGTCCCCCCCTTCTCTTAGGATTCGCCAGAAACTCCTTTTCTCCCCACTTCTGCTACACCTCTTCTCATTAGTTACACAGTGTTTTTCAACCTTTCAAATATGTGACCCCTTCCAAGTAAACATTGTCTGGTGACCCTCCCATTTCTCGCGAACTGTAACAAAACTATATAATCTCAAAGGAAAATAAATCTTCTTTCTTTTGATTCAGCTTTCTTTTCAATTGTTGGACGAACATTTTTCTTTTTCTTTGTTTGTGTGTGTGTGTGTGTGTGTGTGTGTGTGTGTGTGTGTGTGTGTGTGTGTGTGTTTTTCGGAATGCAACACATTATCCCTTTTTTACACAATTTTCGATGGTAAATATATTTTGCTCAAGGAGTGTTTCACATTTTAGGCAAGACTCAGAAGCAAATTCTGCTTATTAATAATTTGTAAAAAAAAGTACACGTTTTTTCAAATTTTTCAGGCTAGCTTATTGTATCATGCTCTTTTACCTACTCATTGTTTCCTGTAAACAGTGTTCAAACTTTGCACTTATTCATCATTAACACACTGTATTATATAAAAATCTATGGTCTATTCAACTCATAATGAATGTTCCGCAAGGAACTCTGTAAGTTTAACATTAAATAAGTTTCACTTAAGCATAAGTTTTTGTATTATATTATTATAGTGTAGATATTAGGTAATCCGTCTATGCAACTGAATTAATAAAATATTTTATTGCCATATGCATTTCGCCTTTATTTGGAAGGCATCATCTGTGGCCTGTAATATATGTGTGATTATGTATTACAATATTTCATATTTATGTTTCTTAGTATTTTTAGGTTATAAACAGTTCTGGTGCATTATTTAAGTATAGTTACTGATATTTGGATGTTGTTTCTTACAATATTTTGTGGATATTTATTTACATCTGGTGCTCATTGGGACTTCCGGCTGTTCTGCTTCACTTCTGTTCATTTTGTGTTGTTTGTTATTCCAGCACTTCACAGCTAGCACCACTAGAACATAAGTGAAGCAGAACAGCCGGAAGCCACCAATGACCACTACATGTAAAGTAATATCCACAAAATATTGTAAGTAACAATATCCAAATATCAGTAACTACACTTAAATAATGCACCAAAACTCTTTATAATCTAAAAATACTAAGAAACTTAAATATGAAATACTGTAAAACATAATCACGTATATATTACAGGCCTTCCAAATAAAGGCGAAATGCTTATGGCAATAAAATATTTTATTAATTCAGTTGCATAGACAGATAACCTAAATATATTCACAATAAGAATATAATACAGCAACTGTGGGGGGAAAACAGGACAAAAAGGAACTAACAATGTGATAAGTTTTTGTATTTCTGAATCCCTAGTTATTTTACGGTCCTCCTGTTACGGCGACCACACATCGTGGCTCAAAGCCATCAGATGGTATCTCAGTCTCCAATTACCCCAACAAGTGAAAAGTGCTTGGCAGATAGATCTAGTATAAAAGTTTGTTCCAGGGATATATTCTTAAGATTCCACACTGATCCTTGAAACTTTGTAATTGGGCTTTCACCTTTCTTTAAAGTCAACTGTCTGGCAATTCTACTTTTTACATCATACCTTGTGGAAATTACAGATCAGTAATACAACATTACGTGTAGTTACACACCTAAAATAAAAGAAAGAAAATGCAATGTGCCCCAAGGGTTTATTCTGGACCCAGCAATGTTGTCAATATTTCTCAATGTCGTAGAGACACCCAGAAGCCACAGAAATATATAAAACTGAAATGCAAATTGTTGAAACCAAATAGATCAATATTTTCAGTTTTAGATTTTTCACTGAATAGTACATTTTTGAGTACAGCTATGATCTGGTGTTGAAATGACATGTCATCTTCTAGAAATGGTAGGAAAGGTGGTGCACTTCATGCTGTTTGTTGTTGAAACCAAATAAGTCACTGACTTACTACATTTCTACAGATGCTGCTTATTCCCTTACATAATCTGCTTTCCTCCAACACAACACATTATTGACAAACTGGTGCACTTCCTTTGCTGCGGCAATAACAGTCACTGTTAATGTTCATTGAGAGGCAGTTGGCTGTATCACTATGACTCCAAAAAGGAAGATTAGTAGATTATAATAGAAATAAGGTAAAGACAGTTTGTTCCAAAGGATGGCATAACAGTAGACTGGGATACCACCTGTCTGCTTTGACCCAAGACATCATCAAGATGTCGGAAAACCAGTATACGGGAGATCTTAATACTTCTGTATTGCAGATACAAATAACCTGAAGTTATTGTGTGTACCATCAATTACAAGTCTTAGCCCAAACATTAGTGCCTTTGGCGCGCTCATACAAAAAAAAAAAATCTCTCGGTTAACCTACACCTAACCATCAGAGAGAAGCTACAGATCACTTTTTAAACACAAAATATTAATCTGTTTTGTTTGTAAACAAAATATCATCTTTAACTTGACCACCACGTACTCACTAACGCCTTCTACAAACACGCACACACCTCAAAACTACCGCGCTGCAATGACGTCACGGGTCAAAGCTGACGGCCGGTATCCCCGTCTACAGGTGAGCCCAGAGGACTGACTTATCAAAATTACAGAGAAGATTATGTTCGAAGGAAAGCAGTTGGAGAACCTTGCAGGAAAATATCAGTCTTTTTTGGAAAAACCATAGGCGAAAATAATATCAATATTACCAGCAATACCTATCTTATTATTAATTTCAGTACAGCTGCAGAATGAAACAGTATAACTCCAGTGACGTAATTCAATGTCATAATATTTTGGCAAAATTTCTTGACCTTTCTACCAAAGATACTGGTTGTTTTCTGATGGCCGTGTCAGCCAGAATAAATGTAACACCTATATATATGCACGCATACGGGCACGGTTCAAGCAGGAATACTCCAGAGCACCAGCCACAAATTTGCGGAGAGAGGCCGCTCGTCCCTCCTGTGCGATTGCGACTCCTGAACAATAAACAATGAAGTGAAAAGTCGTGACAGCACTTACACCTGTTACGAGTACTCGGAGGCCGACAGCCGTGCCACAGTGAACACACTGGTTCCCGTCAGACCACCGAAGTTAAGCACCGTCGGGGTCGGCCGGCAGTCTGCCCAGTGATGTCGGCGTGCGGGGTGCGCGCGAAGCCAGCCAGGGAGCTACTCGATGGAGGAATATCGCGGCCTGTCTACTTAAAATTATTTACTCCAGTCCCAGAAGTTGTACACGATTAAGGGCAGAGCCACTTGCGACACCACCCACGTGATTTACCAACACAGGTGCCTGCACTATTTTTTGTATACACAAAATCACTTCTTCATATTAATCTTGTCCCCCCCCCTCCCCCCACCATGAAAATATATGCTATATTCACCACTGGCAAAATGAAGTCACTTTCTGTTTTCAAAAATTTCAGTTATGTAGCAATAATACATCTAGCAGAATACAGTTTTTTGTTTCTCATGAAAAGTACAAAAAAGGACTTATTTGGTTTCAACAATATTCAATTCAATTAATGAATGACATAACTGTACTAATAAAAGAAAACTGCTGCACAACTGCAACCTTCCTATTGATTTGATTTGATTTTCTCAGGGAAGCCAAAACAGTCTCGGTCCAACCCGTCACTGCCCGCACCGAAACTGAGTTTATTGGGCGGTATCGCTCCCTGTATATCTAGCAAAGCCAACCAATGCCCTTGAACAGTGCAAGGAGCCCCTTTACCAGTTCTTTATTAGACACAGTTTCTTCGGGTCTGGTTGTCCCAAATGTTCTGTGCCTTTTACTCTCCAAAGCAATGCATTCGAAGATCAGATGTGATGCAGTTTCATCACCTTCATCACAGAGCCTACTTTTAGGGTCCTCTTCTGTTATTCCCATTGTATGTAGGTGAACCTTCCTATTGGTCAGACAAGCCTGTGCAATATTTACATTGCTCTTGGTATACATTGCAAACCCCTCACACACTGCATGGTACGGATCCTAATATACACTAGTGAAACATTCTTAGCTACATTGTGACAGTCTTGTAAGCACCTATGGAATAAGGATACTCTGCCAGTATATGGGAAGGCTAGGTTTGTAATCCTACAGAAAAGCAACTCTCTCATGGTAATACTATTTGTCAGACATATAAGACTGAGACAATGAAGAATTTGACAACAGTTTACAGAAGAATTATTACATGCCAATAATGAATGAGCCGATACCACCCACGATGTCATGGGTGTGGACCATTGTCAAAATGAAGTCACTTTCAGTTTTGAAAAATTTTAGTAATGTGGTACCGAAAACAACATTCTGAAACACTGAACATACAATTAAACTTTCCCTTACGCACAAAGACACTTTGGTTAAATTGTACGACACTTCTCGCTGGGCTCCAGTGGTTATGTCGGCACCAATGGTTAATGGCAGCAACTCATATAACCCAATAAATGTTTTCTACATCTACAACCACACTCCGCAAGCCACCTGACGGTGTGTGGTGGAGGGTACCTTGAGTACCACTATCGATTTTCCGTCCTATTCCAGTCACGTATTGTTTGCGGAAAGAAGGATTGTCGGTATGCCTCTGTGTGGGCTCTAATCTCTCTGATTTTATCCTCACGGACACTTCGCGAGATATACGTAGGAGGGAGCAATATATTGCTAGACTCCTCGGTAAAGGTATGTTCTCGAAACTTCAACAAAAGCCCGTACCGAACGACAGAGTGTCTCTCCTGCAGAGTCTTCCACTGGAGTTTGTCGATCATCTCCGTAACGCTTTCACGATTACCAAATGATCCTGTAACGAAGCGCGCTGCTCTCCGTTGGATCTTCTCTACCTCCTCTATCAATCCCACCTGGTACGGATCCCACACCGGTGAGCAGTATTCAAGCTGTGGCCGAACAAGTGTACTGTGACATACTTCCTTTGTTTTCGGACTGCAATTCCTTAGTATTCTTCCAATGAATCTAAGTCTGGCATCTGCTTTACCGACGATTGATTTTATATGGTCGTTCCATTTCAGATCCCTCCTAATGACTACTCCCAGATACTTTATGGAATTAACTGCTTCCAGTTGCTGCCCTGCTATAGTGTAGCTAAATGATAAAGGATCTTTCTTTCTGTGTATTCGCAGCACATTACACTTGTCCACATTGAGATTTAATTGCCATTCCCTGCACCTTGCGTCAATTCTATGCAGATCCACCTGCATCTCAATACAATTTTCCATTGTTACAACCTCTCTATATACTACATCATCCGCAAAAAGCCTCAGTGAACTTCCGATGTTATCCGCAAGGTCATTTATATATATATCGTGAACAGCAACAGACCCACGACACTGCCCTGTGGCACACCTGACTTCGGAAGACTTCTCTCCATTGAGAATGACCTGCTGCTTTCTGTTATCTAGGAATTCCTCAATCCAATCACACAATTGGTCTGATAGACCATATGCCCTTACTTTGTTCATTGAACGTTTGTGGGGAACTGTATCAAACGCCTTGAGGAAGTCGAGAAACACAGCATCTACCTGAGAACCCGTGTCTATGGCCCTCTGAGTCTCGTGGACGAATAGCGCGAGCTGGATTTCACACGAATGTTTTTTTTCTAAACCCATGCTGATTCCTACAGAGCAGATTCCTAGTCTCGAGAAATGTCATTATATTCAAACATAATACATGTTCCAAAATTCTACAACTGACCGACGTTAGAGATATAGGCCTATAGTTCTGCACATCTGTTCGAGGACCCTTCTTGAAAACGGGGATGACCTGAGCTATTTTCCAATCTTTCGAAACGTTATGCTGTTCTAGAGATCTACGATACACCACTGCGAGAAAGGGTGGCCAGTTCCTTCACGTACTCTGTGTAAAAATGAACTGGTATCCCATCAGGCCCTGCGGCCTTTCCTTTTTTGAGCGATTTTAATTGTTTTTCTATCCCTCTGTCAGTTATTTCGATATCTGCCATTTTGTAATCTGTGCAGCAATCTTCCTCTGTGAAACAGCTTTGGGAAAAATACATTTAGTAATTCTGCCTTTAGAGTGTCATCCTCTGTTTCAATGCCATTTACGTCACAGAGTGTCTGGACACTTTGTTTTGATCCACGTTACCGTTTTGACATAAGACCAAAATTTCTTAGGATTTTCAGCCACGTCAGTAAAAAGAACTCTACTTTCGAATTCGTTGAACGCCTCTCGCATAGCCCTCCTCATGCTACATTTCGCTTCGTGTAATTTTTGTTTGTCTACAAGGCTTTGGCTACGTTTATGTTTGCAGTGAAGTTACCTTTGCTTCCGTAGCAGCTTTCTAATTCGGTTGTTGTACCACAGTGGTTCCTTTCCATCTCTTACGACCTTGCTAGGTACGTACTCATCTAATGCATATTGTACGATGGCTTTGAACTTAGACCACTTTTCCTCAACACCATCTGTACTTAAGATAAAACTTCTGAGCTGAGCCGTCAAGTACTCTGAAATCCACTATTTGTCACTTTTTCCGAACAGAAAAATCTTCCTACATTTTTTAATATTTCTATTTACGGCTGAAATTACCGATGCTGTAACCGCTTTATGATCGCTGATTCCCTGTTCCGCACTAACTGTTCCGAATAGTTCTGGTCTGTTTGTCACCAGAAGGTCTAATATGTTGTCACCATGAGTTGGTTCTCTGTTTAACTGCTCAATGTAGTTTTCAGATAATGCACTCAAAACAATTTCACTGGATTCTTTGTCCCTGCCACCTGTAATAAACATTTGTGTCGCTCATCTATATCAGGCAAATTAAAATCTCCTCCCAAAACTATAGCGTGATCGGGAAATCTACTCGAAATATCTTCCAAATTATCCTTAAGGTGTTCTGCCACAACAGCTGCTGAGCCAGGAGGCCTATAGAAGCATCCGATTACCATGTTTGGGCCTGCTTTAACCGTGACCTTCACCCAAATGATTTCACACTTCGGATCTCCGCCTATTTCCTCTTGACAACTTCAATTACAACAAAAATTATTTTTTTCTGAACGGACAAGGGTACATACAAGAAACTGTCAACCATAGAGCAGGTACAGTATTAATTCGTTTCACTCGCAGCGATAACATTTACTCTGTAGCTCGTGAAAAATATTAACACAATTCTACACTTCATTGCTCATCTGTTGCCAACGTAAGCAGTGGAACCCAACAAGAAGCATCGTAACATTTTACCGACACTTTCCTTTGCCACATTGTTCTGCCAGGCAATTGCCATTATGAACAATCGAAGTTTCAAGTGATTAGTGTTTTATAATAGGTGAACATAAATTGATCAGTTTGTATTGTAAAATATGACATTCATAACAAAGAAAAATACACACACACACACACACACACACACACACACACACACACACACTACCAAAGCAGACATCCCTCTATAATATATTTGGGGGGGGGGGGGGGCGGAGGAGGGGGGGAGGAGTTGATGTAAGTAATTTTAAGTAGACACCTATTGATATTTTGTATCAGTTCTGCTGCTCCCACCTGGAGCGTTATTTACGCTGAAGCACCTTTCACTTTAACGAGATCAAGATTTGTTATCGTTAACATTAAATCATAAAAAATTAGCTTTTTTTTGTTTATACTCATTACTTCAGAGGGGAGGGGGGGGGGCACAGATCACTGCTTTCCCCTCATATAGGCCCCTGCTGAAGGTGTTAAAAACTTACATAAAAAATATTTTCAGTGGCTCAAAACAAACAAGTATGCTCAAGCCAGTCAGTTCAAATATGACTCTCGGCAACCATCGGACCTTCATTATGATGTAAACACAATCCTTCTACAAAATTGACAATTGCAAATGCATATAAAGTAAACTTCCTCACAACAATTGAAGACCATAAAAAAATCCAAGTGACAAGTGTAAATATGTGTACACCGTCAGTGACTATAGGGCTACAGAAATTTAATAGCCTGTTTCTTTTATGTTAACTACAATTGCTATTGTTACCTGTTGTATAGTACTGGTATGTAAGATTGCAGGGTTACTTACAAACACTATGTTGTAATGCTTTAACGGTAAAATTTCTTATAGTAATGTGTTGATTTCATTGAAATTTGCCATTTATTTTCTAAATGTTGTACATGTGTACAAAACAAGCAATATCCTATTTCAGAAATTTCATGAAGTGGATGCTTCAATAAATACTTACCAACATGTTTGTTGTAGTGGCAATAAAGTGAATCAATATCTTAGATGTCTATTACTAACATAGGGGCAAAGCTTAAGCCTCTACGTACAATTTTGACAGTCATGTACGTCTTACTAATATCTATAATAATTAATTTATAAAGCATCACAGGTGATGTATTGTGTTTGAAATGAAATCGTTGAGACTGTTTCTACTGCCTGTGTTAAAAAAAAACTTACATTTGTCAATATCTTCCTACTCTATGGGATATTTCCTTTCATACATAGTTAGACAGCTTCAAAGAAATGCACAATATCTTACAACTTTTGTGCCTGTACCACAATATGTGTGTGTGTGTGTGTGTAAATGAATAAAAATCACGTTTCTACCATACCCTTCACACGAATAACGATGTTTTTCTTTGCAAATTATAAAATACAAATAAAAATAAAGCCCATACATAAAATATGGCTTCATTCAAACAGCTGCATGGTAGTGCACGAAATCTCTTTTGACTCTTATTTTTCTAATATAGATAGGCCCCTACAGTTTAAAATGTAATCACATTTCTGAATGCAACCCACAGTAAGTTGCACTGCACACTAACTGGAAAATAAATACAACGTTTTGTATTTTTAAAGATTGTTCTTTGGGCGTAGTTGCTACCTTTTAAACGGTTGCGCAAAAAACTATGTTCACTGTAGCAGTTCCTAACTATAATTGTAATTTCAATTCGAATGATCATTTAAATTGACTACAAATAGTACGCAATTAGTTATTACGACGTCAGATTTAGGATAAATGACGCTTACAAAAGTAACATGAAGCATGTTTAGACCAAACGTGGTCTGGTTTCATAATTTGCTAAATCACAATCTAATTTAAAATAAAATTGTAATAGAGCTACAAGTTAATTAAGATATTTATTATCATTGCAATTGATGCAGTTTCGAATGCAATTACAGCTTACTGCGTCACAAATTTGATTGACATATTTACGAGTAATTATCACGCACTCCTTAAATAGCACTTCAATAACAAATATATGACGCGATTAACTGTCATTAATGAACCGTCATATCTTCTGAAAATAAATTGCCTACAAATTATGCAATCGTCAATGGTTGCGTCAATACTTTTTTTGTTTTCTAGCATGGACGTTCTCATCGACATGGCAGCACAATTCGTTATTGGCGCCAACTGGCGCGGGCGCGTAGCGGCGGTGAATTTGAGTTGCAGTCGGCGAGTTCGTTTAGTTTTCCTTTCTTGTGTGCTTTTCTCTACAAATTGCGTATTTCCGTACCTGTTCTGGAATATAAGTTTAAACGACGAATAATACGTTAATAGTTGTACTTAGTTACGGATCTGCTTAAAACGGTACTTTGTTTTGAAACTGTTTAGAATGCTACAGTACTTTTTTTTCTTTCTTTTCCACCAATCTACCAATTTTTAAGACAGACGAAGAGGTACAAGTACCTTTTTTGTGTCACAACAGAGTTGACTCGAGGGAGGGGGCCGGGACTAAGTCAGAAATAAACAGCAAATATTGGAAATTTAGGGAGGAATAGCGTCTTCTGGCGGAAGAAGAGTTTGCCTGCTAAAGATAATGATTCCGGGTTCGATTCCCGGATCCTTTCACAATTTTAATCCTCCGGTAAATTTCTTAACCGTAAATCCTTCTAAAATTTCCTTCTCATTAAGGTTAGAGTGACATTTTGCATTTGACACGGAGGACGTACAGGCATTATAATTTACGTGTAATTAAGATACATTAAGCTGATATTAGAAATAAACCTGAAAGACTTACAACCGAAAGCTGCCCATCGGTGAAAACTGTAAAGACACGGAAAAGAACTTAAAAGGCAAGTAGTTACATTTGTATCCGATACTGATGCACAGTTGAGAAATTCGATTGGTGGAAACATTTGAAAACTCTGTGCGACCGCTAGTTATAATGCTCTCAAATTAAAATTAAATCTGTTATTACAAATATCTTGGCATATTTGCCGTAGAACAACTTGTTATTGAAGTTAAAGAAGCCCAGTTCATCCATTTTTTTCCATGGATGCAGATTTCAATTTGTTAATTAGATCTAAGTTTTAATTATCTACAAAAGAAAACTCATCAAGAAACTTCAGTTACATATGTATAACTTGCTGAAACCCCGGTGTTGCCCGGGTATTTATTTATTCAAACCTTGAGTTTGTACTTCTCCTATCCCTTCTCTCTCTCTCACTCTCTCTCTCTCTCTCTCCATCTCCTTTTTTCTAGAAACATTTTATATTTATGGTGAATATATAAGAAATAAGGCTGTCTTACATAATGTACAAAATTATAAGTGCAGTATTCAAACAAAGAAAGGTAGTAATCAAACTAGAAGTCATATGTAACATTCATTTAAGTCAAAAGCTGACTATAAACAAGATATCTTGTTACTTGTACAGGCCATAGTATGATTAAATTCTTTGCTGAGCCCACCCTGGAGCAAGCGACATAACGTTGTCCACGTGAGAAACAAGGATATGTAAAATCTACCGAGAAATATTTAATAGATTGCCCTTTGATTTATTAATCGTAATAGAAAATGCAATGGAAAAGGCAGTCACCTGAAGTTAAAAGATAGATGTATCGGTAATAACAGGTATTCGTTGGATTAACACCGTTTCATTCTCTTCCTTTCCCTGTAGCTCTATAGAAGTTTATTGTTTTCTTCTGAAGCTGTGTGCGACTCAAAGTTCATAGACGTCAACAGTTTGCAAGTATGTATCCACTTTTATAACTGTTGTATCTGTGTAAAGTCTGTTGCGAATACAGTTAGTAGTAAAGAAGTAATAGATTAAAACTAGCCGCGGAGGAATAGCCGTGCACACTGAGGCGCCGTGCTGCGGTGCGCGCGGCCGTTCGCCGTGGAGGTTCGAGTCCTCCCTCGGGCATGGGTGTATGTGTTCTCCTTAGGTTAGGTTAAGTAGTTTGTAAGCTAGGGACTAATAAGCAAATAGTTAAGTCCCACAGATTTAGATTAAAACATGATGCGTGATGGGGTGGTTTCCTATGAACAATGCTGTTTATGTCCTCATATTTTGCTATAATTATGAGCGAGAAAAAGAATAATAAAGGTTTTATGTTGTTGTTGTTATGGTCTTCAGTCCGGAGACTGGTTTGATGCAGCTCTCCACAATACCCTATCCTGAACAAGCCTCTTCATCTCCTCATAAGAACGACAACCTACATCTGACTGAATCTGCTTACTGTATCCATCTCTTGGTCTTCCTCTGCGATTTTACCCCACACTCTTCCCTCCAACGCTAAATTCACGATTCCTTGATGTCTAAGAATGTGCCCTACCAAGCGATCCCTTCTTTTAGTCAGGGTATGCCAAAAATTCCGTTTCTCACCAATTCCGTTTAGTACATCTTCATTAGTTACGCGATCTACCCACCTAATCTACCGCATTATTCCGTAGCACTATATTTCGAAAGCCTCTATCCTCTATTTCACTCCCGTACAAGGCAACACTCCACACAAATGCCTTCAGAAAAGACTTCCTTACACTTAAATTAATATTCGATGATAGCAAATTCCTCTTTTTCAAAAATGCTTTTATTCCCATTGCCATTCTGCATTTTATATCCTCTGTACTGCGACCGTCATTGTTATTTTACTACCCAAGTAACAAAACTCATCTACCACCTTCATTGCTTCGTTACCTAGTCTAATTCCTTCAGCATCGTCTGTGTGTGTGTGTGTGTGTGTGTGTGTGTCTGTGTGTGTGTTGAATGTTTGTATAGTCTATGGGACTTAACTACGGAGTCATCAGTCCCTAAACTTATAAACTATTTATGAACTAGCTAATACTAAGGACGGCACAGATATCCATGCACGAGGGGGGATTCGAACCCCCGACCGTAGTGGCCATGCAGACAGTGACTGGCGCGCCGCAGACCGCTAGGCCACCGCGGCCGGCTCTCTCTCTCTCTCTCTCTCTCTCTCTCTCTCTCTCTCTCTCTCTCTGTCTGTGTGTGTGTGTGTGTGTGTGTGTGTCCTCTTTTCTCACACTCACTGTCCATTCTGACTCCTTCGTTCTCTATACGTTAATTCTCAAGAGATTCTTCTTAACCAGTAGTCAACATGGATTCAGAAAGTATCGCTCTTGCGAAACACAGCTTGCCCTTTATTCACATGAAGTGTTAAGTGCCATCGACAAGGAATCTCAAACCTCAAAAGCGGCTTCTAATGAATTTGCGTGGCTATGGAATATCGCCTCAACTGTGCGATTGGACTCACGATTTCCTACCAGAAAGGAGACAGTTCGTAGTAATTGACGGTAAGTCATCGAGTAAAACAGAACTGTTATCTGCCGTTCCACAGGGAAGCGTTATAGGTCCCCTACTCTTCTTCGTGTTTATAAACGATTTAGGTGACAATCTAAATAGCTGTCTTAGACTGTTCACGGATGATGCTGTCGTTTATTGGTTAGTGAAGTCAACAGAGGATCAAAAGCAGCAGCAAAGCGATTTATACAAAATTTCTACATGGTGCGCAAATTTTCAATTAACACTAAATAATGAAAAGTGTGAAGTAATACACATGACCACTAAAAGAAATCCGCCGAACTTCAATTATGCGATAAATCAGTCAAACCTTAAGGTCGTAAATTCTATCAGATACCTAGGAATTATAATTACGAACAACTTAGACTGGAGACAACACACAGTAAATATTGTGGGGAAGACGAACGAAAGGTTACGTTTCATCGGCAGAACGCTTCGAAGATGCACCAGCTCCACCAAAGAGACTGCCTACATCACACTTGTGCGTCCTCTCCTGGAGTGCTGTTGCCCCTTGTGGGACCCTCACCAGGTGGGACTGACGGAAGACATTGAGAAGGTTCAGAGAAGGGCAGCTCGTTTTGTTTTATCGCGTACATAGGGGAAAGCGTCACGGAAATGTTGCACGATTTGAGCTGGAAATCATTAAACGAACGACGTTATTCGTCGCGGCGAGATCTATTTGCGAAATTTCAATCACCGACTTTTACTTCTGAATGTGAAATTATTTTGTCAGAACCCATATGGATAGCGGAACGATCTAGGAGTTATTTCTTCCCACTCGCTATTAGAGAATGGAACGGTAGAAAAAAGTTATGAATGTGGTTAATGAACTCTCTGCCAGGCACTTAAATGTGATTTGTACAGTATCGATGTAGGCGTAGATGATTCCACTCTATTACAGCATACATTAGAATTACACAGTTCTCCATTCCTAATTTTGTTACATATTATCAGTTTTTCATTACTTTCCCTATGAAACTTTATCAGCAATTCAAAAAAGTCAATGGCAGAAGCAATAACATATCAGATGAAAATGGAAAACTGCTATTTGAGAACAAGGAAGTGGGAGAGAGAAATAGAAAAATTCTACGAAGATTCAAATGAGATAAGTAAGCTTGTAAACGAAGTAAATGTCAGAAATGATCAGTTAGGACTCTCATTAACAAAAGAAGAATACCTAAAGGCTGTGAGAGAACTAAAGAATAACAAAGCACCAGATGCGACGCATTAACTGGAGAAATGATAGAAGGATTGGATGAAGAAACATATAACTATATCTTCAAACTAATCCAAGATAGTAAGAAACTGGAGAATTACCGGAAGATTTTAAAAAGACTATCATAATTGCTATACCAAAGAAACACCAGGCACTATAAAATGTGAAGAACATCGTACCTTGAGCCTAATATCACATATGTCAACAATATTAACAAAAATAATAAATAACCGAATAAAAATGAAATTGAGCAGAATCGGGATGAAATCGATTTTGATTTCGACAGAATAGAGGAACAAGAGAATGTTAAGGCAAATCATGGATAAAATTCTGGACCTAAAAAGACCACTGTTCATTGCTTTCGTGGACTTGGAAAAAGCCTTGGATAACGTGAGTTGGAATATTCTGATGGAAATTATGACTAATGTTGGTCTAGATTTCAGAGACAGAAGGACAGTTCATGAACTCTACAAAAATCAAAGAGGGGTTATAAATATACATGGTGAAATACAAGAGGCTTACATAAACAAAGGAGAACGACAAGGATGCAGTGCTCTTCAAGTTGCATAGTGAGGAGGGAATTAAGGAATGTAAAGAGTCTATGGAAGGAATTAAGATAAATGGAGTAGAAATTAAAATGATAAGGGTTGTTGATGACATAGCCATCATTGAAGAGAGTGACGAAAATCTGCAAAAGATGATATCAAGAATGAATGAGATCCTGCCAGGTAAATATAACATGAAAATCTACACAAAAAAGAAATTATGCTATGCAGCCACGAGCAAACTGCAACTGATATTAAGATTAATGATGTACCACTGGAACAAGTTAATGTATTCATCTACTTAGGAAGTAAAATTACACCGAATGGCAAATTTCAGCAGACATAAAAAGCAGAATTGAACAAGTTAAATAGCCTTCAACAATAAACGGATGCTTCTTACATCAAGAAATATAAAAGAAGAAACCATAAAAGCATTTATAAAATGCGAAGTGTGGAGTGTGGCACTGTATGGCTGCGAAACTTGGACACTCGGCGTTTGCGACAAGAGAAGACTAGAAGCATTTGAACTGTGGTGTTGGAGGAGGATGCAGGATGCAGAAAATCCCTGGGAAGACCAAGATGGCAAACGAAGGAGTTCTTAGGAGAATCGGCGAAAAAAGAGCACTTGTGAAAACGATAATGAAGAGAAGAGACAAGTTAATAGGTCATCTGTATAGGCACAATGAGTTTATAATTAATATTATGGAAGGGATGGTAGAAGGGGAAAGAGGCAGAGGAAGACCCAGACTGTAGTATTTGAAACAGATTCAATGTGATATAGGAGTGGAATCATATCAGGAAATGAGGAGGCTATCCCAGAACAGAGAAATAGGGAGGAGAAGAATTGCTGACAACCAAAGTTCCAATTGAGAACGAGAGAGAGAAACTTAATCTTATATATTTTTAATAATTAAAATAAGACAGATCGCAAAAATAACTCAGCAACTTGCGATCTGGGCTGTTGTTGTAGTTGTGGGCTTCAGTACGGAGACTGGTTTGACGTAGTACTCCACAATACCCTATCCTGAGCAAGCCTCTTCAACTCCACATAAGAACGGCAACCTACATCTGTCTGAATCTGCTTACTGTATCCATCTCTTGCTCTTCCTCTGCGATTTTTACCCCACACACCTCCCTCCAATGCTACATTCACAATTCCTTGATATCTAAGAATGTGTCCTACCAATCTATCCGTTCTTTTAGTCAAGGTATACCAGAAATTCCTTTTTCCCCCAATTCTGTTCAGTACTTCTTCATCAGTTATGCGATCCACCCACCTAATCTTCAGCATTCTTCCGTAGCACCACATTTCAAAAGCCTCTATCCTCTTCCTGTCCTCACTGTTTATCGTCCATGTCTCACTTCCATACAAGGAAACACTCCATACAAATGCCTTCAGAAAGAACTTCCTTAGGTTTAAATCAATACTCGATGTTAACAAATTTCTCTTTTCAAGAACACTTTTCTACCCATTGCCATTCTGCATTTTATATCTTCTGTACTGTGACCATCATTTGTCATTTTACTGCCCAAGTAACAAAACTCATCTACCTCACTTTATTGTTTCATTACCTAATCTAATTCCTTCAGCATCACCTGATTTTCTTACACTGCACTCCATTACCCTAGTTTTGCTCTTGTTAATGTTCATCTTATATGCACCGTTCAGCACATTGTCCATTCCGTTCAGCTGTTCTTCCAGGTCCTTGGCTGTCTCTGAAAGAATTACTATGTCGTCGGCAAAACGCAGTGTTTTTAATTCTTCACCCTGAACTATAGTTCCTTCTCCAAATTTCTCCTTGCTTTCCTTTATAGCTTGTTCAATGTACAAATTGAATAACAATGTAGAAAGACTACAACCCTGTCTTACTCCCTTTCCAACCACTGCATCCCTTTCATGCCCTTCAACTCTGACAACCGCTTTCTGGTTTTTGTACAAGTTGTAAATAACCTTACGCTCCCTATATTTTATTCCTGCTTGCTTCAGAACTTGAAAGAGTTTATTCCAATCAACATTGTCAAAAGCCTTCTCCAAATCTACAAAAGCTAGAAATGTAGGTTTTCCTTTTCTTAATCTATCTTCTAGGATAAGCCGTAAAGTGAGTATTGCCTGCCATGTTCCTACATTTCTCCTGAATCCAAACTGATCTTCCCCGAGGTCGGCTTCTACCAGCTTCTACCTTCTGTAAATAATTCTTGTTAATATTTTGCAACCATGACTTATTAAACAAGGTTCTGTAGTTTTCACACCTGTCTGTGCCTGCTTTGTTTGGAATGGGGATTATTACATTTTTCTTAACGTCTGAGGGTACTTCGCCTGTCTCATAAATCTTACACACCAGGTGAAAAAGTTTTGTCATGGCTGGTTCTCCCAGAGACTTTAGTAGCTCTGAGGGAATGTCATCTACTCCCGGGGCCTTGTTCCGACCTAGATCTTTCAGGGCTCTGTCAAATTCATCTCTCAGTATAGTATCTCCTATTTCATCTTGATCTACTTCCTCTTCCCTTCCTGCAACATTGCCTCTAAGTTCAATTCCTTTGTAGAGCTCCTCTATGTGCTCTTTCCACCTTTCAGCTTTCCCTTCTTTGCTGAGAACCGATTTTCCACCTGGGTTCTTGATATTCGTAGAGCTGTTTTTCTTGGCTCCAAATATCTTTTTTATTTTTCTGTAGGCGGTATCTACTTTTCCCCTTCTTATACATTCTTATACAGATTTGCATTTGGCGTCTAGCCACTCCTTCTTGGCCATTTTGCACTTTCTGTCAATCTCATTACTTAGTCTTCTGTACTCCATTTTGCCTGTTTCATTTACTGCATTTTTATATTTTCTCCTTACATCAATTAAATTTAGTATTTCCTGTGATATCCAAGGATTTGTTGTAGGTCTTGCCTTTCTACCTATTTTCTCTTCTACTGCCTTCACTATTTCATCTCTCAATGCTACCCATTCCTCTTCTACTGTTTTATTTTCCCCCGTTTCTGTAAATTGTGCCCTAAAGCTCGCTCTGAAATTCTTAAGAACTTCAGGTTCCCTCAATTTGTCCAAGTCCCATTTCCTTATTTTCCTACCATTCTGCAGTTTTTTCAGTTTCAGCCTACAGTTCATGACCAATACGTTATGGTCAGAGCTTATATCTGCCCCTAGCTATGTCTTACATTTTAAAACCTGGTTCCGGAATCTATGTTTTACCATTATAAAATCTATCTGATACCTCCCGGTGTCTCCTGGTCTCTTCCACGTATACAACCTTCTTTTGTGATTCTTAAACCTGGTGTTTGTTATGATTAAATCATGTTCCGTGCAAAATTCTACCAGGCGGCTTCCTCTTTCATTCCTTTTGCCCAGACCATATTCACCTACTATCTTCCCTTCCCTTCCTTGTCCTACTACCGAATTCCAGTCTCCCATAACAATTAAGTTTTCCTCTCCCTTAATTGTCTGAATAATTTCCTTTAGCTCCTCATATATTTCTTCGATCTCCTCATCGTCGGCAGAGCTATTTGGCATATAAACTTGTACTACTGTGGTCGGTGTTGGCTTCGTATCGATCTTGAAAATGATAATGCGATCACTGAGTTGCTCATAGTAGTTTACTCGAATTTCTAATTTCTTATTCATTATTAGACCTACTCCTGTGATACCCCTAACTGATTTTGTATTTATAATCCTGCACTCACCTGACCAGAAATCCTGTTCCTCTTTCCACCGAACTTCACTAATCCCCACTACATCTAACTTCAACCTATCCATTTCTCTTTTTAAGTTTTCTAACTTCCTTACCCGATTAAGGAATCTAACATTCCACGCTCCGATCCGTAGAATGCCAGTATTGTCTTTCCTGATGATCACATCCTCCTGAGTAGTCCCCGCCCGGAGATCCGAATGGGGGACTATTTTACCTCCGGAATATTTTACCCGAGATGATGCCATCATCATATTTTCATACAGTAGAGCTGCATGTCCTCGGGAAATGTAACAGCTGTAGTTTCCCCTTGCTTTCAGCCGTTCGCAGTAACTGTGTGGCAAAGCCACATTAGCTGATGTTACAAGGCCAGCTCAGTCAATCATCCAGACTGTTGCCCTGTAACTACTGAAAAGGCTGCTGCCCCTCTTCAGGAACCACACGTTTGTCTGGCCTCTCCACAGATACCTGGCAATGTCTGTGGTTCATGGGGGTGGCGACCTGGGCTGTCTTATTTTAATTATTTAAAATTTTAAAATCATTGTTAAAAATGCTTTCAAAAATTACTTATTTATTTGTTTTCCCCTATGATTTGAACACGTTTCGTCCCATATGTGACCTTATTTAGACGATTTCCCAACGATTTTCAGATTCTAATAGTTTGCATGTGTATTACTAAACTCGAAATTTTCCAAATAATGTTTATTGCCTTAAACTTCTGCGTTGCATATGGTGCCATAGCCCATGGTATTTCACATACGTCGACTATTGGCAATTACTCGCCCTAAGAATTACTTGCTAAAATTATCTGTTCTTGGTGTGGTGTGTCCATGTTTTAAGACAAAATGAAATATGTAAAGCAAGACACAATCATGCGAAATTAATTATAACGTTGCTTTCTGTACATAATAGTTGAATAAACGTTTTAAAAAAAAGTTGGTAGCGATCTAGCTTTAGAGCGATACGTCAGTGGTTCGAATCCTGCAATAACATTTTTTTTTCTTAAATTTATGTTAGAATACTTACACAGTTTTAATATCTAATGGTAATTTTTTTATGAAAAATTCAATTATTTTTGTTTTTTCGTAATTTTCTGTATTTAATAAAAGGTTGCCAATGTGATGGTTTCGATCAAAAAACATAAGTTACATTTTTTACAGTATTGGCTTCACAATTAGTTGACGACGGTGGTCTTTGATTCTTCTGTTTGTGAAGAACTACAACGATGTTTTTGGAAACTCACCTCCGTAGCTACTAAACAGCTAACCTATGGTACCATTATATTAGGTGACGACAAAGTGTTCAGCTCGTCTACATATACATAAACAACAACTTACACAACACGTGGAACTGGATATACCAAACTATTTTACATAACTTGTGACGTTTCATAGGAAATATTAAAGATCCCGAGATAAATCTCAGGATAAAACAGTCACTACTAAGATTTTATTTTATTTTTTATTTTTATTTATTTATTTTATTTTATTATTATTTATTTATCGAAACGAGAATATTGTAAATTTTATGAACCTAACAGTTTGTCTAACGATTGTATCAGTTTCGAACTATTTACGAAAAACTAAAATTGTCATCTATTAAGTTTTGATAAACCATACACCTTTATGAACATTTTTTCACTTGTAAATTGTCGTTACCTTAAATTTTGGTAAAATCTTCAATTTGAAGATCAGTCATAAGACGTCAGTTGCGGACTCGTTTGTTTACATGAACTTACAGCTCAAAGGTTATTGTATCACCTAGCGGCCGTGTAGCGAAATACGCACCACTTACCTTTAAACAATTAATTCATTGCATGAATTTTTTACCAACTTTTGTAACCAGTTGTATTATTTGTTAACCACTAAATCGAACTGTATAAATTTCTTCCAAATCTCTATTCAATTTATTTCACACAGAATTTGTAAACGTCACATCACGTGACGTGACATGACGTATTCGCGACTTTGGCGCCAAAATCTCATCTATTTAAACATGCCGCTACTGACGGCAAGCAGCAGTTGATGGCTGTTGTTGTGGTGTCGCACAAGTCTAAAGTGCGCGCCACCTACTTTCGCCATGCACGCACGGCGCGGCGTTCTTACGACGTCAGCCACGAGCGCCCTCTGCTGCAACTCCGCTCGTGGCCACCACTGAACGACATCGTTCACTTGGGACTGAGATAGGAACCAGTTAACACTTCGGAATCAGATAGGCACCCGTGAAGACTTGGCTATCGGACAGGCACTAGGCAGACCTCTAACTGAATTATGTATCAGCATTCTGCAGTACTGATCTATGTAAAAGTTAAGTATTGTATACATTCTGTGCAATATATATCTCGTTCTAATTTACTCTAGTGTTTCTAGTTTCTGTTGTCCCACTGGCTGCTCACCTCCGTACATGCCCAAGCGTACTACCTTTATTCCTGTGTCGGTCTCATTCTACTCGACCACCGACACCTACGACGGAAACGAGACACAAAAGCGGCGACGAGGCTGGGACACAAAAGTTGTAAGCTGCTGAAAGTCGTAGACGGCTGTGGTACGTTCTTGTAAGTTCGGCTGCAAGGAGATTTAGACCAGATGTATACAGTACTGCAGTGTGATGGAAGAATCAATAAAAATCCTTTCTCATCTAACAACGACTTTATTTTGGTAGAAGAACCTTGGACAATGTGCTGCTATTAACTTGATCAAGAACTTCTCTTTTTTGAAGTTTGATTCGTTGTGTGGCTCTGAGTGCTTTAGTAACAAGCAACACTAAGCCCCATTCACACAGGCCAAGCATCGTCTCAAACTGAATTCGAAAACAACGAAAAAAAAGTTATACCTGGATTCGAGCCACCGGCTCTATGACTGTAAAGCTAGAACCAACACCACCTGAGCTACTGATGCAAATATTAGTACTTACGTGTATTTGCAAAACATCAAAGTCGATTTCTCGAGAATCTTTGAGAGATGTGTGGAATGGCTTTGTCTGATTGTTATTTAAGTTCTAAACTTCACGTACCGTAAATTTAAAGAAATTCTAAAATCCGATTCCCATTTGGTCTCCTTGTAAGACATCTGGAAAGAACGCGTAGATAATGTGGGAAAGGCGAAACTAAAGAAACTGCTTACACTACGCTTTTTTGGAGTACTGCTGGCCAGTGCTGGATCGTTATAAGTTGGGTTTGACGGAGGACATCGAAAGAGTCCAGAGAAGGGCAGCTCGTTTCGTATTGTCACGATGCAGAGGGGACAGCGTCACGGAAATGATACAGGATCTGGGATGGGAATCATAGGTTCGTTCCAGCAGCTGCCACACTGCTTGACGCGCATGCGCAACGCTGAAATTGTGTTCCAGCTGGCTACTTGGAGTGTGGCTGTTTGGTGTTCCAGCAGCTGCCGCAAGCAGCCAGACTCTACCCGGAAAAATATTTCTGGCGCGGTCAAGCTGCCAATTTGCGCATGCGCAGAAATGTCGGAGATAGAGTGGAGCGTAGCCATCACGTGATACGTGTGTGTTTGTAGAGTGTTTTTCGATTATTTCGAAGTCACTGCAATCCCATCAGAGATCAGATATTTCTCGTTTACACTTCTTCGTTATTAGGAAGGAAAGTATTTTAAGTATTCCTTTAAACTCACTTTCGCCTGCAGCCAGAAACAGTGCAAAAAGCGTTCCAGCAGTGCAAGTATCAAAAATGGGTTTTTACGTCATAGCAGCTGCGCATGCGCAGTATCACCCGTTTCTTAGCACTTGAAAGTAGCCGTCTGGCAGCTGCTGGAACGAACCTCATTACAACTAGAGATGGGATAATTGAAACATCTAACGGTTTCGAAACCAATGAAACCGTACCATCTGTGCTTTCGAAACACTGTTTCAAAACCATGAAACCGTGAAGCAATGTATGTTTTATCCTGAAATCTTCGTTCTAGGAGGGCAATATTTTTCACTATGTGGAAAAGGGTACAAACAAGAACCTGTCAACCATACAGTATATATTTACTTCTTGGTCTGTACGAAACATGTTGATATAGATTATCTCCCGTGTTGTTGATGTTGCCAACATAGTCACACGAGGCCGCCGGTATGGTAGGTAAAAGTTTACCCCGCTAGGAACTCACAAACTGCAATACGGTACGCATATTACAGTGATGGATCGTAAATGCTACTTTCTATACATACTAAATAAATTGTATGGAATAAAGGGCATACTAAATAATCACAAATAATGCTATGGAATTACAAAAATAATAAAATAAGAGACAAGTTCACCACTTCTACGTCTTGACCGTTACACCACCGCCGCAAGTCATTTAACAAAACAGTCGAAAAATTATAACGATTGGAGGTAATATCGTTTTCACTCGTGAGAAACTAACTCTTTAACACGAGATTAAATATGCGATGTATCCTTGTTCGTATAAAACATGTCATTTCAGGCTTCATGTTGTAACTCATTTTTAAAAAATGTAGTTTCACTCGTGTTTTTAATGTAGATAAACCTAGAATTTAAGTGGTTATTTCAATGCAAATAGTGAACGTTGTTTTATTGTTCTTTTACATTTATAAAGCAGACATTATGTCATTTCGGAATACAACAGTCTCTTGCAAACGAATCTTGATTTCAGTAATCATAAGCTGCAGACTAGAGATGGGAAAACAGAAACATCTGATGCTTTCGAAACAAATGAAACCGTACCATCTGTGGTTTCAAAACACGGTTTCGAAACCATGAAACCGTGAAGCAATGTATGTTTTGCCATGAAATCTTCGTTCTAGGAGGGCAATATTTTTCACTATGTGGACAAGGGTGTATACAAGAACCTGTCAACTATAGAGTATATATTTACTTCTTGGTCTGTACGGAACATGTTGATAAAGATTTTCTCCCGTGTTCTTGATGTTGCCAACATAGTCACACGAGGCCGCAGAATTGGTAGGTAAAAGTTTACCTCGTTAGGAACTCACAAACTGCAATACGGTATGCATATTACAGTGATGGATCATAAATGCTACTTTCTGTACATACTAAATAAATTATAGGGAGTAAAGGGCACACTAAATTATCACAAATAATGCTATGGTATTACAAAATAATAAAATAAGAGACAAGTTCACCACTTTACGTCTTGACCGTTACACCACCGGCGCAATTCCTTTAACATGAGTGTCGAAAAATTATAACGACAGTAGGTAACTTCGTTTTCGCTCATAAGAAACTGACTCTTTAACACGAGATTAAATATGCGATCTACCCTTGTTAGTATAAAAAAAATGTCATTTCAGGCTTCATGTTGTATAAAAAAAATGTAGTTTCACTCAGGTGTTTTTAATATAGTAGATAAACCTAGAATTTAAGTGGGTATTTCAATGCAAATAGTGAACGTTGTTGTTGTTGTTGTTGTTGTTGTTTACATTTATATAGCAGACATTATGTCATTTCGGAATACAGCAGTCTCTTCCAAACGAATCTTGTTATCAGTAACCATAAGCTGCAGACTCACGAGTGTCAACTACTATTTGACACTCTCTAAATTGTTTATATACCAGTAAGTTATATATGTATTTGTGTGGAGCTTCAGTAAAATGAAACACCACATTTCGATACCATTAGTCTGTTCCGCCTTTCTGCATTAGTGGTTTGAAACACCGGTGTTGTGAAACCGACATGAAATCGTGAAACCGACAGGAAGAAACGGTTTCAGTGTATCGACAGTCGACCGCGAATGTGATCCGAAACAGAACGGAATGAAACCGTTTCGAAACCGTGAAAGATGCCGGTTTTGAAACACTGAAACTGTTGTGTGTATCGAAACCTGGTTTCGAAACCACGAAACCGTAGCCAACTCTAGTTGTGAATGAACCGGCAAAGCGTATGTTGTTAGGGGAAGGTCGGGTAGTATCGGACGGCGGCTTATATCGGACAAGTGGTGTTTCTCATACTTGCAGCACCAGTAATGGTCACATAAGTGTTGGCTGTGACGACAAAGGGGTCGTTACGCCATATTGTACCGCTGCGAGTTTGTGTATGAAAGTGACGGCGCATTGTCTGTTTTGTGAGCGTGTTTTCGTGTACGAAGATAACTTTGGAGTGCTGTACCCAGCGTTAAAGTAATTGTAATTCTGTTATAAGGTGGTTAGTAGCATTAAGGGGTATTGCACTATATGTTTATAGACAGTTAAGCTGTTTACACTTATTACTAAGCACTAGACAGTCGAATTATCTTCCCATATCGGTCGGGTTGTATCGGACATAAGCATTGAGGGTTGTATGGGACAACAATCACAGGCAACAAAAAGGTTTTGATGGATTTGTTTCATTTTACAGGCGAAATGGGCAAAGTGAGGCATATGTGGAGGGAAGAAAATATGAAGATGGCTGTCGAGAAAATACGTTTAATGCAAATGACGATTCGAGAAGCTGGGATGGTATAAAGGGAAGGATGCTTCTGCAACAGAATGGAAAATATCCAGATAATACGCAAGGAAAAAACGAACATTTGAAGATAAAGACACTGCAAGTGATGGCGTGACTCACTGCATTATTTGTGACGAAACTTTTGAAGAGGACTGGATCCAGTGTCGACTGTGTAACGGATGGGCCCACGAAAATTGCGCAGACCTTGAAAGCAGTACTCTGTATTATAAATGCGATAGCTGTTTCTTGAATAAAAAAAAGAGAAATTTGTTAACATCGAATATTAATTTAAGTGTAAGGAAGTCTTTTCTGAAGGCATTTGTATGGAGTGTTGCCTTGTATGGGAATGAAACATGGACGATAAGCTGTGTGGGCAGGAAGAGGATAGAGGCTTTTGACATGTGGTGCTACAGAAGAATGCTGAAGATTAGGTGGGTAGATCACATAACTAATGAAGAGGTACTGAACAGAATTGGTGAGAAAAGGAATTTTTGGCATACCCTGACTAAAAGAAGGGATCGCTTGGTAGGACACATTCTTAGACATCGGGGAATCGTAAAATTAGCATTGGAGGGAAGTGTGTGGGGTACAAATCGCAGAGGGAGACCAAGATACGCGTATAGTAAGCAGATTCAAGTGGATGTGGGTTGTCGTTCTTATGAGGAGATGAAAAGACTTGCTCAGGATAGAGTAGGGTGGAGAGCTGCATCAAACCAGTCTCCGGACTGAAGACCATAACAACAACAACAAGACTAGTTGCTAAGATGGTTGATTTATGACTTATGAGAGTACATTTTGGTGGCTATCATTTTCATATCAAGACATTACTCTATTCAAAAATTGTAAAAAAGCTTAACCGTCCGATACTACCTTACCCTATGACAGAGCTTCTATAACACGAGTGACATCCTTATGAAAATAACTCATTTTGACCGCACTACGTTATTTGTGCAATTTCTTTCAATTACTTTCCTCACATATTCTCGATATTTTCCATTTCAAAGCTTTTGAAACATGGAGGAACTGAGTAATTTTATAGGTAAAGGATCTGCTGCAAGTAGCAGACAATGTGTGAACACTTCAGATCGAAACTTTGAAGAGAAGGTGAGAAATGCATATGTTCTCCAGAAGATTGGATCAGATGAAGCTTCTGTCGACAGAGGTATCCTTCTGAAAGAGCTGGCCCGTAGTGCTGTACTGAAACATATGCAAAAGCGAGCTCAGAACCCACGACTTCCGCAGGAGTTACGACTAACGACGTATTAGCAGGTCTGCAAGGACGGTTGTGAAAACTTGTGATTTCGACAGCTCCGATTTTTTCAAGAGGTATTTCTTCGAGTTAAAATCGTTACATTTTTTGTTTCATTAGTTCTTCATGAAAATATACAAAATCTATCAAAGCTTTATTGTCATTATTAGCTAATGGAAAACATAAATGTATTAGTGTACGAAATGTGCAGTAAACATATCTGGGAGCCAGCTTAACAACAATTATTTAATGTTATTGTATTGTATTGTCACGTTTATTTACTCAGTATTCAAGACTCTTTCATATGCAAAACAGAGAATTCCAAAGGTTTCGAAATTGTTAACATTACAACCATCTGCCGGCCGCGATGGCCGAGCGTTCTGCGGCGCTCCAGTCACGGTCTGCACGGCCACTACGGTCGGGGGTTCGAATCCCCCCTCGGGCATGGATATTTGTGCCGTCCTTAGTATAAGCTAGTACATAAGTAGTTTGTAAGCTTAGGGACTGATGACCCCGTAGTTAAGTCCCATAAGCTCTACAAACATTTGAACACCCATCTAAAAAGTGAGAGGTCAGGTTGACCGTATCACGGTGTCAGTGTCCCATGTTTGCCATCACGTTAGTTGAAGGTTAAGCCGGTTCTGCACGGTGAGAGCGTACAAGATTACCCATGATGCATCGGTTACGCTTGCCGCATACCAAAAAAAGTTCAAATGTTTGTAAACACCACCAAACTGCGTGGTCATCAGTCGGTAGCTTAAAAACTACTTAAACCTAGGTAAACTAACCTAAGGACAAACACACAAACCAATGCCCCAGGGAGGACTCGAAATCAAATATTCAAATGTTTGTTAAGCTTAAGGGACTTAACTACGGGGTCATCAGTCCCTAAACTTACAAACAGCTTGCCCTTTATTCACATGAAGTGTTAAGTGCCATCGACAAGGGATCTCAAATCGATTCCGTATTTCTGGATTTCCGGAAGGCTTTTGATACTGTACCCCACAAGCGGCTTCTAATGAAATTGCGTGCTTATAGAATATCGCCTCAACTGTGTGATTGTATTCATGATTTCCTATCAGAAAGGACACAGTTCGTTATAATTGACGATAACTCCTCGAGTAAAACAGAAGTGATATCTGGCGTTCCACAGGGAAGCGTTATAGGTCCCCTACTCTTCCTCGTCTTTATAAACGATTTAGGAGACAATCTGAATAGCTCCCTTAGATTGTTCGCGGATGGTGCTGTCGTTTATCGGTTAGTGAAGTCAACAGAGGATCAAAATCGACTGCAAAGCGATTTAGACAAAATTTCTACTTGGTGCGAAGATTGGCAGTTGACACTAAATAAAGAAAAGTGTGAAGTAATACACATGACCACTAAAAGAAATCCGCTGAACTTCAATTACACGATAAATCAGTCAAACCTTAAGGTCGTAAATTCTACCAAATACCTAGGAGTTACAATTACGAACAACTTTGACTGGAGAGAACACATAGAAAATATTGTGGGGAAGGCGAATCAAAGGTTACGTTTCATTGGCAGAACACTTAGAAGATGCACCAGCTCCACCAAAGAGACTGCCTACATCACACTTGTGCGTCCTCTCCTGGAGTACTGTTGCCCCTTGTGGGACCCTCACCAGGGGGGACTGACGGAAGATATTGAGAAGGTTCAGAGAAGGGCAGCTCGTTTTGTTTTATCACGTAACGGGGGGTGGGGGGGGGGGGAAGCGTCACGGAAATGTTGCACGAATTGGTGTGGAAATCATTAAAAGAAAGACGTTATTCATTGCTGCGTGATCTGTTTGCGAAGTTTCAATCACCGACTTTTACTTCCGAATGTGAAAATATTTTGCTAGCACCCACCTACTTAGGAAGACATGACCATCCCAATAAAATAAGAGAAATCAGATCGAAAACGGAACGATTTAGGTGTTCTTTCTTCCCGCGCGCTATTAGAGAATGGAACAGTAGAGAAAAGTTATGAAAGTGGTTAATGAACCCTCTGCCAGGCACTTAAATGTGATTTGCAGAGTATCTATGTAGATGTAGATGAACTACCTACAACTACGGACGGCACAAATATCCATGCCTGAGGGGGGATTCGAACCCCCGACCGTAGTGGCCGTGCAGACCGTGACTGAAGCGCCTCAGTCCCCTCGGCCACCGCGGCCGGCGAGGACTCGAACCTCCACGGCGAGCAACCGCGCGCTCCGCAGCAAGACGCTTTAGACCGCTCGGCTACTCCACCGCGGCTATGGAAGTGCTTCGCGCATGTGCAGATGACCGAGTGGGGAACCCAGGTGACGAACGGAGCCAAGTAGGGAATTTGTTTTTGAAATGTGCACTTGTTTTCTGCTCAGGGGAACGTAGTTGTTCGACATATATATACGCTGTTCCAACAGCAGTGGTATTATAGACGAATTGCACCAAAAATTCCATATAACACGTGTACAATTTTATTGAGAACAGAGATATAGCTGTTAACATGAAATCCAAACAAACTTAGAGCAAATGTAAATCAAGACATTCGCTCTGATTTTTTCCGTCGGTTCTTGGTAGAACTACATCATACTGAATTCAAAGTAACATTTTGTGTATGTTCTACACGTTCAGTTCCACTTAGTTAACCGCTTTTCGGCTTAGTAGGTCATCTTTAAATCGAAAGCCAGTTATTTAAATAAAAGTCAATATGATGATTTACCAAGAGCCGACGAGACTATCAGTCAAAATATTCAAATTTTCATTTCCTTTTCATGCACTTGTAGCGATAAATAATAAATTGTAAGCAGAGATCCTGGACCTTTTATTACAATGTCCTTCAACGATATTTAACAAACCGCAGGCGCAAAAATCCGGAAGTTAAAATGCTATAAGTTTGTTTTTGTTACATGCTAAGAGTTATACCCATTGAAATTTGAACATACTTTATATAGCATTTTTATTGCAATTCGTCTTGATTACCATCTCCTAAAATATTGGCTATTTCTCTTGAAACATGCTGTAGTAAACAGGTGAAATATTTGTTTACGGTTAGCATGTTTTGAAGCTGTATCCCAGTGAAAGGTCTATGTATAAATAGACTTTCATAGACACCTAAGCTTCACCATGATACTGACATACATAACCGCCTCAAACCGCGCGGGCTGGAAGTACTTAGGTCGGGGGGTTCGAATCCCCCCTCAGGCATGGATATTTGTGACGTCCTTAGTATTAGTTAGTTCATAAGTAGTTTCTAAGTTTAGGGACTGATGACTCTGTAGTTAAGTCCCGTAAGCTATAGAAACATTTGAAACATTTTTTGGAAGTATTTAATCGACTTTTATAATGCGGACGTTTACACAAGTCAGCAACGTAGTTCACATGAACTGCGTGAAAGAATTAAATACTGTTTCACAGAGGCAATCGAAAAAAAAAATGTTTTAATGACTACAATAATAATGATATATCTGACAGTCTCGAAATGTGATCATAACTCGGCGATTCATTTTGCTCTATGTTGAAAACAAACGAAGTAGACACCTGAATCAGACGACAAAAGCGCACCGTTTGAAAGCTTCTTTTTAGTTCGACGTTTTATCGCAAGGAGCGTTGCAGCTGACAACGACTTCTTGTGCGTGTCGTATGGAACGGGCAGTCACCCCGTTTACATGGGCTCCCAAAACCGGATTTCGTAAATCGATTTCCCAAATCCGCTTTTGTAAACACTCCAAAATCGATTCTGGAAATCCACTTCCGTAAAGCGGTTTTCCAGTTCCACAATCGATTTTCGTTCCCATGTAAACGCAACCGTTTTTAAAGCGTTCTTGACTTGTCAGATTGTATTTTCTTGTTAAGAATTTTCGACACATATGGAGAGAATGACATTTTCTACGATGAAAAAAAGGTATAAATGTTAGAGTGAGAATCAAACTAAGTATTTAAGTAAAGAAAAAAAGCGATTCTGCTGACTAAATCTGGCACTGAATCAGCGGTTTTTCAGCCGCCATATTGAGTGGGATAGGAAATCCGATACAGGGTGTGACATGTAAACACGACAGCGAAAAACGGTTTACGATAATCGGTTTTCGTCTTCCAGAAGATGTGTTGCATGTAAACGTAGTGAGTGATCTCTTATATTACCTGGATCTTGAACTGCAGATTGCTGAGCGTGCCAGCCGAAGATGTTCACATTCTGTTTCTTGACTAATTACAACATGGCCACCATGAAGTATTACAAGAAAACGAAAAGGAAATATGTTTCGATTCCGTACTCACGTGAGTCTGTTAGTTCATATATTGACATAAATTTCAAATCCAGAGGTAATCTAGCAATTATTTGTCATGTATTAACTGATGTAAATTCGTTTGACTAATTACAAAATGGCGGACAATGCAAATACGTGTGCAAAACATATGAATGTGCAGGCACGCTCTTAGACTGGGCATGGCATCGTTCTCATGGCACCAACATCTCTGCAGCTAAACCATTGCTTTGCCAACAGTCACGTGGTAGTGTACAGCTGTGGTACAGCTTTGCCTGGGACTATACAAAGCATTTTGTGAAGGCAAGTAACATTAAACTTCAAGTGAAAGTATTATTAGTTTAAAATGATGGCACTCCTTGAAAACTTTTGAGTTGTTTATTATATCCGGCTAATGTTTGCCAACAGTCACGTGGTCCTATGTTTGAACCACGCCACGTGTACAGCCGCTCTGCTGTTTCTCCTGTCTGTTAGGGCACGCTACAGTTCTATACAATCACTGGTTCTATGCTCAGATACCAGATAGGGCTTTACGGAAAGTAAGGGACGATCCCGTAAAATACGGGACGTTAGGTCACCGTAGATTGAATCGCAAGTCAAAATATCGGGGAGATCGAAAGATTTAAGCTGAGTTTCATGCTTTCCGGAATCGGAGGATGTCCCGAAACGCCGTTGGGTGTGGCAACACTGGCGCGGCCGCTTGTCTTTTGTCGCTCCCCCTCCCCGCGCAGACGCACGTGCGGCGGCCTTTGTGCCTCTGCCGCCGCCCCATCTGCCCGCTGCTGCTGCCCCATCTGACCCCCCCCCCCCATCACCATCAGCCACTGTGGTGTCGCGGACTCCCCTCCCCTCCCCCCACGCGCAACCGACACCATCGACGGGCCGCCTCGGCAAGCAGCTTGGTGACCTCACTCGCGGCGACCCCATGGCACAGAGAAATATCACAGTGAAATTACTCTGTGGAAATATATATTTTTCTGTGCACGTGGCCAGCGAGTAGAGATAGGAAAACTGAAACATCTGACGGTTTCGAAACAAATAAAACCGCAACATCTGTGGTTTCGAAACAAATAAAACCGCAACATCTGTGGTTTCGAAACCATGAAACCGTGAAGCAATGTATGTTTTGTCATGAAATCTTCGTTCTAGGAGGGCAATATTTTTCACTATGTGGACAAGGGTACATACAAGAACCTGCCAATCATAGAGTATATATTTACTTCTTGGTCTGTACGGAACATGTCGATAAAGATTTTCTCCCGTGTTGTTGTTGATGTTGCCAACATAGACACACGTGGCCGCCGGTATGGTAGGTAAAAGTTTACCCTGTTAGGAACTCACAAACTGCAATACGGTAGGCATATTACAGTGATGGATCATAAATGCTACTTTCTATACATACTAAGTAAATTATAGCGAGTAGAGGGGACACTAAATAATCACAAATAATTCTATGGAATTACAAAAATAATAAAATAAGAGACAAGTTCACCACTTGTACGTCTTGACCGTTACACCACCGGCACAGTTCTTTTAACATGAGTGTCGAAAAAATTATAACGATAGTAGGTAACTTCGTTTTCGCTCGTAAGAAACTAACTCTATAACACGAGATTAAATATGCGATCTACGCTTGTTAGTATCAAAAATGTAATTTTAGGCTTCATGTTGTATCAAAAAAAAAAAAAAAAATGTAGTTTCACTCGGGTGTTTTTAATATTGTAGATAAGAATTTCAGAGAGACCTTTAGGCAACAATTGACAGAAACAGGGCGAAATAAAACAGTAGAGGAGGAATGGGTAAAATTGAGAGATGAAATAGTGAAGGTAGCAGAAGACAAAATAGTTAGGAAGGAAAGACCTACAAAAAATCCTTGGATATCACAGGAGATACTAAATTTAATCGATGAAAGGAGAAAATATAAAAATGCAGTAAATGAAACAGGCCAAATGGAATACAGACGACTAAGAAATGAGATTGACAGGAAGTGCAAAATGGCTAAGCAGGAGTGGCTAGAAGGCAAATGCAAGGATATAGAAGAATGTATAAATCAGGAAAAAATAGATACAGTCTACAGGAAAACAAAAGAAACATTTGGAGATAAGAAAAACAGCTCCATGAGTATCAAGGACACTGACGGAAAACCAGTTCTCAGCAAAGAAGGGAAAGCTGAAAGGTGGAAAGAGTACATAGAGCAGCTCTACAAAGGAAATGAACTTAGCGACAATATTGTAGGAAGGGAAGAGGCTGTAGATGAAGATGAAATAGGAGAAACTGTACTGAGAGAAGAATTTGACAGAGCCCTAAAAGACCTAAGTCGAAACAAGGCCCCTGGAGTAGATGATATTCCCTCAGATCTACTGAAGACTCTGGGAGAACCAGTCATGACAAAATTGTTTCACCTGGTGTGTAAGATGTATGAGACAGGTGAAGTACGCTCAGACTTTAAGAAAAATGTTATAATCCCCATTCCAAAGAAAGCAGGTGCAGAAAGGTGTGAAACTACAGAACCATCAGTTTAATAAGTCATGGTTGCAAAATATTAACACGAATTATTTACAGAAGGTTGAAGCCGAACTCGGGGAAGATCAGTTTGGGTTCAGGAGAAATGTAGGAACTCGGGAGGCAATACTCACTTTACGGCTTATCCTAGAAGATAGATTAAGAAAAGGCAAACCTACATTTCTAGCTTTTGTAGATTTGGAGAAGGCTTTTGACAATGTTGATTGGAAAAAACTCTTTCAAGTTCTGAAGCAAGCAGGAGTAAAATATAGGGAGCGTAAGGTTATTTACAACTTGTACAAAAACCAGAAAGCGGTTGTCAGAGTTGAAGGGCATGAAAGGGATGCAGTGGTTGGAAAGGGAGTAAGACAGGGTTGTAGTCTTTCGACATTGTTATTCAATTTGTACATTGAACAAGGTTTAAAGGAAAGCAAGGAGAAATTTGGAGAAGGAATTAAAGTTCAGCGTGAAGAATTAAAAACATTGCGTTTTGCCGATGACATAGTAATTCTGTCAGATACAGCAAAGGACATGGAAGAGCAATTGAACGGAATGGTGTGCTGAAAGGTGCATATAAGATGAACATTAACAAGAGCAAAACTAGGGTAATGCAGTGCAGTCTAAGAAAATCAGGTGATGCTGAAGAAATTAGATTGGGAAACGAAACAATAAAGGAGGTAGATGAGTTCTGTTATTTGGGCAGTAAAATAACAAATGATGGTCGCAGTACAGAGGATATAAAATGCAGAATGGCAATGGGTAGAAAAGCGTTCTTGAAAAAGAGAAATTTGTTGACATCAAATATTGATTTAAACCTAAGGAAGTCCTTTCTGAAGGCATTTGTATGGAGTGTTGCCTTGTATGGGAGTGAGACATGGACGATAAACAGTGCGGACAGGAAGAGGATTGAGGCTTTTCAAATATGGTGCTACAGAAGAATGCTGAAGATTAGGTGGTGGATCGCGTAACTAATGAGGAGGTACTGAACAGAATTTGGGAGAAAAGAAATTTCTGGCATACCTTGACTAAAAGAAGGGATTGATTGGTAGGACACATTCTTAGACATCAAGGAATTGTGAATTTAGCGTTGGAGGGAAGTGTGTGGGTTAAAAACCGCAGAGGAAGACCAAGAGATGGATACTGTAAGCAGATTCAGACAGATGTAGGTTGCCGTTCTTATGTGGAGATGAAGAGGCTTGCTCAGGATAGGGTTTTGTGGAGAGCTGCATCAAACCAGTCTCCGGACTGAAGACCACAACAACAACATGTATGTTTTGTCATGAAATCTTCGTTCTAGGAGAGCAATATTTTTCACTATGTGGACAAGGGCACATACAAGAACCTGCCAATCATAGAGTATATATTTACTTCTTGGTCTGTACGAAACATGTTGATAAAGATTTTCTCCCGTGCTGTTGATGTTGCCAACATAGTCACACGAGGCCACCGGTACGGTAGGTAAAAGTTTACCCCGTTAGGAACTCACGAACTGCAATACGGTATGCATATTACAGTGATGGATCATAAATGCTACTTTCTATGCACACTAAGTAAATTATAGCGAATAAAGGGAACACTAAATAATCACAAATAATTCTATGGAATTACAAAAATAGTAAAGTAAGAGACATGTTCACCACTTATAAGTCTTGACGGTTACACCACCGGCGCAATTTCTTTAACATGAGTGTCGAAAAATAGCGACAGTACGTAACTTCGTTTTCGCTCGTAAGAAACTAACTCTCTAACACGAGATTAAATATGCGATCTACGCTTTTTAGTATAAAAAACGTCATTTCAGGCTTCATGTTGTATCTTATTTTAAAGAATGTAGTTTCACTCGGGTGTTTTTAATATTGTAGATAAACCTAGAATTTAACTGGTTATTTCAATGCAAAAAGTGAACGTTGTTCTTTTGTTCATTTACATTTATAAAGCAGACATTGTCATTTCGGAATACAGCAGTCTCTTGCAAACAAATCTTGAATTCAGTAATCATAAGCTGCAGACTCATGAGTGTCAACTACTATTTGACACTCTCTAAATGGTTTATATACCAGTAAGTTATATGTGTATCTGTGTGGAGCTTCAGTAAAAAGAAACACCGCATTTCGATACCATTAGTCTGTTCCGCCTTTCTGCATTAGTGGTTTGAAACACTGGTGCTGTGAAACCGACATGAAATCGTGAAACCGATACGAAACCGTGAAACCGACAGGAAGAAAAGGTTTCAGTGTATCGACAATCGACCGCGAATGTGATCCGAAACAGAACGGAATGAAACCGAATGGTTTCGAAACCGTGAAACATGCCGGTTTTGAAACACTGAAACTGTTGTGTGTATCGATTACCTGGTTTCGAAAAAATGAAATCGTAGCCAAGTCTACCAGCGAGAAACACCAACGCCACCTGGATACTTACTTCTCTCACCGAAGTTCTGCGACCGTTTCGTCATCGTGACGTTGCGTTGACGTAAATAAGCTCTGTCGACCGCATATCGATGTATTGATTTCAGTGATGTTTCAGCGCGCGGAAACATCCGTTAAATCAGTGCTCCCCCGTCATTTTTTTTTTATTTTTTTATTTTTTTAACCCATAAAATTGCTGGAAAAATTTTCCTGATCCACAGACACATATTACTACATAGACCGAAGATAAAATAGACTGCTCGTGTCCCTATCTCTGCCGTGTTGTGGTTTAAAACCAAATCACAGTCTAACATATACAGTCACGACACTCCCACAGATTCTTGTTATACGCTGCGATAGCAGCGCTCCAAACGGACGGCAAGCTACGTTTTTGAATACGGTAGTTGATGAGTGCGAATAGTATCGTTTAGATTGACTTCAGGATACTTTTTACATTAGGGAACGTATGTAATGCCTTATAAATAGGTAATAATTTTAAAATAGCTCCCCATTTGTCTTTCTTAGGTTTCATAAGATCCCTGATAAGGTACGAAACGGTATATTACAGGACAGTTAATTTACAATCATCCTGTAACATACAGGCTTTAAATGAGTAATTTCATTTTCTATTAAAAATAAAAATGCCTAGGAAACACCAGAAGACATACCCTTTAGCAGAGAGACGTCAATTTCTATGCAGGAACGTTAAGTATTCTTCATTACAATTCCAGTAAAATCGGTGAGGGGGGAACATAGGAAACGTATATAGAAAGCAATAAATACGGTATTTAACATACCAAATCAACCATCACAGCTGTAGCTGAAGAAAAAACGTCACAGACATGGCAATATAACGATAAAAGCAACCAAACTGTTTTCCAACAAAGAAGAACCCAATTCCACAATTGTTGCTACATCTGAACCACAAACGGCAAGAATAATCAAGACATTGGCTTTTTAAAGCTAAAGTAATTACACTTAAAAGAATATGCACTTTTAAGAAAGACGAGTGACGTGTAAAAATGTGAGAATCATTAGACTCCGTACCGCATTGACATACGTCAAAAACTGGCTGCCATAGTAATAACAGACCATAATAGAAACTTATTATACCATTATGTTTATATGCAACTTACATTCAGCGGAATAAGCTACAAATATACACATATTCGTAAGTATCTGTTCATGACAGAGTTGTTCTTTATTCCATTGAATCATTAAAATGAGGCTGTTTTTATACAAATTTCCGTATTATGTTTGTCTCTCGATATTTTAATAATGCTTGTAACGCAAAAATTGTAGTAAGTATTTTGTTAATTACGTACAAAAGCGATTATAAACAAACATCACTACTTCGGCAGCTTGCCCACCGCTAGGAGCGCTAGTGTCGCAGCAACTGTCAGTTGGTAACAACTTTTACTGCAGTGAGTGTCGCGACTGTATATCTTAGACTGTGACCAAATTCTAAAATTGCCCCGAGTCACGTGACCGAGTTTTCCTCACTGTGAGCATCAGTTTTTCTCATTTACAGGTGATATCAAGCGTTGATTTTAATAATAAAACGACTTCTCGTATTCCTACTACACATCCAGTAGTAATGGTAACGTAATTTCATCATATTGTTAATATTAATGGAGTGATTGTCGTGTTTACATGTGCCCAGGTGAAAAGTACCGTATTGTCAGTTATTTTTAGAAGCAACAGAATTACATACCTCGGTGTTTGTGTGACGCTATGAATCTTTTACTATTTGTAACTTACGAATGTGATTATCGACGGGAAAATACTTTAAGCTACTCTTGAGCAAGGTTATATGTCAGCAAATAAGTCATTTCTGCTGAAAATCTGCTACAATAAGGTTATACAAAACTAAACATTAACACAGACCGTTTATTTTTCACATGGAGTTGCTTCTTGTCTAGTGCATGATCATGCTTCCTCACTACTCTGTTATTTAGTGTAAGCAGCCAATACTTTGGTTGTTTTACGTTTTGGCTTATGGTCTGTGCCAAAAGTCTTAACATATGAAAGGTTGTATTATGTTAAAATATGGATGCAAACAGATTTCATTTCTTATAAAATCACAACGAAATATTTCACATAAATTGTTGAGGAATCGTAAGGAAGCTGATGCTCCTTTCAAATTAATATTTGATCTTCTACTCATGTATAAAATGCAGCCTAAAATACTCACAGTACAACGACAACAATGTAGTTCTGTTGCTTGTAAAAAGACTGCCGATACGTTTCATACAGGCGCGTGTAAAAACTGTAGGTATCGCATTAACTCTTGCAATTGCGTAGAACTAACGCCAATTTTGCATCTAAATATGTAGGCTAATAAGAATACGCTAATACGTTTCATTGTTCAAATATACGCTTAATTTCCGCTACAAAGAATAAGGACTGCAACTCTCAGCTATATTTCCCATTCCCCTCTGCCAGGCACTTAGATGTGATTTGCAGAGTATCCCATGTAGATGCAGACTCGTAATGATGAAACCGGTATCCCGCCCCGAGTCGCCTGACTTAGTAATGACGTCACTCGCAGTCTATATTATCTATGGTCTATGTATTACTAGACTGGTGAAACAGTCGTAAAAATACGGATGAACTTACGTCACTACGTTGGCTTTAGAGTTTTTGACGTCTGAGAAATTCGTGTAGTTTGCATCGACGTAATTTTTTCAGCTGGAGTAATCTTTGACACATACAGTAATGAGTTGCATTGGTTTGTTGTTATTATTAATCTGCTGCCAAAATCAAAATGTTCACATGTTTGTATAGCTTATGGGACTTAACTACGGGGTCATCAGTCCCTAAACTTACAAACTACTTATGAACTAGCTAATACTAAGGACGGCACACATATCCATGCCCGACGGAGGATTCGAACCCCCGACCGTAGTGGCCGTGCAGACCGTGACTGGCGCACCGCAGACCGCTCGGCCAGCGCGGCCGGCGATTTCATGCAACTTCGGATTTTCTTTCAGTGGTATGGTCATTATAAAAGTGTTGTTTATTGTGGATAACACGTTTTCTTTTGAGAGTTCTTACGAGAACTTCAGTCTGCTTTGACACGCCCACTAATTAGTCGCGTTTCCTGTTTTCAGTAATCTGCTACGTTTCCATCAACTTCGGCTTTTCTTCCAATAGTAGGCCCTTTATAAATGTGCTATTTGTCATGGATAACACATATATTTATTCTTCTGAGTGTTTTTCAGGTAACTACTCTCGCTTTAACTGTACGTAGCGGTAAATTTTTACCTACCATCCAGGATTATGTTGGCAACATCAACAAAACGTTAGGAAGTCTTTACCAATATTTTGAATAAAAGAATTCTGGGTGTTTTTAAAATGTGTTATGTTCAAATGTTTGTATAGTTTATGGGACTTAACTACGGGGTTATCAGTCCCTAAACTTACAAACTACTTATGAACTAGCTAAGACTAAGGACGACACAAATATCCATGCCCGAGGGGGGATTCGAACCCCCGATCGTAGTGGCCGTGCAGACCGTGACTGCAAAGCCTCAGTCCCCTCGGCCACCGCGGCCGGTGCAGGTTCTTGTACGTACCCCTCGTTCACTAAGTAATTGCCCTCGTAATCGAATACGTCATGAAAAAACTTTTGCATTGTGACGCGACTGGCTAGTGCCAATGTGACCTGATAGACTAAGGCTCCTACAAACCCGAGCTGAACTATCCGCCATTTTTTCCCCAAGCTGCAGGCGTTGCAACGTACCGGACGAGCTCACGCGTAACCTCGCGTTTCATTCAACTCGCTCACACTCGTAAACTACTCACTGCATGAACGTGGAATTTTCATCAATGTATTCGTTAAGAACTACAATACATTTTCATTTTAGTCCTATTTATGGCAATAATTTATAAACAGCATATATTTATAGTTTACGAAGATGCACTTTCTGACGACTTACAAAATTTTCGACATGCGGAGAACTTTTTTTCTGTTGAAGTTAGGTGAACACATTAAACAAATGAAATGTTCAAAATGCATCAAATTTTCATCCTCTCCAAACAGCAACTCTGTAAGAAACGTATAACTTGAGATAATGTCAGTTAACTATGACGCACTGGGATCCGCCCGACCGTCTTGTAGTAACACGTCTTCCAATTTAGAGCTCCTAATAATTAGGCACATGTTGTTACTGCATAAAACTCATGACTGATTTTAACCCATTAAATTTAATAGTTGCAGACTACAAAGTGCTGTGTCTCTATGTAATATGCAATTCCAATTTTTCCGTTATATGAAAAGGAAGTTCGGAAGTTCGGTGGCAGGATGAACAGGATTTCTGGTCAGGTGAGTACAGGATTATAAATACAAAATCAGTTGGGGGTATCACAGGAGTAGGACTGATAATGAATAAGAAAATAGGAATGCGGGTAAACTACTATGACCAGCACAGTGATCGCATTATCATTGTCAAGATGGATACGAAGCCAACACCGACAACAGTAGTACAGGTTTATATGCCAACTAGCTCTGCCGATGATGAGGAGATCGAAGAAATATATGAGGAGCTAAAGGAAATTATTCAGACAGTTAAGGGGGAGGAAAACTTAATTGTGTTGGGAGAGTGGAATTCGGTAGTAGGAAAAGGAAGAGAAGGAAAAATAGTAGGTGAATATGGATTGGGCAGGAGGAACGAAAGAGGAAGTCGCCTGGTAGAATTTTGCACGGAACATGATTTAATCGTAACAAACACGTGGTTTAAGAATCACAAAAGAAGGTTGTATACTTGGAAGAGACCAGGAGACACCGGAAGGTATCAGATAGATTTTATAATGGTAAGACATAGATTCCGGAACCAGGTTATAAACTGCAAGACGTACCCAGGGGCAGATATAGACTCTGACCATAACTTGTTAGTCATGAACTGTAGGCTGAAACTGAAAAAACTGCAGAAAGGTAGGAAAATAAGGAGATGGGACCTAGATAAATTGAAGGAAAGTGAAGTTCTGGAGAATTTCAGAGGGAGATTTAGGCAAAAATTGACAGAAACAGGGGGAAATAAAACAGTAGAAGAGGAATGGGTAGCATTGAGAGATGAAATAGTGAAGGCAGCAGAGGACAAAATAGGTAGGAAGGCAGGACCTACAAAAAATCCTTGGATATCACAGGAAATAATAGATTTAATTGATGAAAGGAGAAAATATAAAAATGCAGTAAATGAAACAGGCAAAATGGAGTACAGACGATTAAAAAATGAGATTGACAGGAAATGCAAAATGGTTAAGCAGGAGTGGCTAGAAGCCAAATGCAAATTTGTAGAAGAATGTATAGCAAGGGGAAAAGTAGATACCGCCTACAGGAAAATAAAAGAGACATTTGGGGACAAGAAAAGCAACTCTATGAATATCAAGAACTCAGATGGGAAGCCGGTTCTCAGCAAAGAAGGGAAAGCTGAAAGGTGGAAAGAATACATAGAGCAGCTCTACAAAGGAAATGAACTTACAGACAATGTGGTAGGAAGGGAAGAGGACGTAGATCAAGATGAAATAGGAGATGCTATACTGAGAGATGAATTTGACAGAGCCTTGAAAGACCTAGGTCGGAACAAGGCCCCAGGAGTAGATGACATACCCTCAGAGCTACTAAAGTCTCTGGGAGAGCCAGCCATGACAAGACTATTTGAACTGGTGTGTAGGATTTATGAGACAGGCGAAATACCCTCAGACTTTAAGAAAAATGTAATAATCCCCATTCCAAAGAAATCAGGCGCAGACAGGTGTGAAAATTGCAGAACTATCAGTTTGATAAGTCATGGGTGCAAAATTTTAACACGAATTATCTACAGGAGAATGGAAAAGCTGGTAGAAGCTGACCTTGGGGACGATCAGTTTGGATTCAGGAGGAACGTAGGAACCCGGGAGGCAATACTCACTTTACGTCTTATCTTAGAAGATAGATTAAGGAAAGGCAAACCTACATTTTTAGCTTTTGTAGATTTGGAGAAAGCATTTGACAATGTTGACTGGAATACACTCTTTCAAATTCTGAAGTCAGCAGGGGTAAAATACAGGGAAAGGAGAGTTATTTATAACTTGTACAAAAGCCAGACCGCAGTTATTAGACTCGAAGGGCATGAAAGGGAAGCATCAGTTGGGAAGGGAGTAAGACAGGGTTGTAGCCTTTCTCCGATGTTATTCAATTTGTAGATCGAGCAGGCGGTGAAGGAAAGCAAGGAAAATTTTGGAATAGGGATTAAAGTACAGGGGGAAGAAATAAAAACATTGCGTTTTGCTGATGACATTGTAATTCTGTCAGAGACAGCAAAGGACCTGGAAGAGCAGTTGAATGGAATGGACAGTGTGTTGAAGAGAGCATATAAAATGAACATTAACAAGAACAATACAAAAATAATGGAATGCGGTCTTAGAAAATCGGGCGATGCTGAAGGAATTAGATTAGGTAACGAAACATTGAAGGTGGTAGATGAGTTTTGTTACTTGGGTAGTAAAATAACATGCGATGGTCGCAGTACAGAGGATATAAAATGGAGAATGGCAATGGGAAGAGAAGCAGTTTTGAAAAAGAGAAATTTACTAACATCGAATATTAATTTAAGTGTAAGGAAGTCTTTTCTGAAGGCATTTGTGTTGAGTGTTGCCTTGTACGGGAGTGAAACATGGAAGATAAGCAGTGCGGACAGGAAGAGAATAGATGCTTTTGAAATGTGGTGTTACAGAAGATGCTGAAGATTAGGTGGGTAGATCGCATAACCAATGAAGAAGTACTGAACAGAATTGGTGAGAAAAGGAATTTTTGGCATACCCTGGCTAAAGGAAGGGATCGCTTGGTAGGACACATTCTTAGACATCGGGGAATCGTAAATTTAGCATTGGAGGGAAGTGTGTGGGGGAAAAATCGCAGAGGGAGACCAAGAGACACGTATAGTAAGCAGATTCAAGTGGATGTGGGTTGCCGTTCTTATGGGGAGATGAAAAGGCTTGCTCAGGATAGAGTAGGGTGGAGAGCTGCATCAAACCAGTCTCCGGACTGAAGACCATAACAACAACAACATGAAAAGGATATTCTAAATATCTCAGTACGGAGTGCTTTATTATGTGAGGAAATGAGAACACGTTAGTTCGTTAGCTAGTGAATAGATCCTTGCTATCTGTCATTTTCAAGTATTCTCACATAAAATCCTCATTAGATCTAGTAACTTCCGTTCTGTTATGCTAGGCTTTAAACTGAAAGAAATGTAACTCCTATTAGGTTTTGGAAACTGAGTAGTAGCTCTGAAACACACTGGACAAGAAGCAAAAAATAAACATTTGTGAGTGACGAAGGAATATCTGCAAATCGAATAATAAATCACTAACTTTACTCTTTTTCACTCTACAACTATGTATTTCCTTGAATAACGCGACAATTAATGAAGTTTTACGTAGTAACCATGTGGCAAAATACTCCCCTCTTTGCATGTTATCATTTGTCAAAATATCATTTTGATACCTCTTACCGTGTATGAGATACGCAATGATTCATTCTGACCTTATAGCCATCGGAAATGAGTGCGCTAAATCATATAAAGTTTAGCGGCAGTGGCGTAACTAGGACTTGGCTTTGGGGGGGGGGGGGGGGGATAGATCTGCTTGACGAGCAAAATTTTAGTCAGTTTCCAGACAGACTACCAACTACTACTCACGTTGAAGAAACTAATTCACTCCCATCCAATGAAAGATTATGCTAAAACACCCTAAGTTTTCAATCTTTATCTTTACCAAATTGCTGTTATACGATTTTTTTTCTTTTTTTTTTTCGGCTTCTGGGGGGGCTCTATCCCCCTCATCCCCCCATAGTTACGCCACTGTTTAGCGGTATGAGTGAAAGGTAAAGATCTCCTCGAAAATAATTTAGTCCATTACGAAAGTTTCTTCAGCAGCAACATATGGTGCAACAAGCACCAAACGGAATATCATAGCAGCCTCTATTTTTTTACTGCAAACTTTTCCTAATGTATCGCAGTCTCTTATTTCGAAGCCAATATCTTTATTAACTATGACTATTAAAGAAATGACGAGCATTTCGTGACAATGCTGACATATAAAGATTTAGGTAGCGGAAAAATTAAATATTTCTACCAATTAGTTTTTGCGAAATCGTTTGTGAAAGATGGTAGGGCATGCGCCTCTACGCTGTTAGTGCAACGCGATTCTAACCTTGTAGGGGAAAACATGGCGGACGATTCAGCCTGGGTATTTAGCAGTGGCGGCTGGTGATAATGTGCTAATGTGCTGCAGCACACTGCAAATATATTACTAAAATTATGCCATTTCTCTTCGAAAGCAAGCGAGAAATCGCTGTAAAATTACATCCTTTCTCTTGGAATACGAGCCAGGTATCACAATAAAATTATGCCAATTCCTTTCCATTGCGTATTAGAATGCTAGTAATAAGGATGAAAACGCGTTTTGGAGCGCTCTCGCCGCGATAGCTGGAAACCAACTCCGTGTGCTGAAGTGGGATTCAGCCGCGCTGGTACGTGCGCAGAGAGGCGGCGCAGTCGTCTGTTCGGTACTGCGCATGCGCAGACGTGACGTCAGGCATGGCGACTCATGTGTGCTGAGACCGACTGCAGCACCAGACCAATATTTCTCTGCGCGCTGCGTGTTACGGCTGCGGAAGAATAGTGTATGGCGAATACTGCGGCATACAGAGTCAAATAGCGCGCTGGCTCAGGCGTCTTGCGCGTTGTCTCTCAAACCTACTTGTGTGAGGCTCGTATTCAAATACCTCTGAGTCCAAATTTTTAATTTCTGTAAATAAAACTTCAATCATAAACAACATTAGTAATGTACAGCCAACATGCGAGTGAAAGTGCGCTTTTCAGCCAAGCTGTTTCATTGGTCACTGTGTAGAACGCAGATGACGTGGTGGGGATATTGCTAAGCTCCGTTATTTCCATTGTCAGTCACGCTTTTTATTTTAGTATGTTTTGTTTGCTGTTTATTTTTGTAATATTGTAGCACACTGGTCTAATTTTGTACGAGCCGCCACTGGTATTTAGGAGCTCTATGATAGACAGCACAGTCACGTGAGGCCGCCAGGACGGAGAGCAAAATTTAAGCGTACGTAACACGTTCTTCTCATAACACGATTCGACAATGTACGCCTACATGTTAAATTCAACTATTGCGTAAGTGTTAGCTCACGCCGCGGCGGTTTAGCCGTGCGTACTGGAGCGCCGTTCTGCGGTGCTCGCGGCAGTTTACCGTCAGGGGTTCGAGTCCCCCCTCGGGCATGGGTGTTCGTGTCGTCCTCAGGTTAGTTTAACTTGGTTTACGTAGTTTGTAAGCTAGGGACTAATGACCAAGCAATTTACTCCGGTAGATTTACAAACATGTAAGACATGTATGTTAGCTCAAATACAAATCATGTTCAAACCAACTAGTACAGCACACAACGTCATGTCGTTTCAGATGATCATAGTACCCAACATGCAGAGACCGACAAAGTGTTCAAACTAGGGATGGGAAAACTGAAACATCTCACGGTTTCGAAACAAATAAAATCATACAGTGTGAGGTTTCAAAAACACTGTTTCGAAACCATAAAACGATATGTTTCATAATAGTATGGGCCTATTTATCGTACCATGGTCAATGTGTAATGTAGACGTACAGCCACAGAATAAGGAGTATACAGAAAGGAAACTCCCGCTGCAGTCTGTCGTCCAAAATTTAGTGCGCATGCGCGGAATCGGCCATCTTGAAAAGCAGTAAACGCATGGGCACTCCCTACTCTGTGGCGTGGGAATGCGCCGTCTTTGTTTGTTAATTGTGTATTTTAACTGCCTGAATCGCATAAAAGTAAACAAGTATTTGGTGCAATGAAAAGAAAGAACTGTGTGTCAACAGTTGGAGCTGTTCCGCTTTTATTATGAGCAGCAATAAAAGAAAAGGCGGCCGATGGTGATCAGCACCTAATTGCTGCAATAATTCGAATACAAATAAGGATATAAGCTTCTTCACCTTCCCAAAAGATGTTGAGCAGTTAGTGAACGTCGCTATATGTGTGGTAAAAGTTAAATGTTATCAGTTTCGAATGAGAGCAACGTGTGCATAATTATTAAAAGTAGCCTCGCTTCTTTTCTTGACGATTACTCTCGCTGTTGCTGTAGCAGTTCAACAGTATCGAAATGTTGAAGTACATTTATATTTTGTAATTATAAGTTTATCGTTGCAGGGAATAATATAAAATGAAAGGCAAAGAATAGTGCGTAAGTAGCGGGACTTCAAAATTTTGCGCGTACGTTCCTTTTTCCGGTTGCCCACATAGGCGAGATATTTCAGGAATTTTAAGGCTCATCTACCTGCTCACCTTCACATAATTTGATGCAAATGGTAAAATTTTACTAACGGCAACGGAGGCGTAGCGTGCTAATGTCAACGACCGTTGATCCTCTTACAAGGGGAGGTCGGCAATCGGTACCCGCCGATTTCGCCCAGACTGGGTGTGCAGGAGATTGGTCTCCCTATAGCGTGCCTGAAATATTTCGCCTGAGTGGGCCTTAGGAAAGGAGAAAATGCACTCTAAAGTTTTTCCAATAGTACTGTACATCTTATTTAACTATCTGTTCGTGACTAATGGCGTAGCTTAATGGTCAAACGAATTACTTGCGAAACAGGCGCCCTGGGAGCGCCCAGGAGCTTCCATTTATTTATTTATTTTTTTTTTTTTCTTTTACTTTACGCTACGCCGTTTATTTACTAACAGAGCGCTGAATAACATGTACAGTGCTATCGGAAAAACTTTCGAGAGCATTTCCTCCCTTCCTAAGGCCCACTCAGGCGAAATATTTCAGGCTCGTTATGTGGAGATCCACCTCCTTCTACAGACGTAACTTGGGCGAAATCGGCGGGTCCCGATTGCCGACCTCCCCTTGTTACGATATTCAGACAAATGGAATAAGGGGAGTACTCATGCTGTTCCTGCTCTATGGTTGACAGATTTTTCTATATGTGCTTCTCCGATCAGTAAATTAATTATCCTCCTAAAGCAAATACAACTTTTCCAACATTGAAACACAACTACATCACTTCCATAAGTAAAATATAATATATAGGTATATTTTAAAGGCAATATTTATTTCCAGTGCCAAGAAACGGACTGTGAATTCAAGGAGAGCTGATTTACTTAAAAATATATTCACCAATATTTAGTAAAACTTTTTGTCAGAGTGAGAATTTTCTATTTCTTGAAGTTCACAGAGACTTGAAACATAAAACCAAAATTGAAAAAAAAAAAAAAAATTCAAAGTGATAAAAGTGACCCATCTGTGAGGCACAAGTGGTGTGTAATGTTCTAGTGAATGCATATTGACAAGAAAGACTAAGAGGAAAATGATGAACACTTTTTCCTTTGCTGTAACTGAAACAATGTGTGCCACAATATGACAAGTACAGAGTAAGTTTGTTATCTAGTTTTATGTTTCCGCTACCTGTCCTTCATTTATGTGTAATTTAACAGTTTTATATATGCTCAGGTGTCATTACTTCTGTGTAATCACGTTGTACTGCTAAGTCTGACTTGTGCAAATTTCAAAAAATGTTCAAATGTTTGCATAGTCTATGGGACTTAACTACGGGGTTATCAGTCCCTAAACTTACAAACTACTTATGAACTACTTACGAACTAGGACGGCACAAACATCCATGCCCGAGGGGGGATTCGAACCCCCGACCGTAGTGGCCGTGCAGACCGTGACTGAAGCGCCTCAGTCCCCTCGGCCACCGCGGCCGGCGGTATTTTTCACAGGAGCAATACTGCCAGAGGTGAAAGAAGTGGAAAGTGACAGATAAAAATCCCAGGACCTGGCGGGGATCGAACCCGCGACCTTTAGATTTCTAGTCTGGCACTCTACCACTGTGCAAACGAGGCGCAGTTAACATAACGTTATTTATAACTTTATTAATGAACAACGTAAAACTACTATAAACTAAAACAGAAACATTGTGTGGTTGTGTAAAACAAAATATTATGAACATTGATAGTTTATTCATCATAATTGTCTCATTCTTGTCTTTTTCACTTTTGAACCAACTAGGCCTATATTTGGAGGATAAAAGCTCAAATGTTTGAAATTATATTGTACACATACATTAGCTTCTATATTTTCTATTTTAAATCTATTCATGTCTTTTGTCCACTGTGTGTTCACCAGAGAAAACATACGTTCTGTACTAGCATTATGACTATATATATATATATATATATATATATATATATATATATATATATATATATATATATATATATATAATTCTACAATTTTTTGCAATTCAGCATAACTAACAACACTATATGACTGACTGAAATATGCACTCCACACTTCAGCTACTGGTATGTTCAGTTTCTTTTATTTATTAATCATTATTTTTTTTAATAATCTTTCACTGTATTTCTCCAAGAGCACATCATTTAACAGTGACTTTGTTTTCGGCATTTTGTATTTAAGTTCATAATTTATTTTGAAGCAAAAGGCTACTTAAAATCTTGATCACACAATACAGCCACAAAGTATATGAAAAGCAACACCAAAGAACATAATGTAGAATACACTGATTGAATGCAGGATAGACAACCGGGTCCCTTCACAGAGAAGTTTCGAATTGTTTGCACCTATCAGATTCATTCGGAGAGCCAAATTGTGAACGGCAATGTGCTTAATAGTTGCAAACAGTTTGGAACTGCAGTGTGAAAGAACCCTTTGTCGCAACTGATACAAAAATAAAATTTCTTTTTCGGAACCCGAAAAAGAGGACATTTAGTAAAATTTTATAAATTACGACCGGACAAATTTTCTTGCCTCAAAAAGAGGACGTGTCCGGGGAAAAGAGGACGTATGGTAACCCTAGTTTTGAGGCAACATCGTTACAGGCTTTTTTATTCATTTATTATTGTTACAGAGAGAGACCAGTTACTGCGCAGGAAGTATTATTGTGTGGGATTAAGTTTTACTTACCGTCCCGGGCGGCCACTCGTGATAATGTTGGCAACCATGTGACGTTGGCCTTAGCCAATCATGTGACAACATAAATGTTTTGTCTTGAAATCTTCGTTCTACGAGGGCAATATTTTTAACAGTGCGGGCAAGGGGAGGCCGACATACAAGAACCTGTCAACCAAAGAGCAGGGACATTATTTATTTACTTCTTGGTTTCCAAGAAAGATCTTGGCAAAGATTTTTTACTGTGTTGTTGATGTTGCCAACATAATGACGCGAGGCCGCCAGTGTGGTAGGTAAAAGTTTACCCTGTTACGAACTCACAGACGACAATACGGCATGCATACTACAGTGGTAGATCATAAATGCTACTTTCTACACTTACTAAATAAATCATATGGAATAAAGGGCACACCGAATAAAGGATTAGAAATAATGCTACGGAATTAAAACAAATACGAAAATAGGCTATGAGACAAAACTTCATGGCGATATTTAGATCTTATTAAACGTTACATTGGATTCACCTCTAGTACGTCTTTATCGTTATAATATCTTCTATCTATTACTTATCATACTCCTTCTGTTAGATTTGCAGATATTTATATCTTTTAATAAATATCTTTTCTTTTGCATTGTATGCCAGCGCATCAAAAATGGAGGGAAAAAACCCACCGAGTGGATATATTATTACTCGTCAAACGGTCCACTGGTATGCAAATGTGCAAAATCACAGATATGCAAATTAATTTTAAATATAATCCTCATTAATGTTATTATCAAGGGTCGCCACCATATTTTTTTAATCAAAAACATGGAAAAAGATCCAACACCGTAAATCTACAAGCACGGTGGCGAGATAATTGATCAGAGTGTAGCAAATAAGACAGTTCTCTACCTACCTAATTACCCCTCCAAAATAGTGAGTTAGGAATTTGTAAAGGAAAGTAAATTTATGACTTAAATTAATACATTTATTCATTAAAGCACACAGAAATTCGGGGTATAGTTAACAATTAGTATAAAGGATTTTGTAAATGAAAGCACAGTTAAAAGTGTAGTCAAGCAATGGGTTAGAAATGAAAACAAATCATTATATAAATATGCTAACACGAAAATTGTGGTACAGATTACTAATTTATTCGTACAAGAAGGCCAATGAAAGTTACATAATTCGAAAAATTGTTTGTCGAAGATTTCACGAATATAAATATTACGTGTGCATTTAGCCATTAAAAGTGGTAAAAGGAAGTAGAAATTTTCCTATCTACAGCTTGGATCAAGTTCTACATTCTCCAACAATCAGCTCACTGATTGGATATTCGTCTCGACCAAAGACGCTGTAATGCAGCGCATCTGCAGTATTAAAATAACGTATTAAAATAAGTGAATATCGAAACATGCAGTGCTCCCAACTCACTTTCTTGTGCCGTTCAAATGCTTCATTTTCGCAGTGATTAAGAGTGGTTAAAGGAAATGGATGTTTTCATACGAATGCCGATATAAAGGATGATGCGCCAGGAGAGGCATCTAGCGGTGTACGGGTGGAACTACGAAGTCGACATGTTGTCATCTTTGGAATTCTGAAAATCGATGTATCGACATAACATTATTTCTTGGCGTTGTATACATATACGAACACCGAAATTGGTAGTTCCATTTCAAATATTAGGCTAATGAAAGTTGTATAATTCAAAAATGGCATGAGAAGTATATACTTCCGTTTTTATTTGTTGTTATTGTGTCAGTCATTTTCCTTAACACGTAAAAGATACCGTTTCATACCTCCCAGTGCCGGTTAAATTTTACCAAATATCCCAGCGGCCTCCTGTGATAATGTTGGCAACTGATGCTGAGTAGTGAGAATCCTGTGAGTCTTCATTTTAGCCAATCGCGTGACAACGCTGATGTTTTCTAGTGGAATCTTCTCTTTACGAGGGCAGTTATTTCTACTGAGCGGACGAGGGTACATACAAGAACCTGTCAACCATAAAGCAGGAACAGCATTATTTGTTTACTTCATGGTCTGTACGATACACTAATCGAGTCATTCTTTGTGGTTCGAACAAGGCAAAGATTTTGTATCGTGTTGTTGATGTTGCCAACATAATCACGCGAGGCCGCCGACATGATACGTAACATTTTACCCCCAGTGACCATTGCAAACACAATTCGTCGATTATCGACGACAGGCAATACTAGCATTTATAAAATAGGACATCAAATGCAGTAAAATCGGAATACATGTGTGACCAGCAAATTGTCTGAATTTTAACAAATAAGTTTACAAATCAACTCTAATAGGAATGAAACAAATGGAGCCGTAACAAAGTGAAATGTCTGTCTATACATGTGGCGTTGTCCTATCGTGAAAAATAGACAGGTGGACAAAGGCGCAAAGAAATTAGTTATAGGAAAGAGAAGTCAACATCGGTCATACGCACGCACATGCACACCGAGGGTGATTACTGCGAATATATAAAACAACTCTAGCAAATAGCGAGCATCACTTTACCAATAACCTTGAGTCGGCTTCATCTGTCGACGCTGGATCTCCCTGGCGACTGGACGATGTTGAAGGAGTGGAGCTGAAAGAACAGTGGCGTAACTATGGGGGGGGGGGATGATGGGGATAGAAACCACCCCCCCATAACCCGAAACAAAAAGAAAGAAAGAAAGAAAGAAAAGAAATCGTATAACAGCAATCTGGTAAAGGTTGTTGTTATGGTCTTCAGTCCGGAGACTGGTTTGATGCAGATCTCCACCTTACTCTATCCTGAGCAAGCCTTTTCATCTCCTCATAAGAACGGCAACCCACATCCACTTGAATCTGCTTACTATACGTGTCTCTTGGTCTCCCTCTGCGATTTTTACCCAACACACTTCCCTCCAATGCTAAATTTACGATTCCCCGATGTCCAAGAATGTGTCCTACCAAGCGATCCCTTCCTTTAGTCAGGGTATGCCAAAAATTCCTTTTCTCACCAATTCTGTTCAGTACCTCTTCATTGGTTATGCGATCTACCCACCTAATCTTCAGCATTCTTCTGTAGCACCACATTTCAAAAGCCTCTATTCTCTTCCTGTCCGCACTGCTTATCGTCCATGTTCCACTCCCGTACAAGGCAACACTCCACATAAATGCCTTCAGAAAAGACTTCCTTACCCTTAAATTAATATTCGATATTAGCAAATTTCTCTTTTTTCAAAAATGCTTTTCTTCCCATTGCCATTCTGCATTTTATATCCTCTGCACTGCGACCATCGCATGTTATTTTACTACCCAAGTAACAAAACTCATCTACCACCTTCACTGTTTCGTTACCTAATCTAATTCCTTCAGCATCGCCTGATTTTCTAAGACCACATTCCATTATTTTTGTTTTGCTCTTGTTAATGTTCATTTTATATGCTCTCTTCAACACGCTGTCCATTCCATTCAACTGCTCTTCCAGGTCCTTTGCTGTCTCTGACAGAATTACAATGTCATCAGCAAAACGCAATGTTTTTATTTCTTCCCCCTGAACTTTAATCCCTATTTCAAATTTTTTCTGGCTTTCCTTCACCGCCTGCTCGATGTACAAATTGAATAACATCGGAGAAAGGCTACACCCTGTCTTACTCCCTTCCCAACTGATGCTTCCCTTTCATGCCCTTCGAGTCTAATAACTGCGGTCTGGCTTTTGTACAAGTTATAAATAACTCTCCTTTCCCTGTATTTTACCCCTGCTGACTTCAGAATTTGAAAGTGTGTATTCCAGTCAACATTGTCAAATGCTTTCTCCAAATCTACAAAACCTAAAAATGTAGGTTTGCCTTTCCTGAATCTATCTTCTAAGATAAGGCGTAAAGTGAGTATTGCCTCTCGGGTTCCTATGTTCCTCCTGAATCCAAACTGATATTCCCCGAGGTCAGGTTCTACCAGCTTTTCCGTCATTCTGTAAATAATTCGTGTTAAAATTTTGCAACCATGACTTATCAAACTGATGGTTCTGTAATTTTGCTACACACCAGTTCAAATAGTCTTGGCATGGCTGGCTCTCCCAGAGACTTTAGTAGCTCCGAGGGTATGTCATCTACTCCTGGGGCCTTGTTCCGACCTAGGTCTTTCAAGACTCTGTCAGATTCATCTCTCAGTACAGTATCTCCTATTTCATCTTGATCTACTTCCTCTTCACTTCCTCTAAGTTCATTTCCTTTGCAGAGCTGCTCTATGTACTCTTTCCACCTTTCAGCTTTCCCTTCTTTGCTGAGAACTGGTTTCCCATCTGAGTTCTTGATATTCGTAGAGTTGCTTTTCTTGTCCCCAAATGTCTCTTTTATTTTCCTGTAGGCGGTATCTACTTTTCCCCCTGCTATACATCCTTCTACAGATTTGCATTTGGCTTCTAGCCACTCCTGCTTAGCCATTTTTCACTTCCTGTCAATCTCATTTTTTAATCGTCTGTACTCCATTTTGCCTGTTTCATTTACTGCATTTTTATATTTTCTCCTTTCATCAATTAACTGTAGTATTTCCTATGATATCCATGGATTTTTTGTAGGTCTTGCCTTTCTACCTATTTTGTCCTCCGCTGCCTTCACTATTTCATATCTCAATGCTACCCATTCTTCTTCTACTGTTTTATTTCCCCCTGTTTCTGTCAATTTTTGCCTAAATCTCCCTCTGAAATTCTCCAGAACTTCTCTTTCCTTCAATTTATCTAAGTCCCATCTCCGTATTTTCCTACCTTACTGCAGTTTTTTCAGCTTCAGCCTACAGTTCATGACTAACAAGTTATGGTCAGAGTCTATATCTGCCCCTGGGTATGTCCTGCAGTTTATAACCTGTTTCCGGAATCTATGTCTTACCATTATAAAATCTATCTGATACCTTCTGGTGTGTCCTGCTCTCTTCCATGTATACAACCTTCTTCTGTGATTCTTTTGCCACGTGTTTGTTACGATTAAATCATGTTCGTGCAAAATTCTACCAGGCGACTTCCTCTTTCATTCCTCCTGCCCAGTCCATATTCACCTATTATTTTTCCTTCTCTTCCTTTTCCTACTACCAAATTCCAATCTTCCATCACAAATAAGTTTTCCTCTCCCTTAACTGTCAGAAAAATTTCCTATAGCTCCTCATATATTTCATCGATCTACTCATCATCGGCAGAGCTAGTTGGCATATAAACCTGTTTTACTGTTGTTTATGTTGTTCGTATCTATCTTGACAATGATAATGCGATCACTGTGCTGCTCATAGTAGTTTACCCGCATTCCTATTTTCTTATTCATTATCAGTCCTACTCCTGTGATACCCCCAACTGATTTTGTATTTATAATCCTGTACTCACCTGACCAGAAATCCTGTTCATCCTGCCACCGAACTTCACTAATCCCTACTATATCTAACTTCAACCTATCCATTCCCCTTTTTAAATTTTCTAATTTTCCTACTCGATTAAGGGATCTAACATTCCACGCTCCGATCCGTAGAATGCCTATTGTCTTTCCTGATGACAACATCCTCCTGAGTAGTCCCCGCCCGGAGATCCGAATGGGGGACTATTTTACCTCCGGAATATTTTACCCGAGAGGGTGCCATCATCATATGTTCATACAGTAGAGCTGCATGTCCTCGGGAAAGGTAACGGTTGTAGTTTCCCCTTTCTTTCAGCCGTTCGCAGTAGCTGTGTGGCAAAGCCACATTAGCTGATGTTACAAGGCCAGCTCAGTCAATCATCCAGACTGTTGCCCCTATAACTACTGAAAAGGCTGCTGCCCCTCTTCAGGAACCACACGTTTGTCTGGCCTCTCCACAGATACCCCTCCGCTGTGGTTGCACCTACGGTACGGCTATCTGCATCGTTGAGGCACGCAAGCCACCCCACCTCGGCAATGTCTGTGGCTCATGGTAAAGGTAAAGCTTGAAAACTTGGTGTGTTTTACTATAATCTTTCATTGGATGGGAGTGAATTAGTTTCTTCATCGGGAGTGGTAGATGGTAGTCTTGTCATATATTGATTTTACTGTTGGAATTGTTGGGGGCTGTGTGAGCCACAGAGACGCACTCCAGGCTGAGAAATAGATACCATTGCAGATAACAGGCTAAAACAGACACGTATATCTTACGAGATGTAGGCACTAAAGAAATCTCCTAGCGAACTGCTGATGCCCTCGGCCACCGTCCCAGGGTGGAGGTTACCTTTCGGAGAAGATGGGCGTAACTTCATATAGCGTCTAGACGCTGTTGTAAGACGTTACATTAGTACTTGGTACGTTTTAATGTACGTAGCAAAGTTGATACCAGTCACTTGGGAACAGCAACGTCAGTGGTTCCACGAGGCTAGAGTGAGAGGGTACAGAAGAAAAACTGCAAGTTAGCAGCTCCCCTGAGGCGTGGCCTAAGGCGGAGCCTAAGGCGTGGCCAACTGACGTAAAACATTGTTGTTGTTGCGCATATTGGGTAGCGTCGTGACGTTTTACTGTGAGCTGAACAATTTTGCTACCAAGTATGGATTTTGTTAGTGCACAAACAAGCCACCTCCCCACCCGGGGAATGGCAGAAAGGACAGGGCTGAAACGTGGTTCGCTAGAGGGGGGTATGCAGACTGACCTTGCTACCTCTTCCCTCTTTCCTATGTAGGACACGATAGTCCGTCTGGAAACTGACTAAAATTTTGCTCGTCAAGCATATCTATCCTCCCCCCCCCCCCCCCCCCGCCCAAAGCCAAGTCCTCGTTACGCCACTGTGAAAGAGAATAAATTCTTCTGCCCGGGAATCTCACTACGACCTGTGAAGCAGTATCGACATTTAACTATAACTGCCCCCCTATCACGGCAGATAGCAGTTGTCAGGTAAATGCTTCCAGTGTCGTCTGGGACTACACTCACAAACTCAAGCGCTGAACGCGAGTATTGAGCACAAGTGTCCCCAGAATGGAATTGCATAAACCGCTAGCACGTCGGTACGACCAGGCTAATCTCAAGTCTCGACCGAACAAGAAAATAAAACACACCTGTTTCGCAAAGATCAGTCGACACGTGAAATTTTCAAAGTCCGTGATCCGCTGCAGGCGGGTACCTCAGAAAACTAAAGCCGCACAAACGCTCAGGACTCAGCCCAGAAGAGCGAATAAGCTCTTCAGGTCCTATCCGAAAGAAGACGTCACAACGGGAATAATGTCTACAGGGGGTATGTTAACCGGTCCTGTATCATTTCCTTTCCTCCCCCATGTTTGTTCAAATGTTTGTAAATCTATCGGACCAAACTGCGTGGTCATCAGGCCGTAGCTCACAAACTACTTAAACCTAGGTAAACTAACCTAAGGACAAGCACACACACCCATGCCCCAGGGAGGACTCGAACCTCCACGGCGAGCAACCGCACGCTCCGCAGCGAGACGCTTTAGACCGCTCGGTTACTCCACAGCGGCGGCCCTCCTCCTGGTTGCCATGGATGACGCACGGATTTAGAAAATATCGTTCATGCGAGACACAACTAGCTCTTTATTCACACGAAGTGATGGGTGCTATCGACAAAGGTTCGCAAATCGATTCCGTATTTCTTGATTTCCAGAAAGCTTTTGACACCGTACCTCACAAACGGCTTTTAATCAAATTGCGTGGTTATGGTATATCGCCCCAAATTTGCAATTGGATAGGGGATTTCTTGTCAGAGAGGACACAGTTCGTAGTAATCGATGGTAAGGCATCGACTAAAACAGAGGTGATATCGGGCGTTCCACAGGGTAGTGTTATTGGTCCTCTGCTATTCCTTATTTACACAAACGATTTAGGGGAAAATCTAAGTAGCTCTCTTAGGTTGTTTGCAGACGACGCCGTCATTTACCGTCTAGTAAAATCATCTGAAGATCAAAACCAACTGCAGAACGATCTGAATAAGATATCAGTATGGTGTAAAAATTGGCAATTGACTCTAAATAATGAGAAGTGTGAAGTCGTCCACATGAGTACGAAAAGAAATCCGTTAAACTTTGTTTACAACATAAATCAATCAAATGTGAAGGCCGTAAACTCCACAAAATACCTAGGAATCACTATTACTTCAGACTTAAACTGGAAAGAACACGTAGATAATATCGTGGGAAAGGCGAACCAGAGACTGCGTTTTATTGGCAGAACCCTTAAAAGATGCAACAGAACTACTAAAGAAACTGCATACACTGCGCTTGTCCGTCCATTTTTGGAGTATTGCAGCCCCGTGTGGGATCCTTATCAGGTGGGTTTGACGGAGGACATCGAAAGAGTCCGCCGGCCGCGGTGACCGAGGCGACTGAGGCGCTCCAGTCACGGTCAGCTCGGCCACTACGGTCGGGGGTTCGAATCCCCCCTCGGGCATGGATATTTGTGCCGTCCTAGTTTGTAAGTAGTTCATAAGTAGTTTGTAAGTTTAGGGACTGATGACCCCGTAGTTAAGTCCCGTAAGCTTAACAAACATTTGAACATTTTTTTCGAAAGAGTCCAAAGAAGGGCAGCTCGTTTCGTATTGTCACGATACAGGGGAGACAGCGTTACGGAAATGATACAGGATCTGGGATGGGAATCATTACAACAACGGCGCTTATCGCTGAGGCGTGGGTTACTTGCGAAACTCCAATCGCCAACATTCTCCTCCGAATGCGAAAATATATTGTTGACTCCCACTTACATAGGTAGAAATGGTCATCAGAATAAAATAAGAGAAATCAGAGCTCGAACAGAGAGATTCAAGTGTTCTTTCTTCCCGCGCGCTATTCGAGAATGGAATGGGAGATAAATAGTATAATTGTGGTTCGATGAACCCTCTGCCAGGCACTTAAATGTGATTTGCAGAGTATCCCATGTAGATGTAGACAACAGTTTGCGTTTGTACCGCAATGACAGTGTACGCGAGGGTTGTAGTGACTCCCCACTGCACTGAGTGTAAAAATAGAAACTCTGAAAGTGCACCGACCTGACGTCTTCTATAGATGTACCCACGCAGATGATAGCACGCAGGTCGGAGTTCTTGAATGAAGCTGAAATTGCTAAACTATTCGTAGGAACTGATCTACTTACTGAATAAAACCGAAATCCTCGGGAATCGCGATGCCAACTGATTTATTTAATGTCTGTAAATCTATCGGACCAAACTGCTTGGTCATCAGTCCGTAGCTTACAAACTACTTAAACCTAGGTAAACTAACCTAAGGACAAACACACACACACCCATGCCTCAGGGAGGACTCGAACCTCCACGGCGAGCAACCGCGCGCTCCGCAGCGAGACGCTTTAGACCGCTCGGCTTCTCCACCGCGGCGATTTATTTAAAGTCAGCAGAAAACCAGTAAACTGTATAATAACAGCCACTTGACACACATTGTTCTAAATGAAATTAAATATCAAGTCATTTCACTTGCTCTAAGATGATTAAACAATGTATTATGACTGCCCACGTATGCATGTTACTCCACCGAGTGCGCGTACTGAAGTCACCTGTTACTCTACCGAGTGCCTGTTCTGAACTGAAGTGTGGCGGCTCGAAGCAAGGCTGCCTTCGTTCCGCAATTTGGCGCGCAAACATGGCCGCCTTGCATCGCCCGTCTGAAATTAATTGTTTTGTTTATAGAATTAGCAATTGATAATATGTTTTACGTACGCAGGGCATAGCTTAGCTTTGGGGGTTCTTATGAACTGAGTTTGACATTGAATATGTTATTATTTATTAAATATTACTAAAAGTATGATTGCGTTTTGGCGCGCAAACATTGCTGCCGTGCATCGTCCGTCTTAAAATAATTATTTTGTTTATTGAATTAGCAATTGATAATATGTTTTACCTACGCAGGGCATAGCTTAGCTTTGGGGGTTCTTATGAATTGAGTTTGACATTGAATATGTTATTAGTTTATTAAATATTAATAAAAGTATGATTGCGTTTTGGCGCGCAAACATGGCCGCCTTGCATCGTCCGTCTTAAAATAATTATTTTGTTTATTGAATTAGCAATTGATAATATGTTTTACGTACGCAGGGCATAGCTTAGCTTTGGGGGTTCTTATGAACTGAGTTTGACATTGAATATGTTATTATTTATTAAATATTACTAAAAGTATGATTGCGTTTTGGCGCGCAAACATTGCTGCCGTGCATCGTCCGTCTTAAAATAATTATTTTGTTTATTGAATTAGCAATTGATAATATGTTTTACCTACGCAGGGCATAGCTTAGCTTTGGGGGTTCTTATGAATTGAGTTTGACATTGAATATGTTATTAGTTTATTAAATATTAATAAAAGTATGATTGCGTTTTGGCGCGCAAACATGGCCGCCTTGCATCGTCCGTCTTAAAATAATTATTTTGTTTATTGAATTAGCAATTGATAATATGTTTTACGTACGCAGGGCATAGCTTAGCTTTGGGGGTTCTTATGAACTGAGTTTGACATTGAATATGTTATTATTTATTAAATATTACTAAAAGTATGATTGCGTTTTGGCGCGCAAACATTGCTGCCGTGCATCGTCCGTCTTAAAATAATTATTTTGTTTATTGAATTAGCAATTGATAATATGTTTTACCTACGCAGGGCATAGCTTAGCTTTGGGGGTTCTTATGAATTGAGTTTGACATTGAATATGTTATTAGTTTATTAAATATTAATAAAAGTATGGTTGCGTTTTGGCGCGCAAACATGGCTGCCGTGCATCGTCCGTCTTAAAATAATTATTTTGTTTATTGAATTAGCAATTGATAATATGTTTTACCTACGCAGGGCATAGCTTAGCTTTGGGGGTTCTTATGAACTGAGTTTGACATTGAATATGTTATTATTTATTAAATATTAATAAAAGTATGATTGCGTTTTGGCGCGCAAACATGGCTGCCGTGCATCGTCCGTCTTAAAATAATTATTTTGTTTATTGAATTAGCAATTGATAATATGTTTTACCTACGCAGGGCATAGCTTAGCTTTGGGGGTTCTTATGAACTGAGTTTGACATTGAATATGTTATTAGTTTATTAAATATTAATAAAAGTATGGTTGCGTTTTGGCGCGCAAACATGGCTGCCGTGCATCGTCCGTCTTAAAATAATTATTTTGTTTATTGAATTAGCAATTGATAATATGTTTTACCTACGCAGGGCATGGATTAGCTTTGAGGGATTTCGAAACTTGTGTTTGACATTGAATATATTATTAGTTTATTAAATATTAATAAAAATATTAACGCAATTCTACACTTCATTGTTCATCTGTTGCCGACATAAGCACTGGAGCCCAACGAGAAGCTTCATAAAGGTTTACTAACTAACGGTATGGGAAAAAATTCTAACATGAGGTTAAATTTGCAATCTTCCATTGTTAGTACAAAATCTGTAACTGTAAGCTTTATTGCTGATAAAACTCTTCTGGGTATTGGACCGCATCGTCAATATATCAAATATTTCACCAACGTTTCGGCCACTATTGCAAGCGGCCATCTTCTGGGTGTTACCTTTACTGTTGTATTTTTTTTTTTTTATGTAGGTTCACTCGTATATTTTTAATATGGTAGATAAACCTATAATTTAACCGGTTAATTCAATGTTTTATTGTTAGTTTACATTCATAAAGCAGACATTATGTCATTTCGGAATACAGCAGTCACTTTAGAAACGACTCTTCATTATAGTAATTATAAGCTGCAGATTCATGAGGGTCAACTACTCTTTGACACTCAGTAAACGTATAAGAAAAATGCAACCAGTCACATTCATTTCAAATGATGCTGTTTATTCCATGAACCGGTTTTCGAACCATCATTTTAAGCTTCATGTTGGATGCTGGCTCTGTGGTAGGAAGACGGAAAAATACGATTACCTAAATTTGTTGGTTTACTTACTGCGACTGTAATGCCAGATTTTTTATGGTTAACTAGCTAAATTCCCGCTGCTTCGCACGCGTAGACTGAATGGTTTGCATTGGTTGTTTCTACTTCTAAATATTAATTTTCATAGATTTAGCTTTAAAAATGCTTTCCTAACAAGTATTTTGATGCAACTTGCCACTCCATATTGCACCATTGTTGTCAGAATTCAAAGCATCACGAAACGCATTTTTTTAAATTATAACCATTGCTCCAAACCCCTATTTTCACATATGTAGCAACAAAATAGAATAGTAGCACCCTTAAAAGATTTTCCCTTACTTCAACCGCTTAATTGTTGAATTTACAAAAATACCTAAATACGTGTTTTTAAAATTCCAATCAAATATCTAAAGCCGAAGTTTTTTTATTTCTTCTTGAAAATTGCCTTAATAGCAATGTATTTTCATAAAACCGTTCATCCTCTATTTCACCCCCTTAGGGATGGGAATATCGATAAATTGCAGATGCTTACAATGTAAGATAAACAAAATCTACAAATTTGAAGTTTCTATCGTCTGTAGATTCACTTTTCAGCGCCGTTTCCTGTCTTCTAGAAACGGATCGAGAACGCGAAATTTCTTTCTTGCGCTTTGGCATCTCTCTTGGTAGTTTTACTTTTTTAATTGCAATATGCCCTTATTTTTCTTTATTCGTATGCTTGCTGCAGAAAAACAACAGAAGAATGTGCATCACGTTTCGCTGTATATGACTTCTTTGCTATTATAGTGTCTAAAGTCATCGCTGGTCTTCAGTGCGAATTTTATATAAGCCGACGACTTTCAACTACTATATCATCCACCCTCTTATAGCTATCGACACGGAACTGCTAATCCAGATGTCAGTATTTTGATCCTAAGCACTACGGTTGTCTTTCCAGTGTTTATATTGAGATCATTGGTGTATTGCCAGTGTAGTTAATGCTCAGTTAATGTATGTCTGTGTTTCCCAGTGTTTTATCTTTGAGTCTTTTTATCTTTGAGCATCTGTTGATCGTCGTATTGCACAGACATATATTACTAGACTGGCAATCAGCGATCTCAATACTAACTGGATGAATAACTTTGGTATCTGAGCATAGAATTGCAACGTGCCTGCACATTCATATGTTTTGCACACAATTTCGCATTGTCCGCCATGTTTAAATTTGACAAACGAGTATCCATTGGTTATTACGTGACAAAGAATTGCTTGCTTACACTTGATTCGGAATTTAATTCAATATTCAATGTTGTAGGCTGATATCGGAGAGGAATCGAAACAAATTTTCTTCTCTTTTTCTTGAAATGCTACTTAGCAGCCATGTTTGAATTGGGCAAGAAACTAAATATTAATATCTATGGCTGGCACGCTAAGACAGCTGCAGTTCAACATCCAGAGTGTATAGAGATCAATGCTGGCAATGCCATATACAGTATCATTGGTGTCACTGAAGTCTCGCCGCCATATTTCTATAATACAAACATATGAGCAGTCGTATGTGTATTTACAGAAAACTTTAGTTGGCTACGGTTTCATGGTTTCGAAACCAGGTTTCGATACACACAACGGTTTCATGGTTTCGAAACCGGCATCTTTCACGGTTTCGAAACCATGCGGTTTTATTCCGTTCTCTTTCGGATCGCATTCGCGGTGGGTTGTCGATACACTGAAACCGTTTCTTCCTGTCTGTTTCACGATTTCATGTCGGTTTCACAACACCAGTGTTTCAAACCACTAATGCAGAAACGCGGAACAGACTAATGGTATCGAAATGTGGTGTTTCATTTTACTGAAGCTCCACACAGATACACATAGAACTTACTAGTATATAAACCATTTAGAGAGTGTCAAATAGTAGTTGACACTCTTGAGTCTGCAGCTTATGGTTACTGATATCAAGATTCGTTTGCAAGAGACTGCTGTATTCCGAAATGCCATAATGTCTGCTTTATAAATGTAAAAATTTTGCATTGAAAAACCAGTTAAATTCTAGGTTTATCTACCATATTAAAGGCACACGAGTGAAACTGCATTCTTTAAAATAAGATACAACATGAAGCCTGAAATGACATTTTTTTATACTAACAAGGGTAGATCGCATATTTAATCTCGTGTTAAAGAGTTGGTTTGTTATGAGCGAAAACGAAGTTACCTACTGTCGTTATAATTTTTCGACACTCATGTTAAAAGAATTGCGGCGGTGGTGTAACGGTCAAGAAGTACAAGTTGTGAACTTGCCTTTACTTTATTATTTTTGTAATTCCATAGCATTACTTGTGATTATTTAGTGTGCCCTTTATTCGCTATAATTTACTTAGTATGTATAAAAAGTAGCATCTATGATCCATCACTGTAATATGCGTACCGTATTGCAGTTTGTGAGTTCCTAACGGGGTAAACTTTTACCTACCACACCGGCGGCCTCGTGTGACTATGTTGGCAACATCAACAACACGGGAGAAAATCTTTATCAACATGTTCCGTACAGACCAAGAAGTAAATATATACTCTAATGTTTGACAGGTTCTTGTATGTACCCTTGTCCACATCGTGAAAAATATTGGCCTCCTAGAACGAAGATTTCATGACAAAACATGCACTGCTTCACGGTTTCATGGTTTCGAAAACGTGACGCTGCCAGGATAGTAAGTAAAATTTAATCGTACAGCACGTAACACATTCTTCTCAAAACAAGATTCGACAATGTAGGCCTATCTGTTAAATCCAGCTATTGCCGATGTGTTTGCTCAAATGCAAAACATTTTCAAACCAACTAGTAGGCTAAACGTTACAACATCATATCGTGTCAGAAGATCATAATTTTACCGTATGGAAACTTTTTGACGTGAGGTGAGGCAAGATGGCGGTATCAAGCTTCAATCAGAGAGGCAAGTTTGCCAGTCTAGTAATATATGTCAGTGTCGTATTGCTCCACATTTTATGGATTTTCGTTCGCCACACTCACCCACCGCCACACTCCGCGACCAAAACCCCATAGTGCACACCGCCAACCTGAAGGATACTCTCATGCATAACCGCCGTTGGTCTGCAGTGAATAATTTTGGTTGCCAAGTCAAATATACGGACACTCGTCCCACGTTACATTTTTTATGTATGTATATTGATTTCAATTTCTTGCGTCTCCTTGTGTTTGTATGACACTACCACATCACCTTTTCACTGTTGGGCTCTACACTGTACTGGAAACACCACTTTACCAGCGTCCAACATGTGCTTTTACAGGCCCGACCACACATACGACAGGCGAAGTTGGTCGGGAAAAACTTTCACACGTCCAATTTATCTGACCGCCGACAAATTAGTCCCGACTAGATTTGGCTACGGTTTCATGGTTTCGAAACCAGGTTTCGATACACACAACAGTTTCAGTGTTTCAAAACCGGCATATTTCACGGTTTCGAAACCTTGCGGTTTCATTCCGTTCTGTTTCGGATCACATTCGCGGTTGATTGTCGATACACTGAAACCGTTTCTTCCTGTCGGTTTCACGGTTTCGTGTCGGTTTCACAGTTTCACAGTTTCGGTTTCACAATACCGGTGTTCAAACCACTAATGCAGAAAGGCGGAACAGACTAATGGTATCGAAATGTGGTGCTTCATTTTACTGAAGAGAGTGTCAAATAGTAGTTGACACTCGTGAGTCTGCAGCTTAAGATTACTGAAATCAAGATTCGTTTGCAAGAAACTGCTGTATTCCGAAATGACATGATGTCTGCTTTATAAATGTAAAAGAACAATAAAACAACGTTCACTATTTGCATTGAAATAACCACTTAAATTCGAGGTTTATCTACCATATTAAAACACGAGTGAAACTACATTAAAAAAAAAAAAAAATAAGATACAACATGAAGCCTGAAATGACATTGTTTATACGAACAAGGGTACATCGCATATTTAATCTCGTGTTAAAGAGTTAGTTTCTTACGAGTGAAAACGATGTTCCCTCCAATCGTTATATTTTTTCGACTGTCATGTGAAAGGAATTACGGCGGTGGTGTAACAGTCAAGACGTAGAAGTGGTGAACTTGCCTCTTATTTTATTATTTTTGTAATTCCATAGCATTATTTGTGATTATTTAGTGTGCCCTTTATTCCCTATAATTTATTTAGTATGTATAGAAAGTAGCATTTATGATCTATCACTGTAATATGCGTACCGTTTGTGAGTTCTTAGCGGGGTAAACTTTTACCTACCATACCGGTGGCCTCGTGTGACTATGTTGGCAACATCAACAACACGGGAGAAAATCTTTATTAACATGTTTCGTACAGACCAAGAAGTAAATATATACTCTATGATTGGCAGGTCCTTGTATGTGCCCTTGTCCACATAGTGAAAAATATTGCCCTCCTACAACGAAGATTTCATGATAAAACATACATTGCTTCACGGTTTCATGGTTTCGAAACAGTGTTTCGAAACCACAGATGGTACGGTTTCATTGGTTTCGAAACCGTCAGATGTTTCAATTATCCCATCTCTTGTTCCGACAAACGGGAACGAAAACCACAGCAATGCGTGTCGGCGGGAGCGGAAGCGAGAGGGGAGATGCCGCCTGAGGGAGGGGGGAGGGAGAAGGAGGGAGGGGGGAGGGAGAAGGAGGGAGGGGGGAGGGGGCCCCCACGCTGCAGCAGCTGCGAGAGCTCGCCTTCTGCAAGTCTTCCTGCGTCACAGGCCGGGAAACTTTTCCTACACAGCAGTATCGCTTAAAATAAACTTCTCTTTTCACTTCAACACAGCTTAGTGTTGTATACGGGAACTGGAACTTCAATAGCGGCAACTGTTTATTCACAACCGATACAAATCCGTCAAGTGTTCGCACCCGGCGCACGCTTCGCGCAGCACAGGCAGAGCAAAGCAGCTTGTAGCGCTCTCGTAACACAGCACGAGCCGCTGTCCACTGCAAACTTTAGATGCAGTTAAGACTTAAATCCTGAGTCTCCTTAAAATTGATTAATCAATTAATTCAATTTAATTTGTATGTGTATGTGTGTGTGTGTTCCGGTTAAGTGTGTGATCTATGCGCAGTGGAAGGCAGGGGCGGATCGAGGTTTCAGTTGTGGAGGGGGTCACAGATCACCGATTGTCTTTCTGGTGTTGTCTTCACCCTCTCACTGACTCCCCCAAACCTACGCGAAATATACCTTGTCGTTACGTATCACACACGTGTACTATTGTAATCTCTGTAAAATATTTAATTTTTAGTATAAATATTTTAAATCGATTTTCCGTATTATATGTGACATTTTAATGTACTAATCATTATAATACCTGATATTTGTTTTCGCCAGTTAATAGCACAATTTATCACCGTTATAGCCTAATCAATAGATTGACATTCCGCAATACACTGTGTTTCAAATAGGTGTCCAAAACTTTGCGAACTACATTCCTCACGCAGTTAATTTAAAAACTACGAAAAGATTTTTGATAACCTTATCAGTTGCATAGTGTGAAATCGAATGTCCACTCATTGTTACACGTAGCACTACTACAATGCTTTGTATGCAAAATGTGCCTATACGAGTGTGTTAAGGGCAGGAATTTTATTATTTCTCTCACCTATGTTGGGGTTTCAAAAGGTGTTGGAATAAGTGAATAAAAGATAATTAGGATATTTCAAGTGGCTAATTGATGTAGAAGAATAAACGAAATTAATTCAAGAAATAAATACCTCCGAAGTTTTTCGTACACACTCCAGATATAAAAAGAAAAATGTTTCAATTAAACAGCGTTTTTTTTTTGGGGGGGGGGGGTGTCGTGACCCCTATGACCCTACCCTTGGATCCGCCACTGGTGCAAGGTCTCTGATGAGTCTGTCTGTGTAGTCTGTCCAAGTTTCTTATCAGCTAGCCAAGGAACGCTTCTGACTAAAACAGATCGCAGTTCACAAAAATTCACGTGCTAATCGAGAAGGACAGTAGCTTGTGAGACGCCATACTTACTTATTTACATCTGCATGGGATACTCTGCAAATCACATTTAAGTGCCTGGCAGAGAATTCATTTATCTCCTATTCAATTCTCGAATAGCGCGCGGGAAGAAAGAACACCTGAATCTCTCCGTTCTAACTCTGACTTCTCGTATTTTATTCTGATGATCATTTCTACCTATGTAAGTGGAAGTCAACGATATATTTACGCATTCGGAGGAGAATGTTGGTGATTGGAGTTTCGCAAGTAGCCCACGCCGCAGCGATAAGCGCCGCTGTTAATGATTCCCATCCCATATACTATGTCTTTCCCGTAACGCTGTCTCCCCCCTGTATCCTGACCAAGGAGGTTAGAATGAAGGGAGGTGGCATTATCTATGCCTAGCACATACGTCAATTGAACCCTGTCCACCATCTTGGTCAGTTCTTGAATGCTATTTCGCCGTTAAATTTATGCGTTAAGTCGACCCTCGTACTGTTAATGTATTGAACTGACAGTCACGCAAAGTATGTACTTTCAAACAACACTCATTATAATATATTTCAAAACTAAATTTTAACGGCTAATTTGCACTCTTTTAACATCACGGCAAAACCGTTGGACGTTTTATTCCTGTTTTAAGTGAAATAAAACATTAGCTCTACAATACGAACACTTCTCCAAAACTTACCAATATGGCTGAGGCAGGCTTCACTTTTTCAGCGTAAGGCCGTCTCCCTGTATTCTAACCTCCTTGATCCTGACGATATAAAACGAGCTGCCCTATTTTAGACTATTTCGATGTCCTCCGTCAAACCCGCCTGATAAGGATCCCACACTGGGCAGCAATACTCCAAAAATGGACGGACAAGCGTAGTGTATGCAGTCTCTTTAGTAGTTCTGTTGCATGTTTTAAGGGTTCTGCCAATAAAATGCAGTCTCTGGTTTGCCTTTCCCACGACATTATCTACGTGTTCTTTCCAGTTTAAGTCTGAAGTAATAGTAATTCCTAAGTGTTTTGTGGAGTTTACAGGCTTCACTTTTGATTGATTTATCTTGCAAACAAAGTTTAACGGATTTCTTTTCGTACTCATGAGGACGACTTCACACTTTTCATTATTTACAGTCAATTGCCAGTTTTGACACCACAGTGGTATGTTATTCATTTCGTTCTGCAGTTCATTTTGATTTTCAGATGATTTTACTTGACGGTAAATGACGGCGTCATCTGCAAACAACCTAAGAGAGCTACTTAGATTTTCCCCTAAATCGTTTATGTAAATAAGGAACAGCAGAGGACCAATAACACTACCCTGTGGAACGCCCGATATCACCGCTGTTTTAGTCGATGCCTTACCATCGATTACTACGAATTGTGTCCTCGCTGACAGGAAATTCCCTACCCAGTCGCAAATTTGAGGCGATATACCATAACCACGTAATTTCATTAAAAGCCGTTTGTGACGTACTGTGTCAAAAGCCTTTTGGAAATAAAGAAATACGGAATCAATTTGAGATCCCTTGTCGATAGCATCCATCACTTCGCGTGAGTAAAGAGCTAGTTGAGTTTCGCATGAACGATATTTTCTAAATCCGTGATGATCTTGGGTCAATAGATCAATCTGCTCGAGATAATTAATAATATTTGAATACAGGATATGTTCCCAAACTCTGTTACGAACTGAAAATGAAAAATTTGGGATATGTCTTATTTTTCTTTCATTTCTTTTATAATTAAGATAAACAAGTGCCTCTGTAAATTCAATAATTAAAAGAACCTTTATGCACCTGAAATATTTAATCGTATAGTTTGTACGATCTGTAACACCTTTCCTCTCAGTGACACTTGTTAGGCTTTTAACAAGTCTATGGTTGAAAGATAAATCGATATGAAAAATTTATACAAATCATAGTTTCTGTGTATTTGCACACGAAGTATCTCATTCCTTGGGACTTAATTCACGCCGGCCGCGGTGGCCGAGGTGACTGAGGCGCTCCAGTCACGGTCAACACGGCCACTACGGTCGGGGGTTCGAATCCCCCCTCGGGCATGGATATTTGTGCCGTCTTAGTTCGTAAGTAGTTCATAAGTAGTTTGTAAGTTTAGGGACTGATGACCCCGTAGTTAAGTCCCATAAGCTTAACAAACATTTGAACATTTAGAGGACTAAGGCGCTCCAGTCACGGTCTGCACGGCCACTACGGTCGGGGGTTCGAATCCCCCCTTGGGCATGGATATTTGTGCCGTCCTAGTTCGTAAGTAGTTCATAGGTAGTTTGTAAGTTTAGGGACTGATGACCCCGTAGTTAAGTCCCATAGACTAAACAAACATTTGAACATAATTCACAGCTCTTCATGGCCCAGAGAACATAATATTGGCGTCTGTTTTCTTCTTCTTCCATAGCAGCTGTTCCTGTAGTCCACTATTTTATTACAATGCTTTCCTGTTCTGCTCTGTCATTATTTCTAATGATAATTATCATCAGCAACCATAGTATTTGTTAACAGTAAAGGTTGGGTAGTATTATTGTAACAGTTCAATTTTGCAAAGTAGTATAAAATTCAGCTTGAGGAGTACTTACAAGAAACGTTATTAAATTTCTATATCATTCATTATCTACCGTGTAGCAGAGGTTTGTTAGCTCCACGAAGGGATGGACGTGTGTTTCAAGAAATGGAAGAACGCCTCCGATGATTAAGGAAATCGTTGCGCATCCCCGGCTTAGCAGAGCTGATCATACAGAAGTAATGGGAATGTTTGTGTCCCAGCCTCGTCGCCACTTTTGTGTCTCGTTTCCGTCGTAGGTGTCGGTGGCCGAGTAGAAAGAGACCGACACAGGAATAAAGGATGCACGCGTGTGCAGGTAGGAGGTGACCAGCCAGTGGGACAGCAGAAACTAGAAACACTAGAGTAAATTAGAACGAGATATGTATTTCTTAGAGACGTAGTAATACTTAACTTTTACAAAGTTCATTACTGCAGAATGCTGATACATAGTTGAAGTAGATAGAGGCCTGCCTACTGATGAGTCCTAGTACCTATCCGATAGCCAAGTCTTAACTGGTGCCTATCTGATTCCCAAGTGAACGATGTCGTTCAGTGGTGGCCACGAGCGGAGTTGCAGCAGAGGGCGCTCGTGGCTGACGTCGTAAGAACGCCGCGCTGTGCGTGCACGGCGAAAGTAGGTGGCGCGAACTTCATACTTGTGCGACACCACAGGAATTTTAGCCTATATAGTTCTTTTATGTATGTCACAATGTTTACTGAAACCAGAGACTACAAAAAAATACTGTCATCATCTTAAGCCGATGACTGTGTCTTTTCTTTTTAGGAAGATGTTCATCTGCAGTTTAGCAGGTTGGCCTCACGTATTTTCTCGAAAATGGAAAGAGGTACGGATCTCCTTCCACCATTAGAAACAATTTCGGCATGTTGGTTATATTTCGTACGCAATAATGTGTGATGTAAAATGCACCAGACGCAAAGTGGCCAGCGACTGCATTTTTCACTACAATCTCTTGAAAGCATGCGCGTCGTTCTACTTTAGTTATTATAAGAATAACCTGCAACAAAATCAGTCCAATATGATGCAGTAACTGTTGGCTATAAGATACAGAAAAATAATTTTTTCTACCGAATAGTTTCTGCAAAATCGATTGACGAAACTGCGTTCTACATCTATATCTACATCTACATAGATACTCTGCAAATCACATTCAAGTGCCTGGCAGAGGGTTCATTAACCACTTTCATAACTTTTCTCTACCGTTCCATTCTCTAATAGCGCGCGGGAAGAAAGAACACCTAAATCGTTCCGTTTTCGATTTGATGTCTCTTATTTTATTGGGATGGTCATGTCTCCTTAAGTAGGTGGGTGCAATGTGTGCCAATATAGCTGTGACTCGTTTCTCCAGTTATCGACCATGTTTGCGATTAGTTTCGCTTTTCCACGTTCAGCAATAACTTTACGTTACAATGAATAATTATTCGGGGACGATGAACTACTCTGAGCAATGGAGGCCACCGTTTTCGCCTCTAGTGAGCAGTAATACAAAGTGCAGCCTAGAATTTCTGCAGTGATCGGCGACTTGAAGCTCGTGCTCATGCACTGGAACTGGTAGGGCGTTCATCTGATGACTTTATTTATTAAACAGTTGCAGGTGAAGACTACACGGAAAGAAGTGGTTAAGTCCATTTTACAGACTTTTCAGGAGAGTAATTTCAAAGTTTAAAACGTTACAGTTTCATTGGTTATTGACATACGCTTCTGTAATTTATACAGTACGTTCTACGATCTTTCTTTATTATTTCCTGAAAGTATAAAACAAAATTTAAAAAACTGGACCCTTTACGTCTTTTTATCTTTAAATCTATTTTTGAATTTCTTAGTGTAACACACAAATCGCCAGTTGAAACACCGTCTTCAGTTGGATATCGCACGAAATTCAATCTGCTACACCACAAAGAATTCAAGTGAATGTTAAATGTTCAAATGTTTGTTAAGCTTATGGGACTTAACTACGGGGTCATCAGTCCCTAAACTTACAAACTACTTATGAACTACCTTATACTAAAGACAGCACAAATATCCATGCCCGAGGGGGGATTCGAACCCCCGACCGTAGTGGCCGTGCAGACCATGACTGAAGCGCCTCAGTCTCCTCGGCCGGCAAGTGAATGTCAAGGGCTACTCTGTGTTAGCACAAATCACGACACGATATTCGGTTCTGCCACAGCATGAAGCAAAGAAGCTAATGAGAAATCTGTTCCGTGATTGCTTCGACAATACATGTGAAAATCAACAATGACATTGCATTTAACGATGTCAACAATGATACTGCCGTAACAGCAGGAAAACAAAATACAGCTGACTGCTGAGAAATCGACATCGGCCTGAATTCAGCCTTTCTTTCCGTATTTCGGATGGACTTGACCCGTTTTCTCAGTGTATACCATATTTTGAGCTCGCTATAACTCAGTGACTAAACCTATTCATTACATTTATTTAAGTTCACCCAACTGAAAGTACGTCTGATGAACATCATAAGGATACCAGTAACTCATTTTCGTGAAATTTGGACTTAACCCCTTCTTTCCGTGTAGTCTTCAGGTATTATTAAAAAAAAAAAAATGTTAACTTCGAAACAGAATGATTAATATGTCCCATAATATTGAAAGGGTATTTACCTGTTCAGGGCAAATCAACGAAGCTGTAGTGAAGACCCTAATAGTTTCATACGAACTAGCTCTCTTTTTCACTATTTATAGTCATGGTAGTCAGCAGTGCGGCTATTTACAACATTTCTGTAGATACACTTGAAGTTAAACGATAAAACGAACCAATAAAAAGCAATCGAGGACTAATAAACGAAAAAAACAAAACGTCTTATTACACTAGAAAGATGTATACAACCCACTTGGCGGCACTCAAAGTGTAACGTACCATAACCAAAACTTCCTAGGAAAACGGATTCACAACAAGTTTAATAAATTACAATTCCCATTTCTAAAATTATTGATTTAAAAGTATTACTCGTCAAGATGCACAAATCAACCGACTGCAGTTAAAAATAAAAGAGGCTTTTCCATTCCAGAATTTGCCTACACTAGTGCGTTCGTAATTCTCGTAGAAATTGCTTGACAAATGGCTCGTGTGTGGCGAGGTGGGGACCAACTACGGATTGCAGCGATTTCGAATGCGACGAAAAAAATGTTCAAATTTTTGTAGAACTTATAGGACTTAACTATGAGGTCGACAGTCCCTAAACTTACAAACTACTTATGAACTAACTTATACTAAAGACGGCACGAACATCCATGCCCCAGGGGATATTCGAACCCCCGATCGCAGCAGCCGTGACTGGCACGCCGCAGACCGCTCGGCCACAGCGGCCGGCTTCGCATGCGACGAATTGCTGCGATTTCGTCGCTCGTGTGTCGGGGCCTCAAGAGTGCTGCAGGTGTTGGAAAATTACGTTTGGTAGAGGGTACGATGGAACACAAATCGTATGTCAACATCTTAAAGGAAAATCAAAATGTTGGCGCCGAAAAATTAGGTCTCCAAGGAGATTTCGTTTTTCAACAAGACAACGACTCGAAGCAACTAAACACACCTCATAAGAGCCCAGGTGTTAGCCCCATTGAACACCTTTGGAAAGTACTGGAAGATAACATCAGAATAAGACACATTTCTAACAAGATAAGAGTTAAAAGAAGCAAAGGGAAACCCTTCCAAATATTAGTTTTTTTATATAAATAATATTTTTCGGCTGAAAAAAAAAAAGAGTCGACGAATACTTTATGAAGTATCTTTTGTATACATTTTTAATTTTCTTAACTTTGCTATTGCTATTGAATTTAAAAAAAAAATTACAGCTAGACGAATACTTTTTGGACTCACTGTATATTAATAACTACAGCTGTATCAATGTCAGAAAAAGCCTAAGTTGTCTTGCATAGGGTATCAAGATGATAAAGCTGCATTATCGAAACTATAACATATATTCATAACATATTTCTTCGTGTTTTTGGCCTCCTTTTCCGCAGTTGCAGTTATACAATTTGTATAGGTTATGGGACCGTCTTATGCAACTGTAAATTAGTCTACTTTAGACCAGACGGGTTTCGCTTTATTCTAAAGCACTTCAGTCGTCAGCTGTACAAGAAATGGTTTGTATTACATTATTTGTTTGATTTATTTTTACTAAGTTAGATCGGTAACAGTCCTCAGAATCCAAACAATCCAATTGCATGAGAAGTGTTACAGATCGAATTGAGTAAAAAATCAAACAAATAATGTAATACAAAGCATTTCTTGTACAACCGACCATTGAATATGCTGTAGAATAAAGCGAAACGTGTCTGGTCTAAAATAGACTAATGACGGATCCACACATTGGAGCCAACGGTGGCGCCAACAGTGTTGGTCCAATGTGTGGATCGGTGGAATACCGTTGGAACCAACGTTGGCGCCAACGTTGGTACGGCTCCGTTGCTTGTCGGTATTTTGACCAAACATCAAAGGACGTTGGGCCAATATGGGTACGTTGTCCACACATTGGCACCAAGTTTCATTCTGTCTTTGTCGTCTGCTCATCTCGAAACTGTTTCTTTCTTCGTCGCCGGTTTAAAGTTTCGAAATCTCTTTGTAAATATTAGAATTGCATCAGAAAGTGATTCATTTGTGAAAGAAACCTCAAAAAACGAAATGCCACAGCAAAACTTAGGCGAGAACTGTGAAATTAAAAACTTTCTAGACTTTCAACACATTCCATTACTGAATTTAATTTTTAAAATCAACAGTACAGTACTTAATATTTCCTGTCAAGTTTTAAATATCGTTTTGCAAACTTCAAGCACTACTAGTGATATCAATTAAATGATTATTTAAAAAGGGAAGTTTAGGCTTCTAATATTGTCTCCTTTAGCAAGAAATCGAAGCGTAATACCAAAAGAATAGCATCCCTCCAAAACATTTTTTTTTCCCCGATCACTTAAAGTAGCTGGTCTAAGTTTTTAAAATGTGTATCGTTTACTTGTAGCATATTATAAAAAATTAATGATTTTGTACCGTAATTAATGTTTGTTAGGAAGTTATACAACACCCCATCATCTTTTACGTATGTTTCCCAGTTTGATTTACAATGACAAAATGTAATTATTCACACTCAAAAGCGTTAATGCATTGGCCGTGATTTGTGCGTCAGATATGTTTTCGTTCGCTCTCGACGAATTCAACTGAATATTGGCTCCAATGTGTGGACGCTGTCTCAAAAATATTGGCCAATGTTGGCGCCTGTGTTGGTACCAATGTGTGGACGCGGGGTAATTTACAGTTGCATAAGACGGTTCCATAACCTATACAAATTGTAGTTTCATAACGTTAATGCTGAACGTGTTTTATTCATAAAATTAATAATACAGCCATTGCCCCAAATCGCCTTCGTTCAAGATGAAAATACAAGACTTGAAACGTGTGTGTTGTGTTCCGGCACACCCGAGCACGGGAGTCGATGTTCCCCTCGCCTGAGAACAACAAGCGCCCGCCCTCTGCGCCCCATTTAACTCTACGATCTGGAGCCGATGACCTTGCACCGTCGAATGACATCAGCGCGTCGCTCCAACTGCGCATGCGCCCGCGGTATCGGATGTAGTGGGGGAAGCTGCCCGACGGGGCGCTCAGTTCTAGCCTCGCCAATAACGATCCTGCGCTGGGCGGCAGAGTGTGATATCTTCACGAGCGAAGCGCTGTAGATGGCTATTGCATTTTCATTCTCTCGCGTATCTTCGTTGGCAGCTGAAACCGTAAACAGCGACCATGGAACTGAAGGATGTATCGTGAACTTCGTTAATCTACCGATGCTGTATTCCTTATCCAGGACACGTGTGGCGTCTTTGCAGTGATTCCCGCACTGCTGTACCATTCAAATCTGTTGCCGCCGTTGGTGAAACATGTGGTGTCCATTCGTATTAAAGTTGCAAAACGTGTGTTTCCTTCGTGCATGTTCGAACGGAAACAAAAATGTCTACTTTTCAGTGTGCGTGCGTATAAGTGTTTAGATAATGCTCCAGTTTATAAATAAATCGTATCCTGCGCAGGAGTTCCTCTTAATAGCTTGTATTCGTCTTCAGTGGGGCAGGTACTCTGGAGTTTGTAACCAAAATGAAAACACGACGAAGGGATACTGTCTTTAGGAGCCATATTATGAAACGTGAGGTTAATGTTCATGGGTGGAAATTGTAGCTATTTCAGTTATTACATGAATTAAGTTCACAATTTTTATAACAAGATTTATTTTCGTGTCCGATTTTTTAAAACATTTTTATTATTATCAATTCTTATGAATCTGCAATAACCTTTGTAGATTAAAAAATGGTCGAAGTGAAATGTGGCTATTTCACGTTATAGGTCGCTTTAGTGAACAGACGTGTTATGTTGGTGTGTACGCGTACGTTTTGCGTGTAAATTAATCAGTTTTCCTGTCCACAATAATTCCCGTGAAATTATGGTTACAAAACAATCAGAAAGGTGTACCAGGCATAAAAGTTGATTGCATTTTGTTTTGTAAAATCTCGAAGCGTGGAATATTTTTTGTTCTCCACATGTTACCAAAATACAGCACGCGAGCTAAAAAGACGTGGTTAACAATATTTTTCAGTTGCTTTGGGCCAATACCAGGATGATTATTCACTGATCAGAGAAAAAAATACAGACGACTTACAAATACGTTATGCATTAAAAATAACAGAGCATTGTACTGCGCGTTGATATTCAAATGAAAATGTCGAGGCTGGAATAATTCTTCATTTAGCTAGTATGTACGACCGCCATATTTTCGTACAATTAGATGCATAAGTTTAGTTAACAGCTGAGATTAAAAGAAAAAAAAGCAATAAAAAAGAAAATTTGTGTAATTAAATAATCGAAGAAATTTTCAGGTGCGATGAAGTTTAATTTATTTCGTTGACCAAAAATATTGCAAAACAATACAGCTTTCCGTGCTTTGGAAGCCAAGGTTGAAAGTCTTTGCGAGGAGTGTGCTGTATCTTTTGTTACCAAACTTATGAAAACATTAACGAGTGTCGTTACAAGACGCGTATTAGCGAGTTGAAGGTCGATTAAAATCGCGAGAGTATTAATTATTGATTCAAGCGAAGAACTTTCTGTACCTGGGAGATTTGATGTTAAATGTGAACTGAATGTTATGTTTTCGAGTGTATCGGATCCTTTTTCTTTCCGAAGCGTCGGGTGCGCGTGACAACTTTGCGCATAGGTCTGTTACCTGGGGTCAGTCCATATTAAGGCAGGTATATCCAGCCGCGCTGAATAATCAATGAATTACGTTAATTATCGAGTGCATTTTGTCGTTCGCCGCAAATGCAAGGTGAGTTTCGCCAGACCTGTAGACCGTGGTGTTAGCTAAAGTAATTATTGTGTACACAGAGTATGCTTGCAGCCGCCACGATAAGAGACCGGGCAGTTACACGACTAATAGCTACGCCATATGCAACACGCCTTGTCCATTGATCGTTATCTAGGAAACCTTTGTCAAATTTAGGAAACAGAGGAAACAAAACTACCCAAACAAAACTGTAAACAAAACTTAATGCCTGAAGTTTTGCGTTCATAATAAGTGTTATACACAGTGAAGCATAACATTATTATTGATTTCTGATATTTCGATTTAAGAACCAAGATAGCTTGAGATTTCCGAACAGAAAGGTTACTTACTGATCACCTGTAAAGGATACATTGCAGATTCAAGTGTGCGTGGAACCAAATTTTTTTCTCCTGTTGTCTTTAACAGATCAATACTGAGTGTTAAGCTTTGACTCTGTGCTCCCTCATGTAGCATAATGTTCAGGACATTTTATGGAATTGTATATCTGCTAGAAGATATTTTGTGTTTTGCAGTTCATATTTCTCGCGATGTCTGCAAATCAGCCCCAGGAGGCAGAATATGGATCCCTTTAGTTACCCTTCTACGACATGATACCGAAAGTCAGATGACTGTACACATTAAAAATTTGCATCTCTTCTTGTTGATAAAACATAAAAATCTAAAAGACTAGGCAGGTAGCCTGAAATGAGCGTCAACTTACGGCTATCCACGAGGGAACAAGATACTAAAATAAGTTTATTTTTTTTTAATTTTTATTTTATTTTTTTTAATTATTTTTATATAGTAGGTAATTGGTGTTGTGAATTTGAGAACGCATTGTGCCCAGAAAATCCTAACGTGAGAGGAAAATCTATTGTGTCAGACGCTTATTAAGACGCCGATATGGTAAGCATGTTTCATTAATAGATTTTTATTGTATTAATATGACTATTAATGACAGCATTTTGCTTGGACGTTAGAAATTACATCCTCGTTACGATTATACTCGCGGAATTTGACGAATTTTTTTCATAAGAAATGTTTACTTAATAATATTCAGGTTTTCGATGAAAATAAAAAAAAATAAATAAATAAAAATTAAATACGAAACTCAAACGACTGAGTGAAGTCTATTAAATAGTGGCAAAATGTATCCAGAGTAGTTCCCACAGCGCTAGACTACACTCTGCGATGTACAATTATTGTTAGAAATGCGCAAAAGTATTGTAATTCTTTACAGTTTAATTTATTCTAACACATGTGTATCACGAACTGCACGAGGGGAGAAGTACTCCCCCCCCCCCCCCGCCCTGCCTATCCTATTTCGGGCGCCCAAGTATTGTGTGGATTAAAAACATGTCACGTCGTTACGTATTGCAGAAGATTTTCTTAGGGCAAATGAAAATTCGTGTCGGATGCGAGATTCGAACACAAGACCTGCTTACTAGTTAGTTGCACTTGTATGAATGTCATTTCACCGCTTTTGTTCTGTCTATGCGCTACTGAAAGGAAAATGTAATTGCAGTGGACGTAATTTAAATCTCTATATAAAAGCGAAAGGCCACTCACTCACTCACTGACAATACAGGAAATCTCGAAAACTAAGTCACCTAAGAAGCTCACATTTGGCAGGAATGTAGTTTATAGGCAGAAGACGTCAGCTAAGAAAGGGTTTTGCGATAGAGGCTATAGTTCAGGAGATGTGACGTCATAAACTATGAAAACTTCCCCGTCTTGCGGCACGTGATAGTGTGAGTTTATCAGTTCACTATTTGAGAATGAGAGTACTTAGTGACTTGCAACAAACTTAAAACATAATTTCAAACTTTATTGAACTATTTCTCGCTGAGAACCCCAGCAAAATAATGAAAGGAAAGAAGTTTCTCCCTTACTACTTTTGCGCTGTCCATGGACTAAACTATTGAATTCGGTAAGACGTTACAATTTATAATTTCTTCACTAAAAATTGTAGCGCCGGAAATTTTACAGACATTATACACATATATTGCTGAATGTACCTTCGAAATTGTATCACACTGCGACACGAGATATGAGAACATAAACAGCAAACTTTATGGAACACGCCCCATCACGCACCAAGTTTTAATCTAATACATTTTTACTATTAATTGTACTCGCAACAGATTTTACAGACGTACAGCACTAACACAATGAATATATATACCTGAAAAATTATACAGTTGTTTAACATGTAATTCAATAAATCGTGCGTATTTTATATGTCATTTGCATTTTGATTACTATCTTTCTTTAATAATTTTGTCCATTATGCAAGACAGCCTTATTTCTTATATAGCCTCCGATAAATATAACATGTTCTTAGAAAAAAGGAGATGTACAGAGGAAGAGGAGGAACAGAAGTAGTAACTCAAAGTAGGAATAAATACCCGGGCAACGCCGGGATTTCAGCTAGTACAGTCATATAATGATCAGACTTGATTCCATGGTGGAATTTGTGTTCCACGACTGTATTTGACTTGTGGAAATTTTTTCAGCAATCAGTCGTAAAAATATGTATTTATTTGCAGATCTAGTATTAAAGACAATTAAAATACTTAATTGTTTTTAAGCACCGAAAAAATTTTAATTGTTTTAAGCACTGATAATGACCACACAGTGGTCGAAATCTAGATCTGAAAATAAATAATATTTTTACGGCTGATTGCTGAAAAAAAATTTCCACAAGTCATATAATTTTCTAAACAAATCGTATTTGCGCGATTTGTGAACACAAATTTTAGCACGTATAGTTAGTTTTATTCACTTGACTGAGATGAAATATTTTTTTTTTTTTTTTAGCCAAACGAAGTGACGCATTTTACACCTTGATAAACTACTGTACGAGGCAGTGCTGTGTGGATAGCGGACGATTCCATGAACTAGCATTAGCAATTTGCCTTGCTGTTTCTATTCGTGAAGATATATGCGGCCGACTGTACGTCGCTGAAAGTACCCTAATATTTCTCACCGTATATTTACGATTCCTGCATCTGAACACAATTGCTCACTCCGCAAGTCACCGTATGGTGTGTGGCGGAGGGTATTTTGCACACCAATACCTTTTCTTGTTTCGGTCGCAAATGGTTCGCGGAAAAAACGGTTGCTGGTTAGCGTCAGTGTGGTATCTAATCTCTGAAACTTTACCGTTATGCTCTTTCCGGGAGATATACATTGTTGTTGCTGTTGTTGTCTTCAGTCCGAAGACTAGTTCGATGCAGCTCTCCACGCTACCCTGCCATGCGCAAGCCTCATATCTCTGCATGACTACCGACATCCATTTGAACCTGGTTGCTGTATTACACTGTCTAGATCTCCCTCTGCGATTTTTATCCCACACACAGTGCTCCAATGCTAAACTGACCCGCGCGGCAGTAGCGAAGAGGAGCCAAACGATCTGCACGAAGTGTAGTTTTACTATTTTTGCAAATAAATCGGACAAAAAATATAAATAACTAGATGACCCGGTGAACTTCGTATCACTTACCTCTCAATATAAACGATATTAATATAAATCGTATGTATTTTAGACCCAGTAGCTTTATAGAGGCATTTGCTTTGAACATCAAATGTGCAAAATTTTATCGAAATCGTACGAATGACATTGATATCCCAAATATAAGAGGTCTTTCAGTTTTTCTCAAATTTTCCTATTTTCTGGCCAACTATTCCAAACTTTTATTTCATTCAATCCGTCCTCTCGCTTTGAACGTCGAATCTGCAAAATTTTATAGCAGTCAGATGAATGGTACTGATATTTGATAGAAAAATCTCTTTCTGTTTTGTTTTCTGTATTTTCCAATTTTCTGGGAAAATTTTCCAAATTTCTATTTCATAAGAACGTTACTCTTGTGTTGACGTCAAATATGCTAAATTTTATCGCAACCAGGCGAATTATATTAATATCCCATTGAAAAAAGCTTTTTCAGTTTCTCGCAAATTTACAAATTTTCCGGGTAACTTTCCCGAATTTTTAGTTCTTAAGAAGTTCATCTTTCGTTGAACGTCATATGATGAAAATTTTATCGCAATCGGATGAACGGATCTCAACTTATAGTTTTAAGTAAATTTAGAAACACATTGAAAATGAATTTTGCTAATTTTTTTTTTTTTTTTACAAAACAACAAAAGAATTTCCCATCTCCGTCCTGCGAATAGTCAGTTATAGCGTCGAATTCAATCAAAAATTCATTCAAAAACTCACTTTCAGATTTTCACAAATTTTCCAATTTTCCGGTAGATTTTCCAAAAAAAGAAGTATTTCTTGCAAACGTCGTCCTGTCAAGCCGTACTCAAGTGATGCTCTCACAACCATGTGGCATGTGATTTTTATTCATAGAAAAAAATCGCTTTCGGTCTTTCCTAAATATTCATACTTCTCGGACGACTTTTCCAAATTTTTATTTGATGCGAACCTTCATCTTGCTTTCAACATGAAATGTACAAAATTTTATCGCAATTGAACGAACGGTATTGATAGCTCACTGGAAAAAACTGTTTCAGTTTTTTTCCGAGTTTCCTCTTTTCCGGACAACTTTTCCATATTTTGTCACCGTTTAAACTCTCCCTGGACTTAGACGAATACTTCAACAGTAGAATTAGCCACATCTGTTCAGCCGTTCTCGAATTTTAGCGAGACTAACGAACAGCAATATATATACATACAAAATAATAGAAAATAAGTATATATATTTGATAGTATATAAATTTTTGGAGTATATTTAATTTTCTATTACTTATATTTTTAATTGGTCTATTTTTTTGTCCGAACTATTTTAAAAAGTCGGTAATGAAACAGGAAAGTGTAGTTTTTCAATAATTTATTTTACTTTTCGGCCTTGTTTGAATACCTGTTCAAAGAAACTCCTACCGCCAAAATTAATGTATTGGGGGGGGGGGGGGTCGCATTTGGAAATAATGAAATGGGGTAAGGGAACTGGAAATAAGTCGCTTCTAGTTAGAAGCCGGCAGAGCTGGGCACAGTTAATCTAAAAGTTAACTTCGTTAATTAGTAATCCGTTACTAAAAAAGCTAACTTCGTTAAACGTTAAAGCGTTACTCTAAGGACAATTTAACGGAAGTTAACGTTAATCGTTAACTCGTAAGTATTGTGCAGCCACGAAAATCGCCTTCAGTCTCCGATTTTATATATTTATGTTGTTATATTATTGAAATCAGCAATTAAGGAAAACGTACAACCCTACCTGATATTTAATTAAGATGTTTGGGATTCGCAAGTTGAAATAGGTCTTGGCGTATAAATAAAAACTAGTATTACTCTGCCACTGTATCGTGGCAGTTGGCCCTGAGTGTAAACAAATGATGTCTAATTACATAATACAGTGTAAAATAGCCTCCGCAAGAGTCATTTGCTTCGGGGGAAAAGTCTTGTTGTTTTAAATTATTTGTCTTCTTGTATAAGAAGAAGAATATTTGTTTGTCATTTCTTTACGCTCGCGGCCTGCTGCCACGATATAGTGTCCAGTAATATATAAATCTTGATTTTTATATAATTATTTAGCAATGAAATACAATTTACAGCAGACTCAAAATACATAATTTCACTGAATGTCACTTGCCATAAGGTGCAAATTTTCTTTAATAAACATTATGCATAAAAATTCTCGCCTTACAATGAGACACGTTCGGGTGTCAAAATATCTTTTCCCGCGAAATAAAGACTTTCGACTGCGGCAGTTGACGGTATAGCACTATTATATTTAATAAAAATATTTATTAAAACATTTTCCTCAAGAAGTGCCACATCTTTAAATGAGTCGTTGTATTTCATGTCAAGCCACATCTCCACTAGATTTTCAGATTTACTTCTTAAACATCTGTGGTCTGGATGCTTCTGCTTAGATTGTCTGACAGAAATAAATAAATAAATTAAAAAAAGTCTTGCTCTTCGTCTTCACTGTTGCTGCTTCCGTCATCGCCACTTAAATTATTTTGTCCTTCGAAGATTCGGTGCTTTTTTGCGTTAATGCAACTCCTACGTTTTCCTGCATGGGTCATCTACTGCTTCCACAAGTCTCCTGCCGGAACTTCGGATGAAAAAAAGCAGCAAGTTGGCATTGTTCATCGTCCAGAAGAGGCCTAAACCTTTTGTGCCGGCCGCGGTGGCCGAGGGGACTGACGCGCTCCAGTCACGGTCAGCACGGCCACTACGGTCGGGGGTTCGAATCCCCCCTCGGGCATGGATATTTGTGCCGTCCTAGTTCGTAAGTAGTTCATAAGTAGTTTGTAAGTTTAGGGACTGATGACCCCGTAGTTAAGTCCCATAAGCTATACAAACATTTGAACATTTTGAAACCTTTTCTCTGTGCCACTTAATAAGGCATTGGCTAAAGCTGTGCAATACACAACACCTCTTAACTTCGATGTTCCTCAGTTACAGCAACTCCGATTTTCAATAAAATAAAAAGTTACTTGTGAAAATAGGAGGAAATTGTTGTTTCTGAAGTTGATGACAGTTAATCGAAACCGGTAAGAAAAAAACAACAACAAATAAACTAGCGATCTTGGCTGAAGTAATTTTTTTTTGTACCAATCAACATTGTCAAAAGCTTTCTCCAAATCTACAAACATATGTAGGTTTGCCTTTCCTTAATCTATCTTCTAAGATAATACGTAAAGTGAGTATTGCCTCCTGAGTTCCTACATTTTTCCTGAATCCAAACTGATCTTCCCCGAGGTCAGCATCTACCAGCTTTTCCTTCCTTCTGTAAATAATTCGTGTTAAAATTTTGCAACCATGACTTACCACTATAAAATCGATCTGGTACCTTCCGGTGTCTCCTGGTCTTTTGCACATATACAACCTTCTTTCATGATTTTGAACAAAGTGTTTGCTATCATTAAATTATTTTCCGTACAGATTTCTACTAGACGGCTTCTACTTTCATTCCTTTTTTCCAGTCCATACTCACGTACTGTGTTTCCTTCTCTTCCTTTTCCAACTACTGAATGCCAGTCGCCCATCACAAGTTTTCTTCTCCCTTATCATCATCATCATCATCATCATTAGAGACTGATTATGCCTTTCACCGTTCAGTCTGGAGCATAGTACATCTAATAAATTTCCTCTATCATCCCCTATTCAATGCCTCCCTATTGATGCCTCGCCTGGTGTTATGCCTTTTACCTCAAAATCATTCTGCACCGAATCTAAGTACTTTCTTCTTGGTCTACCTCGACTCCTCTTACCCTCCGCTGCCGAGCTCATGAGTCTCTTAGGTAACCTTGCTTCTCCCATGCGTCTAACATGACCCCACCATCTCTGTCTGTTCGCTCTAACTGCTTCATCTATGGTGTTCATTCCCAGCTTTTCTTTTATTTCCTCATTATGGACACCCTCCTGCCATTGTTCCCCTCTATTAGTACCTGCAATCATTCTTGCTACTTCCATATCTGCAACCTCTACCTTATGAATAAGGTAACCTGTATCCACCCAACTTTCACTCCCATACAACAGAGTTGGTCGGAAGATAGAGCGGTGCACTGCTAACTTAGTCTTGGTACTGACTTCCTTCTTGCAGAAGAGAGTAGATCTTAGCTGAGCACTCACTGCATTAGCTTTGCTGCACCTCGATTCCAGTTCTTTTACTATGATGCCATCCTGAGAGAAAATACATCCCAGGTACTTGAAACTGTCTACCTGTTCTAACTTTGTTCCTCCTATTTGGCACGCAATCTGTTTAAATCTCTTTCCTACAGACATTACTTTCGTTTTGGAGATGCTGGTCTTCATATCATAATCCTTGCACCTCTGATCGAGCTCTGAAATATTAGTTTGCAATCTTTCAATCGAATCGGCCATTAAAAATAAGTCATACGCATATGCAAGACTGCTTATTTTGTTTTCACCTATTTTAATCTCGCCTTGCCAGTCTACTGTTTTCAACATATGATCCATGAATAGTATGAACAGTAGTGGTGACAGATTACAGCCTTGTCTTACACCTGAAACTACCCTGAACCATGAGCTTAATTTGCCATCTACTCTAACTGCTGCCTGACAGTCTACGTAAAGCCCTTTAATTGCCTGCAGAAGTTTGCCTTCTATACCATAATCTTGAAGAACTGACATTAGCTTCCTCCTAGGGACACGGTCATAAGCCTTTCCCAGATCTATGAAACACAGACACAATTCACTGTTCCACTCATAGCACTTTTCCATTACCTGCCGTAAGCTAAAGATCTGGTTCTGGCAGCCTCTAAGAGGCTGTCTGCTTCTTCCTGCCTTTACACACTACTGTTCCATGACATTCTCTAGCTGCTTTCAGTAGTGTGTCCCTGTACCTTAACCATTCCTGTTTCAGTGAGTGTAAATCATTTCATTCAACTAACTGGTACCTTTCCGAAATCATTGTTATGTATTTCTGCCTAATTTCCTTGTCTTGAAGCTTCTCCACTCTTATCCTTCTACACATGGGCCTGACTTTCTGCTCTTTTGGCCTCACAAAACCAATTTCACTGCAGATTAAATAATGATCAGTATCATCAAAGAACCCCCTGAAAACACGTGTGTCTTTGACTATCTTCCTGAATTCCTGGTCTGTTATTATATAGTCAATGACAGATCTGGTTCCCTTCCTTCCCAAGTAAAGCGGTGAATGTCCTTATGCTTAAAGAAGGAGTTTGTGATAACTAAGTCCATACTGGAACAGAAATCTAAGATCTGTTTTCCGTTCCTGTTGTCCTTCATATCCTCTCCAAACTTACCCATAACCTTTTCATAACCTTCTGTTCGATTTCCTATCTTGGCGTTGAAATCACCCATGAGTAAAACACTATACTTATCCTTCACTCTTAACAACTACATCACTAAGTGCGTTGTAAAATCTGTCCATCTCATCTTGATCAGTCGCTTCACAGGGTGAATACACTGCCACAATCCTAATTTTCTTGCTGGGGATGGCCAAATCTATCCATATCAGTCATTCATTAACATACCTTATTGCAATTATGCTGGGTTGGATTGCTTTTCTGATGTAAAATCCTACACCCCAATGTGCTCTTCCTACTTTGAGTCCTGACAGGTAGACCTTATATTCTCCGACTTCGTCCTCTTTCTCTCCCCTTACTCTAACGTCACTAACAGCTAAGACATGTAACCCCATCTTACTTGAAGCCTCCGCCAGCTCTACCTTCTTCCCATTGTAATCCCCATTGATATTAATAGCTCCCCACCTCATTCCATTCCTCGAAAGGTCCGAGGCCTTTTTTCTCTGATTGTTGCTAGCATGATATTGAAGTACCTGGGAAGCAGGTTGCTAGCCTTACTTGCCCAGGGCCCCACTGGATTTTACCCCTAACAGTTGAGGGACTAACCGGTGGATTTGTTAGTCTTTGCCGTCTGAGCGCAAAGGTGGCCACGACTCAGAATATGTCCGAGATGCCCAACCTTATTCCAAAGTAACTGGTATCCCAACAGGCAGGACCACTTACTTGGCCACTCATACGTTGTCTGTGGTTCATGAACTAGGACATGACTACAGGAACCCACACCATGAACCCTCCCTTATCTATATCAATAATTCTTTTTATTTCCTCATACATTTCTTCGATCTCCTCACGATCGGCAGATCTAGTGGGCATGTGAACTTGTACTGCTGTGGTTGGAGTTGGCTTCCTATCTACCGGAACCTAAAGATGAAAACTCCCTGAACCGCCGCCGTTGCCTCGGCATCCACAGTCCGGCATTCCGTTTCCCGCCCTTCCTCCTTCATTCTCCACCTCTCTGTTTATCTGCATCTTCCCCCCTCCGTCCCCTCCTTCCTTTCGCCCTGTTTCTTTGTCTAGTCCCTTCTCCACCCCCCCTCTCGTCATCTAAGGCCAGTATTACACTGCAAAAGATCTTTTGACAAAGATTTACGTCAAATATTTTGTCCAAGATGTTTGACGAAACTACTTCACAGGAACACATTACACTAGCGTAAAATATTTCGTCATAGTTGCTCGGAAAAGACTCAAAAATAGGCAATCGCGAGTATTATTGTACGTAATATAATGTTGCTCGGGAGTGCATTCATTGGAAACAATTTTAGGTAAAATCGTGAATAGCTAGAGGAAAATACGTAAAGTGGTCGCACAAATGTACTTCACTGCTAGGACGTAATAACCTAAATTGTTAAAAACCGTGCAAGCAGACATTTTAATTCTCCCACATATTTGTAAATACTTCATCATAATCGATGTTTCAGGAAGCTCTAAAGCCGAGTCAATGTGTAAATAATGAAACAATGAACTAACTTAAGGTGTGCCATGCTAAACATAACCTCGTTAGATTGTTGTTGTTGTTATTTAAAGGGGACCAAACTACTGGGTCATCAGTCCCCTGTTCCCAACAAAGAATGTCCATTTAATTGGAAACAATAACCATATGAATACTCATGAGGAGTACATGTCACCGATGAAATTTCACAAACAACACACACAGAGAAACCAACAGCACAGATACAAAAATAAAACAATAAAACAAGTTAGTCAAACAATAAAACAAGTTAGTCAATCATGCTAAAATTTGAAATGAGAATCCGTGGCTGGCTGGTCTCTGAGATAATAATGGACGGGCCAGTCACGAACGTCACAGCAGACACGAATGTCTGTTAGTCAGAAGACATAAAACATTAAAATACGGTTAAAAGTCAGGAGAAATCACCCTACATTAAATAGAATTGTAAACACCGGCTGCGCGGATGAAACGTAGCACAGACTCAGCCATGGAGGCATCGTCCCCTAGCACTAAGGATAGGGTAGGTGGTAGATTAAAAGACTGCCGCAAGAGGGCTAAAATAGTACAGTCCACCAGTACATGAACGACTGTCAAGGCACCACCACAGCGACACATGGGCGGTGGCTCACGGCGAAGTAAATAGTAGAGGTCTGCATTATGTCCGATTTTTACCGGCGAGTCCCGCTCGCCCCTCTGTCTCTCGGGAGTAAGCGAGCGAGCGTCCTCTTCTACCAGTTGCGGGCAGCCGATCGCCAGCGCTCGGCCGGTCGCAGTAACCGGCGCACTCAGCGCCAGCCAGCTGCACTGCGTCACACTGGTTAGGTTAATACTTCTTCCATAGATCATGAATACGCCACTTCATAATAATGTGTAACTTGCCAGTGTAATAAAAGGTGTCTGTACAAGAGATTACATGACACAAAATGTTATACGACACAAATATTTTTTGTATTGAAACTTCCTGGCAGATTAAAATTGTGTGCCGGAACCGGGACTCGAACCTGGGACCTTTGCCTTTCGCGGGCAAGCGCACTACCGACTGAGCTATCCCGACACGACTCACGATACCGCCTCACAACTTTACTTCCGCCAGTACCTCGCCTCCTACTTTCCAAACTTCACAGAAGCTCTCCTGCAAACACGCAAGACTAGCACTCCTGGAAGAAAGGATATGGTGGAGACATGGCTTAGCCACAGCCTAAGGGATGTTTCCAGAATGAAACTTTCACTCTGCAGCGGAGTGTGCGCTGATATGAAACTGCCTGGCAGATTAAAATTGTCGGGGTAGCTCAGTCGGTAGAGCGCTTGCCCGTGAAAGGCAAAGGTCCCAGGTTCGAGTCCCGGTTCCGGCACACAATTTTAATCTGCCAGGAAGTTTCATATCAGCGCACACTCCGCTGCAGAGTGAAAGTTTCATTCTGGATTTTTTGTATTATTTTTTATTTTTATTATTATTTTTTGTTTTTAGTTTTACTAATTCATATCTAAAAATTCGTGCATTGAGCAGAAGGAGTTGTCATTCAGAGATTCTTTTAATTTTTAGATACTAGTTAGCTATCTGTCAGGTTTTGATGCTGTTTGATAGGTGACCGAAGACTTTTGTGGCAGCATAATTCATCCCTTTGTGTCACAATGAGATTTAACCCTACGTAGTAATATAATCGTTTCTCCTGTTATACCTATGCACACTGCTATTACTTTTGAACTGGGTTTGCCGCGGCGGATTAGCCATGCGCGATGGACACGGCCGTTCGCCATCTGGGGTTCGGATCCCTCTCAGGCATGGGTGTCTGTGTTGTTAGGTTAGTTTACCTTAGTTTAAATTGTTTCCAAGCTACGGACTAATAACCAAGCAGTTGAGTCCGATAGATTTACAAACATGTAAACCTCTGTGTGAATTGGATTGGATTATTAACAACAAATTTCATTAGTGAATATATATATATCGGAAGTAACTATTAGGATATCTAAAACGTTAAATAGGTGTCTCCAGGATGATTTTGGGTCCGCTCCAGCAATTATTCTGATTACACGAACTTGTGCAATGAATACGTTTTTACTCAATGGTGAATTACCTCAGAATATGATGCCATACGAAAGCAGTAAATGAAAATAGGAGTAGTAAACTAATTTACTGAGATTCTTATCGCCAAACTTTGCAAAAACCCTAATAGGATTCGTAGCTGAACCCAAACGTTTTAGCAGACGATCAATGTGTTGGTTCAAGTTTAATCTCTCATCAATTCACACATCTAAAATGTTTGAAAATCTCTGGTTTCCCTTCAAAACGAACGAATAATTTTGAAAATTCTACCTTAGCTACGGACTTCAGTTCAAAGTCTATATCTATCACTGGAGTTGTGACATTTACTGTACGGAACGGTATATGCTGTGTTTTATCAAAAGTTAGAGTCCGTTTGGTTAGAACAACTTAATAATTTTGTGAAAGACGTTATTTACGATTACATCAGTTAGTTCTCGATTTTTGGATGTGATTACTATACTTGTATCATCAGCAAAAAGAACTAACCTTCATCAACTTAGAATAGCAAGTCATTAATGTATATCAGAGATGAGAGACCACCGCTTCATATTAACAACTTACTTATTGCTTTTACAATTGTCTTTCGTTGTTTACTATCATTTCAATAACCCAAATACTACAATTGTATATGTTATATTTGATGTTGTAAGTTTAGGGAATCATGACCCCGCAAGTTAAGTCCCACGAGCTTTACAAATACTTAAACATTTTTAACTATTTTGCAAACTACTGGAGTTTCGACCATTGATTGTAACGTTAAACGTTAAAAACTGTAATTTCTGTATATAGATAGTATTTTGTTACGTTCGGTAGACAAACGGTAATACAGTAGTCTAATCGTGCGTTATGTGCAGAGTATCTCCAAACTGGGCCACGAATACATTATACTGATATTGACTGCGTTGCTCAAAGCCAGGTAGGTTTCTAATGTGATTCCGCAGTGATGAGCGCGCGGCGGTAAGGCCGGTATTACACTATCAAATTTTCTTTGACAAAGATTTTTTGTCAAAGAAAATTGGATAGTGTAATATGGAACTTTGGTCAAAGTTGCCTTTCGTCAAAAATTCTTTGATCAAATCTAGCAGCTCACCATAGATTTGATCAAAGAAAGCGTTCGTCTTATATTAACTGTGGTGAGAAATATGACCGCTTTAAGCGCTAGCACCGCTGTAGCAGTTTTTGACGTACTGTTTGAAAACATAACCGCGTAATTCGTATTGCGAGTCGTCGCAACAACTAAATTTATGCAGTTGTATAAGGTTGATTATAAAAACCGGTTGCATCGAGCCAGAAGCTACAAAATTCCGGTATTCATTAGCGATCAAGTGAGTACTGTTTGCACGGCAGACGACGTAAAAATGAAAATTAATTGTCTCTGCACCAGTTTTGCAGCGGAGAAAGCAAAAGTACATAATGACACTTTAATTCCCTACATATATTTAGCCAGACAAATGCTATTTACACGATACATAATATGCAAAATATAAATGTTTCAAAAGTTTTATTTACTGCAATATTTAGAGCAGAACACCACTGCAGAAGCAAGTCAAGCGTCACCATTGTCAGTCTTCCAAACGACGAGAAGAACCGTTTTCGAGTGGTACAGCGGCTCTCGCCTCAGGTGTATCGTGTAATGCAGCCTAATATTACATATTTGTAGGAAACGACGAAGTACTTTGACAAGCTACACTGTAGATATCTATTATGATTAAGAAAAGAACTTCACTTTTTTTTTTTTTTTTTTTTTTTTTTTTTTTCAAATATGTCTTAAGAGTACAGCTTAAATTGTGAGTGAACAAGGAGCGATGATATCTACAGTCTAGCTAGAAAAAGTACTTCGCTCTTTTCTACAAACATCAGATGTTAGACCTGATTATACGATACACCTGAGGCGAGAGCCGCGGTACAAATAAAAACGGGTTCTGTGAATAAAGGCACGCTTCCAGATGTCTAGTCGTTGCAATTGTTGTACGCGTACATGCAATCTAAGTGTATAAGTAGATATTTGTAATCAACAACTAAGGTTAATAACAAATATTCATCGGCCATTTTCAATGCACTGTGACAGATCCTTTGTCAAAGAAAATTTGATAGTGTAATGTCACCATTTCACTACGTCAAAGATTCTTTGTCAAAGAATATTGGACAAAGATTCTTTGTCAAAGAAAATTTGATAGTGTAATACCGGCCTAACCGAGAGGCGGACGGCGAACGGCCACACGGGGCATTAGACGGCCACAGCCGTGTCACCGCGTGAGCCTACCCCAGTCGTCGAGCAGCGGCACCAAATGGGAAACGCTCGAGCGGTTGTTTTCATCGAAATGCAGAGCTCTAGTAAATAGCCGTGAGTCAACCAAGTGCGCCCGATACAGAGGCGGCACAGCACGATGGAGTCTCGACGATGGGGCCTCAGTGAGGTTTTCCATGTGGCTGTGGACGGTTTGATTGCGCGAAGCTTGTTTGGCACACTCAGTGCAGACCATTCCAAGCCCCAAGCGTCTCGCACTTTCCGGTGTAGCATCCACCTAAGGTCCGTTTCCACGAGCCCAATGTCAAGACGGCGGGAGGAGGTGGCCTGCTAGGCCAACTGGTCCACACGCTCATTACCAGGTATGCCGACGTGTCCTGGGGTCCATACGAAGACCATGAGCGACCTGACCTATGGAGATCTGCAACAGTGTCTTGGATACTCTGCACCAGAGAGAGTTTGCTGAAGCACTGGACGAGCGCTCGCAAAGCACTCAGGGAGTCGCTGCAGAACTTTATCATAATTAAGAAGACAGAATATTTTCGTAGTTCTTTCATGTTATGCTTCATTGCGGATTATGCGCTGCGAAAGACATTTTTATAGTTTACTGAAGTCTAACAATTCATGTTTCGGAAAACCGGGCAAAATAAATGTCTGTATAAATACCTGGACTTGTGGTTAAATGTCGGAAAGCATCCAGAAATAAGGAGCTAACTAGTGCAGTATCTCATTACGCAAATCATGAATGATTTTCCGCTGAAGATCGTCCCATTTATATTAGGGATGGCGGTTATCGCTGAAACAACCGGTTTTCGGTTATAGCGGTTCTTTTCGTCACCAATTTAACGGCACTGTAAAAACTGCTCAAGATAACCGATTTTTTAAATAACCGGTTTTCGGTTTTTTATTGCTTTTATTTCCACCAAAGTTCGACCGAAACCTTAATTGGTAGCCGAAACAGAAACCGTAATCGAATTTTCGGTTCTTCTAGTTTCGGACGAAAACGAAACATAGAGAGTTTAGTTAAAGTTTATGTAAATTTACGTTACACGACAACTCACTAGTCATTCCATATTTTTCAAGATCCCGTCCCAATATTACGCCTTCTTGAGTGTGTGTAAGCCTAACCACGAGTCCGTTGAAGACGATATAGGAGCATACAGATTTACTGGCCTAGTATTTCCATCCGGCAGTTGCGAATATTGAGCCAACCACTCCTTATGTTGGACTTGTGACCCATCGCAGATGAATAGCTAGTTATATAAGTTACAGTCAGTAAATGAACTTCAATCAGTGCTGTAGAAGTGTTTTGAAAAATAAAGTCACAGTTCCGACTAACAGTATGATTGTTGTCAGTGTAAATTTACGCAAATTGAACTAGGAAAGCTCTGTACCACACGCCCAAAGAATATTCAAATGGGTGTGAGTTCTTATGAGACCTAACTGCTTAGGTCATCAGTCGCTAGACTTACAAACTACTTAATCTAACTTAAACTCTGAACAACATACACACCCATGGCCGAGGGAGGAGGGAGGATTCGAACCTCCGACTGGAGCAGCCGCGCAGTCCGTGACATGGAGCCTCAGACCGCACGGCTACCTCGCGAGGCAGCACATGATCAATGTCACCTAAACCCATATTGGTTATTAAAAAAGCCCTTCACTTTCAAGCAATCACATTAATAAAACTTGTTAGCATAGCAATGTAATACATTTAAAGTTTTAACCAATCTGCTGAGGAGCTAACAACACTCTGTTCTTTAGTAGCCAATAGTAAAAGCAGCCAAGAAAACTCATTTATTAAAATCGCCGCTTTCGGCACATTTAGTCAGTCTTCATCAGATTATTATTAAAAAAAAAATTTGATCACTGCTACAGGAAGTAGTCGTACCGGTTTTTTACCCGGTTCTTGGCAATAACTAAAAAAACCGATCACGAGCGACTCCAAATAAATACCGAAAAAAAACCGGTTATTCAAAACTAAAATACCGTTATCGGTTTTAACCGGTCAGTTTTTCCCATCTCTAATTTATATCCACATATAAATTCTATTCCAGCAGACAGTAAAATACACTAATCGTACAATGAAGGCCTAAGATTTCGCATATTATTCCAGGAAAATGTAAATCACGTTAAGAGGAATTACTAGGTTAGGTTAGAGAACAAATAAAAACATTTATTACACTTATGCATCTCCATATATACCCTTTGATCAATATCATTTCTTCCCTATCATCATCCACAGTGAGCCACTTTGAATACAGCTGACAGCAGTAGCTTTTTCTTTATATGATTCTAACCGTATAGTTTAGTAAATGTGCTTTGTATTAAGAAATATTCCGTACACTTCACACTTTGAAACAATAACTGTGGCCGTAGCGACGCAACAAATACAATTTGACGTTAATTTGTAGGTTAAAAGGCGCCAAATCAATTTAAACTACATCCCTATCACTGTTAGTTTGGGAGCTACAACCCTTCAAAGTTTAGGGGGCGGAGGCTACGACAGCGTAGCTGACTGGCTGGTGGTCATGAGACAGTGGGCCGTGCCCCAGGGCATAGCCACTCGGCCAGTCAGCTACGCTATCGCAGCCTCCGCCCCCAGAACTTTGAATGGTTGTAGCTCCGAAACTAACAGTGATAGAAATGTAGTTTAAATTGATTTGGACGCAGCTGGTTTAAACGAATCCAATACACGATAGAAAAAACTGTTTTTCCATTTAAAAAATTATATCTTTGTGGTGTAACTCTTTGGAAGATGATACAATAAACTATGTTCATAGCTCCGCAGAAAGTGTAACATTTCTTGTTTTGACCTACCGCATTAAAATTTCCCGTCACCTATTATTTTACAAGTTACAGGGGCAAACACACTTAGTGAAACAGTGTGTGTGTGTGTGTGTGTGTAAAAAAGTAAATAAATAATTTACGGCAATATCTGTGTGAAGCGACTCCACCTAGCAACAAAAAGCGAACGTCATATTCTGTCCTCCGTTGTCCCATGTAACTTTTGTCCCACACTCTTTTTAGCTCCTATCATACTTTCGGAGTTATTCTTCGTGGCAAATGTTAGTGACTCAGTCTGAATAATTAAAAATTTTCAAAAAATGTTCAAATGTTTGTAAATCTAAGGGACTTAACTACGTTGGTCACCAGTCCCTAGGCTTACAGACTACTTACGCTAACTCAAAGTAACTTATGCCGCGGGAGGACTCGAACCCCCGACAGCGAACGGCAGCAAGGCGACTTACTGCGCACGGCCATTCTGCCACGGCATAGTATATATATATATGTTAAAATGGCATTTATAAATAGCACCAGTGCTTGTGTTCCCAAACGTTTAGATGTCGGAACACACTTCTTCAACCTTACAACCCCTCCTAACAGCTTGTGGTGGTTGAAATCCACCTCCGGCCATCCAGATTTAAGTTTTCCGTGATTTCCCTAAATCACTGCAGGCAAATTCCGTGGTGGTTCCTTCCAAAGGACAGGCCGATTTGCTCCCACATCCTTCCCCGAAAATCCGTCTCTAACGACCACGCTGTCGATGTGACATTAAACTATAAGCTTCCTTACTTTCCTGACAGTTTATAAAATTCGTGAGGCGGGAGTTTCGTGACGACATTCGTTGGTACCGGCCCACTTACTCCAGATAAGGAAATGCAAATATGGCTGAGAGCTGCCGTCAGAAATTCAATGCGTAGCACTGTTTTAGCTATTGTGCATCAAAACACAGAAGATAGAAATAAAAAAATCTTAAAACTATGCGGTTTCATTCATAAAAGTATTAATTAATCCTCACAAATGAAATAAAATTGTTATCATTTCAGTCGACACCGCAAATGCGTCATCATCATCATTAGAGACTGATTATGCCTTTCAGCGTTCAGTCTGGACCATAGTACCTCTAATAAAATTCCACCATGACCCCCTATTCAATGCTAACATTGATGCCTCGTCTGATGTTAAGCCTTTTACTTCAAAATCATTCTGCACAGAATCTATGTACTTTCTTTTTGGTCTACCTCGACTCCTCTTACCCTCCGCTGCCGAGCTCATGAGTCTCTTAGGTAACCTTGCTTCTCCCATGTGTGTAACATGACTCCACCATCTTAGTCTGTTCGCTCTAACTGCTTCAGCTATGGTGTTCATTCCCAGATTTTATTTGATTTCCTCATTATGGACACCCTCCTGCCATTGTTCCCATCTATTAGTGCCTGCAATCATTCTTGCTACTTTCATATCTGTAACCTCTACCTTATGAATAAGGTAACCTGTATCCACCCAACTTTCACTCCCATACAACAAAGTTGGTCGAAAGATAGAGCGGTGCACTGCTAACTTAGTCTTGGTACTGACTTCCTTCTTGCAGAAGAGAGTAGATCTTAGCTAAGCACTCACTGCATTAGCTTTGCTGCACCTCGATTCCAGTTCTTTCACTATGTTGCCATCCTGTGAAAAAATACATCTCAGGTACTTGAAACTGTCTACCTGTTCTAACTTTGTTCCTCCTATTTGGCACTCAATCTGTTTGAATCTCTTTCCCATAGACATTACTTTCGTTTTGGAGATGCTGATCTTCCTATAATAACCCTTGATGTTGTCTACACAGACTACAAAGTGGCATTATCTAATTCTCTAAGCCTATTTCTATTTAAGACATTACACATTTCAGCTTAAACCCATTACTCAGATATTAAGGTCTGGAGATAAGGGTAGTGTATTGTGTCCAGTTCTGTTCTAAACATACATCAGTGGCACTGCAGGTAGCACAAGAGACGCTGCTAACAGCAACGTCATACTGAAGGATAAACTTCTAGAATTCCTGTCAGAAAAAGAAACTCTCCAACTTATTTTGAATATTGACACGCATTTCCATGTTTCGTGCTTCGTTTAATTTTATTACGAAGTCCCGTAGTAGTTTAGAAACACGAAGGCGAAGAAAGAAAAATTAAAATGGAAACCGCTCACAATCACTATATGAGGAGAAAGTTGCGAAACTTCGTACGATACGAATGTTTGTTTATAACGTATCGTACCGAGAACGTAGTGTTTTTTGTGCTAGGCAATATCCAAATAGACTGTAATCGAACCAATACAGACTTTTATTATGATACGATAGGTATTGAAATAAACCAAAGCACATTACACTAGCATATTTCGTTTGCAACAAGTAATGTGACCGCAAAACGATAGCTGTTCGTGCGGTCTTCGATACAGCGTGTGACGTAAAAGTGACGTCACGTACGTTCCAAGTGGTGTGAGCAGAACGCTACCCGAACTAAAAGTGGCAGCTGCTATTTACGCAGCCATCGCTGCGGTTATATCTCGGCGACGCCGATGAAGAAATTTACGTTGGCAAATTTTAAGACGTGATGACAGCGGTCGGCAATGACACAGTCTATTTCGACATGAATTCACGATAGAAGACAAGAAATCCTTTATAATTTTTCTGAGGATGGGCGAGACAGAATTCATGACGAAGGGGGAAAAAAAAAATCGCACTAACGTGTTTTACGGCCCACTTTAGATTCGTAGTTTTATAAGTCTTTGCAAACCGTTTGGACCAAAATAATAAAAAATTAATTAATAACAGTGTCTGAAACCTTTGTAGGAAAAAAAAATTAGGTACTGACGGGTTCCGAACCACTGACCTTTACCATCACAGTCCAGCACGGTGCCCACTACGCTACATCGAAAAGTTAAGAATGCCGTTCATTAATCTCATACTATTGATGGCCGTTGTTAACTGATGCTAATACGGCATTTGTAGACACTAGATTATCAGTTATCGTACGAAGAACGACGTGATTTTGTTAATTCTTCAGTGCGCCATTGCTTTGAAATGACAACGTGTAAGTTACAATAAGGAAATCATCAAATACGCAACGCAAGATGGCGTATGCCAGAGAGAGTTCTGGGCGAGGAATGTCACGTGACATCTACGAACGGCTGGTTTTCGTTAATTTAATGGAGGGTGTCAAAACTCCGTTATTTTTGCAAATATCTCTCAGACGATACGAGATATGAAAAAAATATAAGGGAACAAAGTTGTAAAGAATTTTTTCCTCTACAAATTCGTTTATTCAATTTTCGCGTCAAATGAACGGTATATTTGCAATTAAAATTACATTACAAACGGCTTTTTTTTGGCATTACTAACTTATTTCTTGTCCGAAATATTTTAAAAAGCGAGGTTCTGGTCTCTGGTAGCCGACAATTATGTCTGTGAAATTTGGTGCCGATCTGTTGAACGGTTCGACCTAAAAAGTGGGAACACGTTACAGCCAGACAGACTTCGTCAAATCGCTGTTATTTTTACAAATTTCTCTCCAACGATGCAAGATATGAAAAAACATAATAGAGAGAAGTTGTAGAGAATTTTCCCCTCTACCAATTGGGTCATTCAATTTTCGTGTCAGATGAACGGTTCGTTTGCAATTACAATTATATTACAAACGGCGTTTTTTGGTATTACTACCGTATTTTTTGGCCGAAAAATTTGAAAACGGGAGGTTCTGGTCTCTGGAGGCTTACAATTGTGTGTGCAAAATTTGGTGCTGATCGGTTGAACGGTTCATCTTAAAACAGGGAACACGTTACGGACAGACAGACAGATGGACATACATACATACATTTTTGCAAATATCTCCGAAACGATACGAGATAAAAAAAAAAAAAATTAAAAATAAAACCATAAGAGAGAAAAGTTGTAGAGAATTTTCTCCTCTACAAATTCGGTTACTGAATTTTCGTGTCAGATGTATGGTTAAGCCGTTATTTTCATTTAAATTTCGAGCTGTCAAAAGACGACCGCAAAGGCCCACTTTCAGTGTTACTACCGTAACTTAAAGTGGGCCACCACTGTTATATTCTGTGAATGGATAATTATGGCAAATACAAGACATACTACATGACCTTCCCATCTGGATTCGAACTCACAACGGAGAAAGAAAATGCAAAAATTGCCAGACTGTAAAAATCAAAATAGGAGAATGAGGAAATATTTACCTAGGTTTAAGTAGTTTGTAAGCTACGGACTGATGACCACGTACTTTGGTCCGATAGATTTACAAACATTTGAAAACATGTTAAAACTCTTTCTGGAAAAACGGAGAACTGTCAAGAAATTTTACTTTGGTAAACTTTTGGCAACCGTAAGTAACCAGTTATCTAAATATATGGAGCAATTTTAAGTGGTGAAAACAACAGATTTTTTGTAACACACTTTACTAAAGAAGGATGAATATAAGTTATATCAGAACCACTTTCAATATCGTCTGTATGGTCACTGGAATTGCTGTCAGAATTTATTAGGTTCCTCGTACGTCGACTTCATATCAATATGACGAAGTTTGGTTTATAGCAATTTTTTGTCAGTGCTTCTACCAGCGCAAATTTTTATTGCTTCTTGCTACGTCGTACATAATGATTTCAGAAAACTGAAATGGCCGCAATTTGGCGGCGATATAATGAGCTTATCTCGGTACTTTTTTGTCAGTTAATTTAAAACATGTCCAAGTAAACCTTTTTTTTCTGAATCACGAGAACCAGTAATTAAGAACTTTAATAGTCGACTACTACGGGAATATTTTCCTTTTTGTAGTAGCCAGTCGATATGTCTTACTTTCTGGAAGTCACAGCAGCACTTTGTAGTGAAATGAGGCCCCTATTCCACGCTTAGAAACAATTTGAATCTACAGCCCGCATTGTGCAGCATAACACTAGACCGTAAGTCCACTGAACGTAAAGTAGGTCTACCAGGCGACAACAAGCACTACGAATTAAGTGCTATAGGTGTCTTACTTCCAAAACTTTCTAATCATGCGGCCAACTTTTTCAAAACTCAATGCTGGACATTTCGAGGATGTGAAATAGGACTAAGATCACGTCACTCATTGTGCCAGTTATAATGAAATTAGGAAAGAAATTTAGGCGAGCAGAGTACGCCTACTATTTTACTCTGACATGAGTGACATTGTGTTATCCTAAGGACAACACACACACCCATGCCCCAGGGAGGACTCGAACCACCACGGCGAGCAACCGTGCGCTCCGCAGCGAGACGCTTTAGACCGCTCGGCTACTCCACCGCGGTTAACATGTTTTCTTGGCAATGTTTGAGATACGGGTAAGACTGTGGTGTCGCACAAGTACAAAGTGCGCGCCACCTACTTTCGCCGCGTGCCGCCATGCACACACGGCGCGGCGTTCTCAGGACAGCCACGAGCGCCCTCTGCTGGAACCCCGCTCGTGGCCACCACGGAAAGACATCGGGCACTTGGGACTGAGATAGCAACCAGCTAGGACCTTCGTAATCAGATAGGCACCAGTGAAGACTTTGCTATCGTACAGGCACTAGGCAGGCCTCTAACAACTATCTATCAACATTCTGCAGTACTATGTAAAAGTTAAGTATTGTTACATTCTGTGCAATATATATCTCTTTCTAATTTACTCTAGTGTTTATAGTTTCTGGCTGCTCCCCTCCGTACCTGCACCAGCGGGCTATCCTTATTCCTGTGTCGGTCTTATTCCACTCGGCCACCGACACCTACGACGAGGCTGGGACACAAAAGCGGCGACGAAGCTGGGACACAAAAAAGACAATGGTTGGATCGACAAACATGTAAGGAGTTTCTTTTTATGATCGTGTTATTAACTCTAATTTTGAATGAATAGCAAGTAGTCTCTTTTACAGGATTTGTTATCTGAAGGGTGAGTTTATTTTTATACCGAGAATCAGCGATGCTTTGAGCCAAATTACAATTTTTTAATTTTCTTCGAATTTTCCTAAAATTTCTCTGATTCGTTTAAAACTTCCCGATTTGCGTAGTTGTGTGTTAATCGTTTTATTACGCGGCGTCAATTGTTCAAATGTTTGTATAGTCTATGGGACTTAACTACGGGGTCATCAGTCCCTAAACTTACAAACTACTTATGAACTACTTACGAACTAGAACGTCACAAATATCCATGCCCGAGTGGGGATTCGAACGATCTATTTTTGTTTTAAATTCTAAACTTTCTGTAATGCGATCATTCTTTCTATCTTTCCGTCTATCTTACTACTAACAAATTTCAGTTTAATAGAAGTCTGGGTCATCAGTTACTGCTGTGTCCTTCGCCGGTGACGGTCTATTGTCGTTGGTTCTATGTTCTTCTCCATCAGTTCTTGGTCTAGGTTGGCATCTTCATGGTCGTCAGCCCAGTTTTGAGGAAGGTTACCTTTCCGTTTTTCCTTTTTCCACTCTGTGAGGTCATGAGGTTGTTCTCCACAGTCCGCTTTAGTTTTTGTCGTCGTTTTCATCTTCACAGAGTTTCCTGACGTTTCCGTGGCGCCGCCGTAAGAGTCTTCCGTTCGTGACTTTCTGACGGTTTTTTGGCTGCTGTCACGCGTTTTCCCTGTTGTGTCGTTCGACTTCTGTCGCAACTGTTTTGCTTTCTCTCGCAGTGCAGGTGCAGTTCTTTCAGCTCCCTGGTGGGCAATCCGACGTTTTTTTATTGTCCGTAGATTGTTTAACCGTCGACGTTTCACCGGACGTAACTGTTTGGGAGTCGTGCTCCGTCTCCTGCTCATTGTTTGATGCCTCATTCGGGACATCTGTATTTGAAGTGTCGTGCTCAAGAGCCGCAGACTGACGGTCTTCGTTTTCTGCTGGCAGTTCTACAGCCATTTGGCCGTCATTATATTTTGGGACGTCGGTTTACATTCCGATTTCCACAATTTGTTCTTCGATATTAGGTACCTCCAGCTCTGCGGTCGTAGCCTCAGGTGCGGACGCACGAGCTGCCGCAACGTAAGTCAGCGGTAGCTGCGACATCGTGTTCTGAACCGCTGCTTCTCCTGTTGGCAGCTGCGCCACTCTCCTTTGCATACATTCAGCACGAACGTGTCCTGTACCACCACATCCTGCACACGTTCTAGGTTGTCCTTCATATATCACAATAGCTCTATGGCCACGGACACTAATATAAGAAGGTATGTGTTTGATCATATCGATTTTCACCTGCCTCACACCATTAAGGGCCTTAAATTTGTGAGCACCTGTCCATCTCTCTGCGACATTACTGAGAACGGTTCCATAGGAATTCAGAACAGCATTTATATCGTCAGTGGTAATTTCGAATGGCAGTTCGAAAATGCGTAGTGTTCTAATGCCAAATCCAGCATGACTCACTCTAACTTCGCCGATATTACCGTCGGAGTGTTTAAATTTCAATTTACCTCCACAACTAACAACAATATCATCACACATCTTGGCATTTTTCAACTTAATGAAGACTGTGCTACTACAGATCGATGGGCAAATTCCAATCATGTCATCCTCTGCTATCTTTACAACCTCTTCCATGAAATTCTCTACTTCAAACGAACGAGGTCTAGCAAAGCTTTTGTCGAACATAAATTTCAAGGTGTCAACTCTTACAGGTTCTGCCCTGGTTAGTCTGGGTTGAATACATGAGGGAACGCTCTACGGCGTTAAACTCACCAACACAGCGCTCGGCCAGCCGCAGCTGCGACGTAAACTCAGCACGTCCTTACCGCTCGCCCGCCGACAGCGGAATATGCCCACTGAGCAACCGAGGCGCAAAGCTAAGAAACATTTAATTGTTTTACGTTTTACGTGAACGCTTGGGAAGGCTACATGGCAGACATATTTTTCTGAGGAATTTTGAGCACCTCATGATGCGGCTACAGAACGCGAAACCGGTAGTCTTTCTTTTTTTTTTTTTTTTTTTTTTTCAATAACAGTTAATTGCAGCCGAAGCGAATTTGGTTTGAAAATGGAAACATTTTGGCCGCGGATGCCCGAAATTCAAGATAACATGTGTGTAGGTGTTTTCCTTAGGTTAGTTTACCTTAGCCGGCCGCGGTGGCCGAGGGGACTGAGGCGCTCCAGTCACGGTCTGCACGGCCACTACGGTCGGGGGTTCGAATCCCCCCTCGGGCATGGATATTTGTGCCGTCCTTAGGATAAGCTAGTTGATAAGTAATTTGTAAGTTTAGGGACTGATGACCCCGTAGTTAAGTCCCATAAGCTACACAAACATTTGAACATTTTTGAGTTTACCTTAGGTTAAGGAGTTTGTAAGCTAGGGACTAACAACCGAGCGGTTGACTCCCATGGATTTACAAACTTTTTATTTTTTTTAAGCACAAAACAGATAGTAAACCTGATGAAAAATACCCCTCACAGAGAACGCGTAATGTTTACATCGATCTGCTGAATACCACATAACATGACCACCTCGCCCGCGGCCGAGTGGCCAAGCGCATTGAGGCGCTATGCTACGATGCGCAAGGCCGCTCCCCGACGGAAGTTCGAATCCCCCCTAGGGCATGGATGTTTGTTCAAAAAAATGTTTGTATAGCTTATGGGACTTAACTACGGGGTCATCAGTCCCTAAACTTACAAACTACTTATGAACTAGTTAATATTAAGGACGGCACAAATATCCATGCCCGAGGGGGGATACGAACCCCCGACCGTAGTGGCCGTGCAGACCGTGACTGGCGCGCTGCAGACAGCTCGGCCACCGCGGCCGGGCATGGATGTTTGTGGCGTCTTTAGTATAAGCTAGTTCAACAATACGTGAGAATATTTTGCCTACAACCGTAATTAAATAGATACCTCGATAGTTGTTACAATCTTTCCTGTTTGCATGTTTGAAAATTGGCGTGATTACCGCGTTCGTCCAGTCAGACGGAACCTGTCCCGATTCCCATGCCTTTTCAATTATCCTGTATAACCATTTGAGACATGATATTCCACTGTATTTGACAAGTTCGGTCTTAATTTCATCCACCCCAGTCGCTTTATTGCACTGCAATCTACCGAGCATTTTCTCCACTTCCTCAAATATCCTGTTTCCATCGTCGTTCCTACCCCATTCTACCAGAAAATCTGACACATCATTGAACGTTTCACCTACATTGAACAATTCTTCAGAATATTCCCTCCACCTGCTCAAGGCATCCACAGGATTGACTACCAGCTTTCCTGACCTGTCCAAAACACTTGTTAATTCCTTCTTCCCTCCCTTTCGAAAATTGCTAATTACACTCCAGAATGGTTTTCCTGCGGCTTGACCCAGTGGTTCTTGCTTATTTCCAAAGCCTTTCTATAATTTCTGCTTGCAGTCTGCAATTATGGGTTTCGCTTTGTTTCTTTCTTCAACATAACTTTCTCTGTCTGCCTGATTTCTAGTATGGAGCCATTTTTGAAATGCCTTCTTTTTCTTTTTACAGGCTGCCTTGACCGTGTCATTCCACCAAGCTATTTGCTTCTTCCTACCTTTACACACTACTGTTCCAAGACATTCTCTAGCTGCTTCCAGTAGTGTGTCCCTGTTCCTTGACCATTCCTCTTCCAGTGACTATAAATCATTACATTCAACTAACTGGTACCTTTCCGAGATCATTGCTATGTATTTCTGCCTTATTTCCTTGTCTTGAAGATTCTCTACTCTTTTCCTTCTATACATGGGCCTGAATTTCTGCTCTTTTGGCCTCACAAAACCAATTTCACTGCAGATTAAATAATGATCAGTATCATCAAAGAACCCCCTGTAAACACGTGTGTTCTTGACTGTCTTCCTGAACTCCTGGTCTGCTGTTATATAGTCAATGACAGATCTGGTTACCCTTCCTTTCTAAGTATAGCAGTGAATGTCCTTATGCTTAAAGAAGGATAACTGAGCCCATACTGGAACAGAATTCCAAGAGCTGTTTTCCGTTCCTGTTGGCCTCCATATCCTCTCCAAACTTACCAAATGTTCAAATGTCTGTAAATCTATCGGACCAAACTGCGTGGTCATCAGTCCGTAGCTTACAAACTACTTAAACCTAGGTAAACTAACCTAAGGACAACACACACACCCATGCCCCAGGGAGGACTCAAACCTCCACGGCGAGCAACCGCACGCTCCGCAGCGAGACGCTTTAGACCGCTCGGCTACTCCACCGCGGCATAAGTAGTTTGTAAGTTTAGGGACAGATGACCCCGATGTCGAGTCCCTTAAGCTTAACAAACATCTGAACATCACATCTGAACATGACATTTTTGCTGCTATCGTTTGGGGAAAGAATTGGGCTGCTCCCGGAGCTGCCTTCGTTTTCACGCAAAGTACAGCTCCTCATCTTGTGGATTTCTCTGGAACTAGCGGGTGGAAGTGCCTCCTTCTTTCACCAGACTAAGCGGAATTTTATTTTTTTCTGTATGGGATAGGATAATCAACTCAATACAGACAACAAATTAAGCTGCTTCATTCTTGCACCAAACTTCTCAATTCTTAATCAGTGCCCAGACACAGCTTGCCCTTTATTCACATGAAATGATAAGTGACATCGACAAGGGATCTCAAATCCATTCCATATTTCTGGATTTCCGGAACGCTTTTGACACTGTACTCCACAAGCGGCTTCTAATGAAATTGCGTGCTTATGGAATATCTTCCCAATTGTGCGATTGGATTCACGATTTCCTATCAGAAAGGACGCAGTTCGTTGTAATTGACGGTAAGTCATCGAGTAAAACAGAAGTGATATCTGGCGTTCCACAGGGAAGCGTTATAGGTCCCCTACTCTTCCTCGTGTTTATAAACGATTTAGGAGACAATCTGAATAGCTCTCTTAGACTGTTTGCGGATGATGGTGTCGTTTATCGGTTAGTGAAGTCAACAGAGGATCAAAAGCAACAAAGCGATTTAGACAAAATTTCTACTTGGTGCGAAGATTGGCAATTGACACTAAATAAAGAAAAGTGTGAAGTAATACACATGACCACTAAAAGAAATCCGCTGAACTTCAATTACACGATAAATCTGTCAAATGTTGAGGTCGTAAATTCTACCAAATACCTAGGAGTTACAATTACAAACAACTTTGACTAGAGAGAACACATAGAAAATATTGTGGGGAAGGCGAACCAAAGGTTACGTTTCATTGGTAGAACGCTTCGTTTGATGCACCAGCTCCACCAAAGAGACTGCCTACATCACACTTGTGCGTCCGCTCCTGGAGTACTGTTGCCCCTTGTGGGACCCTCACCAGGTGGGACTGACGGAAGACGTTGAGAAGGTTCAGAGAAGGGCAGCTCGTTTTGTTTTATCACGTTACAGGGGGGAAGCGTCACGGAAATGTTGCACGAATTGGGGTGGAAATCATTGAAAGAAAAACGTTATTCATTGCGGCGTGATCTGTTTGCGAAGTTTCCATCACCGACTTTAACTTCTGAATGTGGAAATAATTTGCTAGCACCCACCTACTTAGGGAGACATGACCATCCCAATAAAATAAGAGAAATCAGATCGAAAACGGAACGATTTAGGTGTTTTTTCTTCCCGCGCGCTATTAGAGAATGGAACGGTAGAGAAAAGTTATGAAAGTGGTTAATGAACCCTCTGCCAGGCACTTAAATATGATTTGCAGAGTATCTATGTAGATGTAGACAAGTTCATTGACCTGCAGTTCAGACACATGATGGCATTATTTATTTTTATTGATTTTTATTTCCTTGCGAGATCAGTCTTTGTCTATTTCAAGGTTATGTTCGGGAAGAACTCGATATACGGATGGCTGCTAACCGTAAAAAGCAGTGTCCCTTTAGCAACAGCACCGAGCAATAGCCACATGACTAATTATGCAACATCGTTCATAAAAACATCGATCTTCCTGCGGAAAAATATCGATGTTGGAAAAACATCGCTCTGAAAAACGATATACCGATGTTTTTCCGATATTTCCATACGTTTAAGAAATATTAGGAAAAACACACTGGAATGAAGCTGTGTTGACAGAAAGTATCTGCATTATTTATGTTCTTTCACTAGGCTACGAATACACAGCGAAATGACAGATTAGAATGAAAAAGAAGTTGGCAATAAAATTTCGCTACGTATAGCGCTGATTTTACTTGGGATTTACATCGATTTGTTCATTACATGCGAAATAACTTGTGTTTTGTTGACGTACTGCATTTTTCTTTGCTATCGTCGTGGAGATCAAAAAAATGTTCAAATGTTTGTTAAGCTTAAGGGACTTAACTACGGGGTCATCAGTCCCTAAACTTACAAACTACTTATGAACTACTAAGGACGGCACAAATATCCATGCCCGAGGGGGGATTCGAACCCCAGACCGTAGTGGCCGTGCAGACCGTGACTGGAGCGCCTCAGTCCCCTCGGCCACCGCGGCCGGCAACGTGGAGAAAATTAAACATTATGCACCTTTCAGTTACTACTTAATAATGTATTTTTAAAATGAATGTTCATCAATGAAGTTTATCAAATCATGTACCTTGCTGAAATGAATATATATGTTATGCTTGGCTTGTTGGCTTTTGTCTCGGATTTTTCGTCGACTTTTGTTTGATGTTTTAACTGACGTTTTGACAGTACGATATCCGTCTGACTGGGTAACACTGTCAAAGATTCGATTCCACTGTTGTTGGAAGGTGAACTTTCAGCAATGCCAGCAGCCCGTGCAGGACAAACATCAGATTAATCATCAGATTGTTTCATATTTCACTTGCCTACTGTTTCAAAAGTATGAAAACAGCGACGAGCGACGACAGCAGGAGCACCACACTTGAGCTGACGCTGGCTGAGAAACTAATAAAGTAATAATGGAGTTGACAATCAATTGTTGAACGATGTCGATAGTTTTGGACTTCTATCGTCGATGCATCGGCGATATATCGCAGTTCAAAACATCGATGTATCATTTGCATCCCTACACATGACGCTAGAAACGGTGAGCATTATTGCGCTGATACCGTATCAGTCACGTTGTAGCGTTCATGCAGTTGGATGGCCCGCTCAGTGAGCGCGTTGTTTTACTCGTTCGTCGAACAGCCGATCTAAAAGTGAACTGCCACGTGGAACTTTGTGTTAGTGGGGCTATCATACAATATCGCTTACTTCACAACACGGACATTTGTCATCTACAAATAGGTGTTAAATGTTCCCATCTGTGTAGATGTTTTAAAACTCAATATGTTACAAAATGTATTTTACAACAGCTGTCTGATACCCGCCAGTTCAGAAGCCTGGGCCCTCACTAGCCCCCCCCCTCTCCTTTCCTCTGCCCTGGTGGTGTGTCTGGGAAGTTTGTGACACTTGCGGGGACAGGGAATGTGTAGACACTTGCGGGGAGACCCGGACGCTGCAGGTAGTGAACAGGGTGTTCCACAAGTAGCGATACACCACCCCTACTCCACGCCCTCCAGCCGCTACCTGTGCCGTATTCAGTGGCTGCCAATTTCGCTTCATTTTTCCTGGAAGTATTGCAACTTGTTTCTCCCTGTTGGTTTATGCCGATTTCGGAGTAAAAATGGTTCTATATGACGGTGATAGAAAATAGAATTTATCTTTAGCATTTTTCGGTGTGTTACATTTCCTTACACATCCCGTATTTCATACATTTCTTAGATGTATTTGTAATTCGAATACAGCTAAATCGTTTTGGGGTCTACGAATAAACGCTTCAAGTATGTACAATACTCATTGACTTATTATTAACATTTTTTAATTTAAGGTTTAAGGTTGCATCTCCTATTAAAAAGCATTGTAGCTATTTTTAAAGAGATGGAAGTTGCATGATAGTGGGGTTAACTACATAGCGGTCAATGACATCAGGTGTCTCGATATGCTTAGCGTTCTGAATAATATACTTTTAGGAGGTATGACTGTGGAAAGTCATCGTCTTGTAGTAGCAGAGAATGTCTTAATAACTCTCCAAACATTATCACTATTAAAATACCTTTTTTGTTTTCAGGAGGAACACCCAACGAATTAATATGTAGTTAGAACAAGTTACTATATTGCTCTTGAGCTTGCAAAGGGTTGTGCAATTTCACTGAGTTTCGTGTTATGTTTTGACAGTGTGGAAACTTGACAACAGCAGTGCTAGACTTGTTGGTGTGGCTGTACCCAGGAAAAGCCATCAGCCGCCCCAAGGGCCCCGCAAGTGTCACTCCCCGCAAGTGTCACTCCCCGCAAGTGTCACTCCCCGCAAGTGTTCCAACCCCATGTCTGGGTTCAGTTCGTGGCTGGACTCAGATAAATGTTTCCGTGAAGAACGAGGCTCCTTGGAATGTCTGGTTTGCTGTTCGTGATTTCAGGATTATTAATGTCGAGGCACATAATACAATACCACCATAAAGTTAACTGATTAAAAGTTGTGATATTTGACCATTTTTTCCGATGGAAAGATGGCTATATTTAGGCATTTTATTGATAAAAAGATGGCGATATTTTGGCTATTTTTTGTTTAACCCGCGGTCGCTCGCCTATATTGTTGTCACGCGATAACTCCCGTGTTAGATTTTTTCTAACAATGAGATCTTGCACTTTTTCATCTCTTTGTGCCAGAAAAAGACACGTTTATACAATAAATCATCATCATCATCATCATTGGAGACTGATTATGTCTTTCAGAGTTCAGTCTGGAGCATAGTACCTCTAATAAAATTCCTCCATGATCCCCTATTCAGTGCTGACATTGATGCCTCGTCTGATGTTATGCCTTTTACTTCAAAACAATTCTGCACCGAATCTAAGTACTTTCTTCTTGCTCTAACTCGACTCCTCTTACCCTCCACTGACGAGCTCAAGAGTCTCTTAGGTAACCTTGCTTCTCCCATGCGTGTAACATGACTCCACCATCTCTGTCTGTTCGCTCTAACTGCTTCATCTATGGTGTTCATTCCCAGCTTTTCTTTGATTTCCTCATTATGGACACCCTCCTGCCATTGTTCCCATCTATTACTACCTGCAATCATTCTTGATATTTTCATATCTGTAACCTCTACCTTATGAATAAGGTAACTTGTATCCACCCAACTTTCACTCCCATACAACAAAGTTGGTCGAAAGATAGAGCGGTGCACTGCTAACTTAGTCTTGGTACTGACTTCCTTCTTGCAGAAGAGAGTAGATCTTAGCTGAGCACTCACTGCATTAGTTTTGCTGCACCTCGATTCCAGTTCTTTCGCTATGTTGCCATCCTGTGAGAAAATACATCCCAGGTACTTGAAACTGTCTACCTGTTCTAACTTTGTTCCTCCTATTTGGCACTCAATCTGTTTGAATCTCTTTCCCACAGACATTACTTTCGTTTTGGAGATGCTGATCTTCATATCATAATCCTTGCACCACAATAAATCATTTCTTTATAATTACCAAACCATTATAAATTAGTACAAACTTGGTATGGAACATGTAATTTGACGAATTTGTGGATGTTTGCAAGAAGAGCTATAGTACAGACGCACGGACAACGATAGACGAGACGTTAGAACCAGTCCGCGGAAGTTTCAAAAGCAGGAAGTATATAGCAAACAAGTCTGCAAAATATGGCATGCGCTTTGTGATGCCAGAACCTTTTATACGCTAAATATGGAAGTACATGCAGGAAAACAGGCTACTGGACCATATCAAGTAGCAAATGGTGCAGAGCATGTGGCGTTACGATTGATTAGACCGATTGACAAAACAGGCAGAAACGTGACGATGGACAATTATTTCACGTCTATACCACTGGGTAACAAAATGTATGCCAACCATCGATTCACATTAGTAGATACTTTACGGAAGAATAAAAGAGAAATTCCACCGGAATTTCTGGACGTACAATGTAGCCAACTAAACAGCAGCATTTGGAGTAAAACCATGCAACAACTGCTTCATTTCCTCATCCGTCTCATGAAAGAAACAGAAAAAAAGTTATAATGTTATCCAGCATGCACAGCGACGATTCTGTAGACGCTGACAGTGGCGAAGCGAACAAACTTGAAGAAATTACACTCCACAATCACAAAAAAATTAGGTGTAGATGTTGGCGACCGTTCGAAATCAGAATATTGTGTTTCAAGAACAAAACCGCTGCCTCCTTACACTGTTTTCCTGTTTTATATACTTGCATATCCGACAGACAATGTCATGTACTCTGTATAAACAATTGCTTCATTCAATTCGTAAAACTCAATAAGAGTATCTGCTTTGCTCATAAAAGACGTAACATGTGCTGAACAGTTTCAGGAGAAAACAAACGAACGCAGCCGAATATTACAAGTACAAAAAACAGACTAAAAGTGAAGCGAGGCAGTGTTCCACGGAAGGAGAAGTAAATGTTACGTAAAGACTTCCGTGTTAGAAAAAGTCTAACACTGCGCACAACTTTAAATAATGCCACAACTAACAAGCTATTGTTGAAATTTGATTGTCGAGTCAAAAATTAATTGAATCACGAGATATGAAAGAATGCATTTTTAGATGGTCATTTCACTGGCTTTGAAATGTGATGGAATATTCAACAAAAATCGTAAATGTTAGTTTTTTTCTAACAACGCGAGTGATCGTGGGTTAATATTTAGCGACATAGAAATCGAAGAACCTGGCAACGCAGTTCGAACCGTTACAGAAAAGCGACAGCGTAAAGCATGCACCATGCTTTGTTAATGTTCCTAGACTTACCCTCATAGCGACACCCTTTCATAGCTTACAGTTTTGCGCGACACCCTTTCACTAATATAAATACATACGGTAGAATTTAGATGGTTCCAGCGGGGGGGGGGGGGGTGGTGGGGGAGGGGGGGGGACGGAAATAAAGTACCGCTTAAATGTAGTTTGTAAACGAAGCTGAAATCCTCGTTCGCATTGACATGTTTTAATGTTGATCCTGACTGCAGCAATGACGTACACTCATCGCAAGGAAAGGAAACATTGGGAACTACAGAGATGTACAACAGAGTAACACCGCAGACCACAGTGCCTAACTCACACAGTAATACTTGCTTCTTCTACATGCGACCAAACTTCCGAAACACGGAAACTGAATTTCGGAAACCGTTTTTTGCTGTCGTGTGTACATGTCAGGGCCAGATACGGTTTTGCTGGATCGACTGAAAACGGCATGTGGAAATTAGCTGCTCGGATTTCTGATTTAGACGGTACAGTGGCTGTTCCCTTTCAGTTCAATATTATCACATTATTTTCAAAAATAAAGAGGATGTATTTATGACAAGTGATGAACAATTATTTAAGTTCTATTGTTAGGTTCTTGCTTCACCACGACCTCGAAAGTCCCGACGTATTCGGAAAAAATGGATAAATATTTGTGACAAGTAAGAATATGAATATCATTTCTGGTCCCAGCATCTGTTACATACAGGAAACTGAGAGAAAAAAATATTAACGCATACCAGGGTTCGAACCAACGATCACTGCATTTAAAATAGTACTCTCCGTCAATCACCTGGCCGTACTCCATACTAGACATCGCTACTGAATAGCTTTCAAATGTTTGTAAATCTATCAGACCAAACTGCGTGGTCATCAGTCCGTAGCTTACACACTACTTAAACCTAGGTAAACTAACCTACGGACAACACACACCCATGCCCCAGGGAGGACTCGAACCTCCACGGCGAGCAACCGCGCGCTCCGCAGCGAGACGCTTTAGACCGCTCGGCTACTGCACCGCGGCGGTGTACTTACAGCACTTGCTACTCCACTTCAGTCTTATTGTGGCAACCAGGTCGAAATGTTATTGCCGGCCTGAGCAAGCCTCTACATCTCCACATAAGAACGGCAACCTACATCTGTCTGAATCTGCTTACTGTACCCATCTCTTGGGATAGGGTATTGTGGAGAGCTGCATCAAACCAGTCTCCGGACTGAAGACCACAACAACAACAACAACAACAACAACAACCCATCCTTCGCTTATCGGCGATTCGCTGCTGTACCCACTATCCGCTGCATTGATTTAGTACAGATTTCGACCGACTGCTTCTCTGCCCTCGCCACCACTTCCCTTTTGCGCTATTCGCTGCTACACGTGCTATTCGCTGCTGTTTTTAGCTCTACTGCTATTCCTGCTCTTCGCTACTCAACCGCGACCGTAACTGAAATCACGATCAGATTCAAGATCACCGCGACCGTAAAAACAGTGAATATTCAATCACCGCGATTTTTAATGAGTACGTGATTTGTTGCCCATCCCTACGAGCGAGTGCTGTTCAGAACACAGCTGCGGGACTGAGGGCTAGTCTACACGACGACACCAGGTTGCGAAACTCACTGCGTGAAATGAATTGCGCACAACTGGTTTCGTGTACGTCTGCAGACAATAGCAGCGAATCGCCGATTATGGAATGCGACCAATGGGCATACACCGTGACCTATCGGTTTTTCCTAGAAAATCGGCAGAGACATGTTCAAAACTGAAAAACGTATCTCGTCCATTACGCGGCGATTCAATCACGGAATAACGGAAAGAGCAGAAATCACGGAATAGCGGGAGGAGAGGAAATCGCGGAGGGATACGTGTCGTGAAAACCTCAAACAGTGATTCTAAACCGTGAATAATCACGGTTTAGAATCACGATGATTTAAAAGTAGCAATCACGGAAATCAGTGTTATCGGAAAACCGCGGTTTAGCCCATCGGTACTCGCTCAACACCAGCTAGAGACAAGGCCTCACAACAGGCCGTGCCTACGTCACACTTAGGCCCGGCGCACACTTGACGCAGCAGAGGCAGAGCAGAGGCAGAGGCGAGGCCTCCGTCCGTCTGTAACGCATGCTTTCTTATGGGGCAGCTTAGCCTGCCGCACACTTAACGCAGCCGAGGCGGAGGGCAGGCGTTTCCTCTAGTGGGTCACATCACGCCTCTGTCCGGTTGTCCGAGGCGCGCAGTTTTCCTGCGCCTCTGTTCCACCTCTGTCGCAAAGTGAAATTTCAAGTCATCCCATATGCTTCGAAAAAAATTGTTTTATGTAGACGAATATGAGCTACATCCTTCTCTGTATTTAGTTTCTTCGTAACACTTTTACTTTATGCGTAAAAAAATTAAAAATACTATTTTCCGATTTGTGCGTGTTTTGCGCTAACGCAGCTTCCACAATCGATTTTGCAGAAACTACTCACTAGAAAAAAATTATTTTTCTGTATCATATAGGCAAAAGCCACCGCATGACGTTGGGGAGGTTTTCTTTTCGTTATTGTACATAGTTATCCTTATAGTGAAAACTAAAGTACAACGCCGCGCATATTTTGAAGAGTTTGCAGTGAAAAAAATAGTCGCTGGCTAGTTTGCGTTTGCTGCGTTTTACACCATACATTACTGCGAACGAAATGTAGCTAACATATCGAAATTGTTTTTAACGGTGGAATGAGAGCTATATCTCTTTCGATTGTCGAGAAAATACGTGAGGTACACGTTTGACGAGCCGCTGTCGGCAGCGGTTCACTGAATTCTGGGCCCAGTGAATTCTGGGCCCAACCAGAAATGTGCGAATTCTGGGCCCAGTTTCCGGCAAACTACCTGCGCGAGGGCAGAGCCTCCCTGCCGCCCTGGGAGTCCCCGTCCACCGAAACGCTCCTTGTCAGTCACGGTCCCGAAGGTCTCGTCCAACGCAGAGGCTGACCGCTTAGACAGTCACTGCCAGCACAGAGAAATATATATGTTACTCTGTGCTGCCAGTACGACTCTAACTTGCGTAGTATTCAGTTCGTGCATCTTTTCTCAAAGTGTGCTTTAAGTTCGAAATGGAAGTGTCAACGACCATCCGTGGTTAGCCATGTGCGCACTATGACGGCTACTCATATACCATAAGGAGAACCAAAGCAGATGGGACTGTGATTTGGCGCTGTTCAAAGCAAAGAACTAAGTATTACCGAGGAATGCTTGAGACGAAAGACTGTGAGGTGCTTAGTTCAAACGAGCATCAATGTGGAGCACCGGATGACGCTCGCATAGAAATACAGAAGGTAGTAAATCGGGCTAAGAAGAGATCGAGAGACGAAGAGACTTCGATTTCTGAAATATATACTGAAGAATTAGGTGACCTCCACAATCGAGGGTACCATTTTGTGTCTGAAATGCCAGAAGAGCTATCAACGAAGCGGATATTATACAAGCATCGGTCCAAAGCACGCGGAGCCAGAGACGAAACAAGAAATCGATCTTTCGCCTGAGCTACTAAATATGAATGACGGTAGAAGTTTTCTCTTGAGCAATGACAACATTGGACATTGGACATTAATGGAAAAGCAGGAAGAGACTTTAAAGACTAAACGAGACTTTTTATGGATGGGACCTTCAAATGTTGTAGCAAGCAATTTGTTCAAATATATACGATACATGCAGACTTCGGAAGTTCAAAGTATGAAACAAATATCTATCCGGTGGCCTTTGCACTGTTACCCAACAAAAGAAAAGAGACATATCTTCGTCTTCTTAGCACTCTTAAAAATAATATAAAAGAATGGAATCCTTAAAATGTCACCGTTGATTTTGAAATAGCTGCTATTTCTGCATTAAAAGTTGTGCCCCCGTCGGTTCAAGTTCATGGCTGCCATTTCCACATGAAGAAATCTCTCTGGAGGAAAGTGCAAGGCTTGGGACGTGCTTCCGAATACAGAGAAACTGAAGAAGTAAGGTTGCAAATTCAGATGTGTGCTTCTCTGGCATTCCTTCGACCGGAAGATGTCTGCGATGGCTGGCTCTAAATCCATTCACAAGCACCAGATATCTCCAAACTGTCTCAGTTTTTCGACTATTTCGTAGACAGGTGGTTAGAAAACGATGAAGTCCCGATCAGTGTTGGAGCTGCTACAGATTGCGCCATCGTACCACCAACGCTGTAGAAGGTTGGCACAACAAGATTAATAATTTGCTTGGGAAACAGAATCCTAAAATTAAACACGTAATCAAGTGCATGAAGACGGAAGCAGAGAACTCGGCACGTGCTTTAGTAAGATCAGAGTTAGGTATGGAGGGAAAACGAAAGAAAAAACATGTGAAACTCGATGAAAGGATGGCAAAAATAGTACAAAAGTACGGAGAGGATGGTGACACCAGGGCCTGTTTGAAAGCGATCTCTTATAAATTCATTGGCCTACTTTGAGACAACGTATGTGAAAAAATGTACAAATAAATAATAATTTAAAAGTTAATAAAATAAAATAAATTAAAAAAAGATACAAATAATGATTTTAAACACGCCTGAATGACAATGTATTCTTATCATTTAGCCATTCCAAAGCCTGGATAAAGTGTGATGGGAGTTTGTTTATTACGAAAATTCCGTAAACATAACATGATCACTTCCTGGAAAAAGCGAAATTCTTATATGGAGCACTGTGACTTTTTGTAATATATTGTCTCTCTCACGCAATCATTTACATATAAATCTTCAAAAAGGTTTCACTTATGACCAATTTCAGCCAATGTCAACTACCTACAAAAACAATGGAAAACTTAAAACCTAACTACAAAAATGTAATTTAAAAATAGTATCTAGTCTTCTTTACAAAACTTTCTATTAAAATAAATATAAAATAATATACTCCTCATACCTCTGGATGGTATATGTAATGTTAAGAACATAGTATATGATGGCGTACGAAAAAGGGGTAGAATTATGCACATAATTAAAGATCATTGGATATAACTCACATACAGTGCGTAGGTGACATAAGCTGTACATGGCTTCTTCTCGCGCTCCTACCACTACATGCGCATACCCCTGTACGTGATTTCAAAACAGAATAACAACTGGCAAGCCGTCAGAAAAACTAAAACATACATTTTTGGAAGAAAAAGAGTTAAAACTGCGTTCAGAACGACACAATCTTAAAGTGGGATTGCGTGATAATATACCACAAAAGAACCAAATATGCAAATTACGGGGTTTATGAATGTCCTGTCGCTGAGAAGCCCTCCACTGGCCAGACTCGAAGGTCCTTCATACGTAGCGATTTGAGGAAAATACTTATGGTAGCAAGAAAATTGCATTAGGTTTGCATTACGACAAGGAGAAATTTAGCATAGATAATACTGAAGATCAAATGGAAATGGTGCACAAAAGCGACTCTACGTTGGAGATACAGATTGCAAAAAGAAATGAGCAAAATTAATTGTCTCCTAATGCCTACTTTAAAATTTATAATGTTATGCCGTCCTGTTAACACCGCCCTTCAAATGACCACCAATGGAAACAAAATGTCCTGCTGCTGGAAGAACAACGTTGAATGTTGACATAATGTTCAACGATATTCCCTCTTTTAAACGCGTATTGCACTGGCTCTAATTTTTTCCTCTTTTTCCCTTGTTTTACGATGCATTCTCTGTAATTTTATGGAAAATCATGCCATTCATTGTAGGTGTAAACACGCACTCTAAGTATGTAAATTATTTTATGCTTCACACACTCTCTTTTTAATGTATGTCTTAATACGCGAGTTCATATTGCTGATTCTATATATTTTACACTTGGCAATACTAATAACGTTACGGAGGATTATAATTCCAAAATAGAAAGGGTTTTCCTGTTTCGAAGTCATATGTAGGGGCCATGCACATTTAGCGCTATGAGTGAGATGTGAAGCAATACGCAGATTATTTCATCTATACGTGCACCCTCCTGGTTCATGTACATTATATGTAGGTCTAACATTCGTAGGTCGATGGGTGTGGAATATTTTATTTTACGTTAATTTAAATGTTCTTTGTCAAACAGACGTTATTTTAAAATTCTGTGTTTGTAATTTCGATTCCAGGTTTTCCATTGTAGCTTCTGAATATCCAATCACAAGTAAAAGTTGTCAAACAGAAATTACATGACCACTTTCAACTGTATCACTTTCGGTTCTCGTTTGATCATCTCCATACCTCTTTCATCAGTACAGCACGTATAGCTACGTTTGCACTGGCCATAAAAATTGTTATTACCGACAACACTGGCCCACAATGTTTTACATTGGAACCACTCGAATTGCAGCCACATGTACTATAACAATGCCGGTCACTGTTGCCTTGTAATGTTTGTAGAAAAGTGTTTCCGGGCCGAGTGTGTTTACATGAACCAAGCAACCGGCGCAAAATAATCAAGTCGGCTCGTTTACCTGCCAGCCGGCACCCTTCCCGGCGTGAGGGAGGGGGGAGGGGGGAAAGCGGATTAGTGGCCCGACCTTTTCCGGGCCCAGATTTCAGTGGGCCCAGAATTCGCGACACCGTCGGCAGCTACGCGGCACACGTGCTGCTGTTACCGCCTGCTGTGCCGAGTGCGGAGCTGCCTCGTCTCCTGTCTCCCTTCTCCGTATGCTGCCGATACACACACCCAAAGCTGGAAACGAACAACTAGAAAGGCACCGAGATTCATAAACCGAAGATGCTGATTGTGTACTTTACTGGTTTCAGTAAACTTTGTGGCAAGCATGAAAGCACTATATAAGCTAAAATTCCCGTTACTACTGAATAAAAAGTTCTGCGAAACCAGAATAGACGTGCAACGATTTTTTTTTATTTTTTATTTTTTATTTTTTATTTTTTTTTTTTTACTAATAGCGACCTTCTTCAGTTTCTTGAAACAAAATGTCCACCCCTTCGTGGAGCTTCCGTCTCTCGTCAGTATTTCTCTACCTGAATTTTATACTACTTTCAGAAATTCAACATTTGCAAAAGTATTTGCATTAGCTTCACTAATTACTAACAAATATAATGGCTGCTGAAGGTAATTATCATTAGAAATGATGACAGAGACAAAATATGAATGCAATGTAATAAAATACTGCATGTAAATGCACAGCTGCCGTCATAGAAGAAGAAAAAAAGCAAACGTCAGTATCTTAGTACTCAGGAGCATGGAAGAGCTACCAATAAAGACCTAAGTAAGGAATCACTTTGCGTGCAAGTGCAGTTAAACAAGGAAACTATGATTTGCAAAATTTTACATATCGATATAACTTTCAATCTAAGACATATGAAAAGCATACCAGGTGTCACCGAGAAGAAAAGTGTTTCTGATCGTATATACTGCACCACAGTCATGATTAAATATGACAGTTGTATAAAGGTGCTTTCAATTATTGAATTTGCTGTGACACTTGTTTCACTGAATTATAAAAGAAATGAAAGAAAAATAAATCTGACTTTAATTAAATTCTTAAAACATGTCCCTAATTTTTCTTTAGCGAGTATGATGTGTCACACTATTTTTCTTCTCAGTTAAGTTCTTCTTACTCAGCATGTGACTCTTTGAACTGTCGTCTGTTTAGTCGGAATAGCTCAAGAGCTTAAAATGAGCTTCCATGGACCAGAGAAGTTCAGCATGTATTCATCACTTTTGCCTGTTGCTCAACAGACCTTTAACTGCTCTTATATTCTATCAGAACACACACACACACACACACACACACACACACACACAAATTAAATTAACTGAGTTTTGAAGGAGATCCAGGAATTAAATGTGATTGCATGGAGAGGTTTTCAGTGGCCATGCAGCACGTGCTGCTGCCCTGCTCTGCCTCGCTGACCAGCAGAGGCCCTGCGCCTCGCCTCTGCCTCTGCTGCGTCAAGTGTGCGCCGGGCCTAAGTGTGACGTAGGCACGGCCTGTTGTGAGGCCTTGTCTCTAGCTGGTGTTGAGCGAGTACCGATGGGCTAAACCGCGGTTTTCCGATAACACTGATTTCCGTGATTGCTACTTTTAAATCACCGTTATTCTAAACCGTGATTATTCACGGTTTAGAATCACTGTTTGAGGTTTTCACGACATGTATCCCTCCGCGATTTCTACTCCTCCCGCTATTCCGTGATTTCAGCTCTTTCTGCTATTCCGTGATTTCTGCTTCTTTCGCTATTTCCGTGATTGAATCGCCGCGATTCCGGCGACTTGTATGATTTACCATGGAACTGACAAAAATTCAGTTAGATACTTTTCTTATAAAGTTTCATCCGCCAGTAACTAATTTATCGTCTCTTTGCTGTTATGAAAGTTATGTTGTGAACCGAGAAAAGTAAATCTCAACAAATAAGTCAATAGTAAGTATAGTTTAAAATAACTGTACAATAAACTTTCTAACCACATCAAGACAATGAAAGAGTAGTAAATATTCTTAGTAAGTGTAAAAATTGTTTGCAAGGTAGGTGTTATTTCATTGTCAATGAATATGTGCCCTCAATTTTAATAACTTGTTTCTTTAATGTAATTGATACTGCAGTTATTAGAGAGTGCTGTCATTTAAATACTGCTGCTATTCCTGCTCGTCGCCACCCAACCGTGACCGTGACTGAAATCACGGTCAGATTCCAGATCGCCGCGACCGTGAAAATAGTGAATTTTGAATCACCGTGATTTTTCACGAGTGCGTGATTTCTTGCCCATCTCTAACGCGGCCCAGCCGTCGCGTCGCACGCCTCGTCACCTGCGCGGAATTGGCCGCGTGACGTCAGCGGTGACGTCAGCCCCCCCCCACCCACCACCCACAGCGTCGCACGCGGCGCGCCTGGCAACAGCGTCAGAGGGGAGGGGAGGTGTCGTCGTTCCTTTTCGCCTCCTGTTTTCTCGCCTGCGCGCGCCGCGGCCGTGCCGTGGCTGTTCCTGTCTCACGGCTGCAGGGGCTGTCTCTGTTTGCAGCAGGGGTGGGCAGTTCGGATCACTTCACTGTTTCCAAACATACGGATCATTCTAGACCAGTGAGTCGACTCACTGCTTCGGCACTCGAAACACTTGACGCGCCGCAGCCCTGCGTCCCGCTACCTCCGCTGATTCACGTGAGCCGAGACAGCTGCAGTAGGGCGACACAGCAAATACGAAACATCTATGGAATATCAACATGGTTTTAATACGTTATTCACTAGACTTAATTGAACGGCACAGGATTTGTTTGCTACTACGATTTTACAATCGTGTTAAAGCGTAAACGTTTCCTAAGTTACTCGTATTTTCATCCAAACAAATATTGTAACTATGGAAGTACAAAATAGTTATGTTCAAATTACAAAAGTCATGAAACTTTTTGCAACCTACACAATTCCATTATTAAGTTTAAATAAAGCAAGAAAGATCACGGTTCAAATGTCTACGTGCATGCAGAAATGAATAACTTTTCTAACGAATCAATATAAACAAAATATTTAAGATTTGTTCTGAGGGCACATTTAATGCAATCAAAAGATATTACTACAAGTATCGCCACAAGGAAACACATTTCACAATTTACGTGACGAATTCTCAAAACTGAACTACAATTTTTCAATTTCCAGATAGGTATTCTGACAGATTCATCTTCACTCAGTCAAATAAATGAGATTCAATTATACTTTCTTTAAATTGAAATTCAAAAACGTTATTTTTGACAGCTCCTTACTGAGAATGTGGTTTCGTCTCACTGAAATTATCTGCCCTTGCTTTGAAAAAAGATGCGTTCACACGGCACAGATGTAGCGTAACAATGCTTAGTTCACCCGAAACTACCTCAACACACCAACGAACTTTACAACTTTTCTCGGTGGTATCCCACTTATCAAACCTCAGTTGTAGGGTACTGGTAGCATAATTCAAACCCCGTGGGGCGCGTTAGGGGAACAACTTCAAACCCGTTGGGCGCTGTGTCGAACTCACCCAGGCAGACGGACAGCCAATCGCCTGTTAACGGTACCAAGCGTGCGAGACATGAATCACAAGATTCCTAGTTTCGAAACACTGCCGCTTCAAATTTCGACTCAGTCGAACAGTTCGCTGACTAGATTCACCGAGTCGAAACATCAACTCAGTAGCCAACTCTAGTTTCCAGTAGGGATGGCGGTTATCGCTAAAACAACCGGTTTCCGGTTATACCGGTTCTTTTCATCTCCAGTTTAACCGCACCGTAAGAATTGCTCAACATAACCGGTTTTTTTAAATAACCGGTTTTCGGTTTTTCATTGCTATTATTTCCAGTAGTTTTCGAACGAAACATATTTTGCGGCCGAAACAGAAACCGTAATCGAATTTTCGGTTCTTCTAGTTTCGGCCGAAAACGAAACTTAAGAAATTTAGTTAAAATTTAGGTAAATTTACGTTATACGACAAATCAATAGTCTTTCCATATTTTGCAAGATCCCCTCCCAATACTACGCCTTCTTGAGTGTGTGTAAGTCTAACCACGAGTCCGTTGAAGACGATATAGAAGCATACAGATTTACTGGCCTAGTATTTCCATCCGGCAGTTGCGAATATTGAGCCAACCACTCCGTAAGTTGGATCTGTGAGCCAGAGCATACGAATATCTCGTTATACACACAACATATATAAGTTACAGTCAGTAAATAAACTTCAATCAGTTCCGACTAACAGTATGATTGTTGTCAGTGTAAATTTACGCAAATTGAACTAGGAAAGCTGTGTACCACATGACCAAAGAATGTTCAAATGGGTGTGAGTTCTTATGAGACCTAACTGCTTAGGCCATCGGTCCCTAGACTTACAAACTACATAATCTAACTTACGATAAGGACAACATATACATCCATGACCGAGGGAGAAGGGAGGACTCGAACCTCCGACTGGAGCAGCCACGCAGTCCGTGACATGGAGCCTCAGACCGCACGGCTACCTCGCGAGGCACCAAATGATCAGTGTTACGTAAACCTGTATTGGTTATTAAAAAAGCCCCTCGCTCTCAAGGAATCTCATTAATAAAACTTGTTAGAATAACAATATGATAATACATTAAAAGTTATTATTCCAAGCTTACACAATAGGTATATGAATCAAATTTACCTTCTCTTCCAAGGAACATTTTGGATGCTTTCTCCTTAAATGATACAGCATGTTTGTAGTGCTTTTTAAAGCAAATGGAGCATTGTACCTCACTGCTACCGTACTTGGTGAAGTACTTCCACACTCGGGATGGTGCCATTTAAGACACAACAACCGATGTCTGGCGACGACAGCAAGGAACTGCCGCGTGACCAGACGGAGGCAAGTCTCGTACACTGCCGGTGCACGCGCGTCGTCTAATAGGCCACGCCACACGGCAACAGCTGCGTCGATGCCTCAGTAGCTGCACCAGTCCTTAAGTTCTAATGTCACGCGTTTGTTGCGCGTTTCTGACTGTTTTAATTTTTTAAAATTATTTACCAAAAAAAAAAAAAAAAAAAAAAAAAAAAAACAAAAACATTTTGAACCACTACTACAGGAAGTAGTCGTACTGGTTTTTTTACCCGGTTCTTGGCAATAACTAAAATAAACCGGTTACAACCGACACCAAATAAATACCGAAAAAACCGGTTATTCAAAACTAAAATGCCGGCATCGGTTTCAACCGGTCGCTTTTTCCCATCCCTAGTTTCCAGTGGGGCGGGCTCGCCTTCTGCACGTCACGCACTGAAACGCCGGAACGTCTCTCAAACGGGTAACGTTCCGCTCACACGAATTGGAACATACGTGACGTCATTTTTACGTCACTGGCTGTATCGAAGGCCGCACGAACCGTGGACCAAAGATAACACAGACTGTGCGTGACGTCACTATATTGAAACCACCAGCTAAAGGCCAATTCACACTGTCCGTCACGTCACCGTCCGTCAGAACATTCCGCAATGCATTTCTAATGGCGGCGTTCACACTGTCCGTCACCGGACCGTCACGTCACGTCAAGCTTTCTCGCGAAGAATGTTTTGACGGAACGGTCGTCTGCTAACATCGGCCGGCCGCGGAGGCCGAGGTGACTGAGGCGCTCCAGTCACGGTCAGCACGGACACTGCGGTCGGGGGTTCGAATCCCCCCTCGGGCATGGATATTTGTGCCGTCCTAGTTCGTAAGTAGTTCATAAGTAGTTTGTAAGTTTAGGGACTGATGACCCCGTAGTTAAATCCCATAAGCTTAACAAACATTTGAATTTGAATTTGCTAACATCGGAGGTTAACCTACTTTCGCCACGCGTATTACATGTTGCAGTCGACGATTGCACTGTTTATATGCAAATGTGTCTTATTCATCTTTATTCTGTTGTTATACTTTCTTTAGGGGTAAATCTCAAATGTTTCATGACGACTTAAATATTTTTGTCAATTGAGTGTCCCCCTAAAATCGAGATCGGATATCTGAAACCAAAAAAATTGCTTATGTTACGTAACTTTGTAACAGAAAAGACTGAAGCAAACTGTTTATTTGAATAAGGTTGTAATTTGATTACGCATTTTTCATTAAATAACATTTTAAATGAAAAAGTTAGTTCTAATGAAATACAAAAATTCAGTTGTTTACGACGGTATTAACAATGTCAGCAGGCAAATCGTAATGGATAAAGTATACAGGCGCTATTTATGCTCTTACAAGTATGGTTTGAAGTCTTCATATGTTTAGTTTTTCGTTGAAAATAGATGTTGATGTTTTGAAATGTTGTTTCAGTTCCCAGTAAGTTGGCCAAAAACATACACTGTAAAGTTTTCTTTGGCCGTTAATAACATTTAGCGTTGTTGTTCCCCCTTTCTAGTATTAAACTATGACTTTGTATATAACAGATCGCCACTCATAACCTCACTTTCAACATAGCGTATTTAGATGGACGAATTGACGTGACGGACAGTGTGAATACAACTTGACGTGACGGTGCCGTGACGTGACGTTGACGTGACGGACAGTGTGAATTGGCCTTAAATCACGTGACTCGGGGCAGGAAACCGTATTAATCATTACGAGTAATGCGAAATATAGCTGAGAGTTGCAGTTCTTATCCTTTGTTAGTGGAAATTTAGCGTGTAGTTGAACAATAATACGTGTTAGCGTATTCTTATTACATCTTCAGTAGTACAACGAGCGTTAGTTCTCCGCAATTTCAAGAATTAATGCGAAAGCTACAATGCCTAGATGAATCGTATTGACAGTCTTGTTACAAGCATCAGAACAACCGAGTTTAAACGAAAGATTGTTGTCGTGGTACTGTGAGACTTTTAGTTTGTATACTGCACAGGAGTAGAAGATCAAATAATAGTTTGAAAGGATCTTCAGCTTCCTTAAGATTCCTCAAAATGCAGTACATGTGAAATGTTTCGCTGTGCTTTTACAAGAAATGAAATCTGCATTCATAATGTCCGATTTTAACAAAACACAACAGTTTATATTTTTCCACGAACTGTGGTGCCAAAATGTAAAACAACGAAAATAATGTTCAGATTTTTGTAGAGCTTATGGGACTTAACTGCGGGGTCATCAGTCTCTAAACTTACAAAATACTTATGAACTAGCTAATCCTAAGGACGGCACAAATATCCATGCCCGAGGGGGGATTCGAACACCCGACCGTAGTGGCCGTGCAGACCGTGACTGGAGCGCATCAGTCCCCTCGGCCACCGCGGCCTGCTGAAAATATTGGCTGTTTACATTATATAATAGGGTAGTGAGGAAACTTCATCGATGCACTCGGCAAGAAGCGACTTTATAGGATAATGAATAGTCTGTATGAATGTTTAGCTTTGTAAAACGTCACTGAAAGCAGATTTTCCGCAGATATGACTTACCTGCTGATATATAAACTTGCTAAAGAGCAGCTTGACGTATCTTCCCATCGACAATCACATTCATAAGTTGCAAAAAAGTAAAAGATTCATACCGTAACACAAACACCGAGGATATGTAATTCTGTTGCTTCTAAAAATGATTAACAATACACTACTTTTCACCGGGGCACATGTAAACACGGCAATCACTGCATTAATATTAATAACATGATGAAATTACCTCACCTTTGCTAATAGATGTGTAATAGGAATACGAAACGTCCTTTTATTGTTAAAATCAACACTCGATTTCACCTGTAAATGAGAAAAACTATTGCTCATAGGTAGGAAAACACAGTCACGTGAGTCGGGGCAGTATTACATGTTGGTTTCAAACCACAACACAGCAGAAATAGGGACATGCGCAGTCTATTTTATCTTTGGTCTATGGCACGAACTGTAGACCAAAGATAACATCGACTGTTCGTGACGTCATTATACTGAAAGCAAGATCTAAGTCACGTGATTCGGGGCAGGAAACCGTTTTCATCACTGCTAATAATGTCAAATATAGCTGAGAGTTGCAGTTCTTATTCTTTGTAGCGGAAAATAAGCGTCTATTTGAACAATGAAACGTATTAGCGTATTCTTATTACATCTTTAGTAGTACAAAACTGGCGTTAGTACTCCGCAATTGCAAGAATTAATGTGATGGCTACAGTTTTTACATGTGCCTACATGAAACGTATTGACAGTCTTTTTACAAGCAACAGAACAACATATTTTAAACGAAAGATTGTTGTCGTAGTACTATGAGTCTTTTAGTTTGTACTAGCTTAAACCCGCGGCTCCGCTCGCGTGTTGGTGGATTATGATAGGTAAGCTATCTTTCAGTAGTCTGCTATGAGGCTGGTTTTGAAGGATGGAATGAAATACAATACCTTCTTTAGAATCAAACATTTTTAATCAACATTCAAATAAAAAAAATAAAATTTCCTTATTCGTATGCTCCAACAGTGTTTCTTGATAATGACGTTTTCCTTTTCCTAGGCATGTTGTCTGAATGTGATCTATTAAAAGTAGATGTACTGTTGCAATTTGTGTAAAGTAAAACAATACAATTTATCTACGAAGTTTAAATAACAACTAAATTAATGTAATTAATTTCATTCATTTTTGCGGAAATGTCGCTGATAAAGCGGAAATAAAAAATATTTCTATCAGATTGCAGAAGTCTCTGCACTTACCGTTTATCAGGGAAGTAAGTAGTGTAGATCAAGTCACACGTATAAATGCACTCGAATTCGAAGAATCCAATCACGAAATTCAACAATAATGATTGTAATAATATCACAGATCGATCACTTGATGTAATGCGCGAAACGTCAAATCGATTTTTTTTAAAGGGATGTATTAAAAGAAATTTCTTTTTTACTGCTTTATTTATTTATTCTTATATTTCCTTATTCGTATGCTTATCCTTACAGAGAAAGAGCAGAAGACGTTGTAGCACACATAGACCAACGATATGGTCTGTGGCATCACGTTTCCGTGTGTGTAACCTCTTTTCTATAGAGTACCAAACGTCATCGCTGGCCTTCAGTCCGAATTTTTTTATAATTTGACGACTTTCAACCACCATATCTTCTACCCCATTATAGCTATCGGCATGGAACTACTATGGTGTACAACGGGAGACTTCGGTCAACAATTACACACATACCATTTGCTTGCTTTCTGTAGTTTTCGCTGCAGAGCGAAATATTAACACACACACACGTAGAATTTTATACACACCGATAACTTTCCATCCCAATATACTCCACCCTTTTATCATTATCAACTTTCAAGCAACAATGCAACCAATAAAACTATTTTCAAAGAGTAAATATAATTTTCAAAGAGCATTTCGCGTTATATTCTTCAAATTACTAAATATCTATCAGATCATATAAAACCGTGCCTATACCCTTCCTCAGGTATAAATTAGTAACTGTACAAATATTTAAGTTTCTGCGTCTTGTCGTTCGGACAGACATTCACACACACACACACACACACACACACACACGGTCGCCATAAAACCGTGCCTAAAGCCTTCCCCGGGTAGACATTAGTAACTGTACAAATTTTTAGCTCTTTATGTCTTGTGGTTCAGACGTGATAAACGTACACCGAACAGACATTCACATTTATAGATATAGATTTTACACAGGAGTAGATGAAATACCTGTTTGAAACGTGCATCAGCTTCCTTAAGATTCCTCAACAGTACATTTGAAATGTTTCGTTGTGCTTTTATAAATGAAATCTGTTTGCATCCACAACGCCCGATTTCAACAAAATACAACAGTTTATATCTTAAGATTTTTGGCGCAGACTGTGGTGCCAAAAAGTGAAACAACGAATATATTGGCTGTTTACATTAAATAATAGGGTACTGAGGAAACATCGTCGATACAATCGGCAAGAAGTGACTTTATAGGTATAATGAAAAATCTGTATGACCGTGTAGCTATGTATAACGTTATTGAAACCAAAGTTTCCGTCAGAAATCACTTAATTGGTGACATATAAACTTCCACAAGAGCAGCTTGAAGTATCTTTCCATCGATAATCACATTCATGCTAAAGTAAAAGATTCATAGCGTAGCCTAATACGAATTCCAAGGATATGTAATTCTGTTGCTTCTGAAAATAGCTCACAATACGGTACTTTTCACCGGACACATGTAAACACGACAATCACTGCAATAATATTAATAACAAGATGAAATTACGTTACCTTTACTACTAGATGTGTAATAGGAATACGAGTAGTAGTTTTATTGTTAAAATCAAGGCTTGATTTCACCTATAAACGAGAAAAATCCAATGATGAAAACCCAGTCACGTGTAGGGATGCAACATCGTTAATAAAAACATCAATGTTCCTGCGGAAAAATATCGATGTTAAAAAAACATCGCTCTGAAAAACTATACATCGATGTTTTTCCGATATTTCCATACGTTTAAAAAATATTAGGAAAAACACACTGAAATGAAGGTGTGTTGCCAGAAATTAGCTGCCTTATTTATGTTCTTTCACTAGGCTACGAATAGACAGCGAAATGTCCGATTAGAATGAAAAAGAAGTTGGGAATAAAATTTCGCTACCTATAGCGCTGATTTTACTTGGGATTTACATCGCTTTGTTCATTACATGCGAAATAACTTGTGTTTTGTCGACGTATTGCATTTTTCTTAGCTGTCGACGTGGAGAAAATTAAACATTATGCGTCTTTCAGTTACTACTTAATAATGTATTTTTAAAATGAATATTCATCAATGACGTTTATCAAATCATGTACCTTGCTGAAATGAATATATATGTTATACTTGGCTTCTTGGCTTTTGTCTCGGATTTTTCGTCGACTGGCGTTTTGACAGTACGAAATCTGTCTGACTGGGTAACACTGTCAAAGATTCGATTCCACTGTTGTTGGAGGGTGAACTTTCAGCAGTGCCAGCAGCCCGTGCAGGACAAACATCAAATTAATCATCACATTGTTCCATATATCACTTGCCTACTATTTCAAAAGTATGAAAACAGCGACGAGCGACGACAGCAGGAGCACCGCACTTGAGCTGACGCTGGCTGAGCAACTAATAAAGTAATAATGGAGTTGACAATCAATTGTTGAACGATGTCGATAGCTTTGGACTTCTGTCGGCGGTATATCGCAGTTCAAAACATCGATGTTTATGGACGAAATATCGGTGTTTTCAAAACATGGATGTATCATTTGCATCCCTACTGATGAACCCGCAGTTAAGTCCCTTAAGCTTAAGGAGATTTGAACATTTGCTAGATTACTTCTGGATTTGAAATTTATGATAATATGCGAAGTAACAAACTCTTGTGTGTAGGGAATCAAAACATATTTCGTTTTCTTTAATACTTCATAGCAGCCATGTTGTTATTAGTCAAGGAACAGAATATGAACATCTCTGGCTGACACACTCAGAAAATTAGTTCAACATCCAGGTAGTATAAATAACTGGGGGAAAAAATCATATAACAGGAATTCCACACCTAATTTCTAAGATGTAACAATATTCAATATCGTGTAGCAACTGCTCTCCTTCGTCTGAGAGCTGTTAGTTGGGATCATACAGAAAATACTAGGGCAGTTTGGGCGAAATAAAAATATCACCTCCCCGGCGGGGAATCGAACCCCGGTCTCCCGCGTGACAGGCGGGGATACTGACCACTATACTACCGAGGACGCTCTGCACGTAGCTGCTCCTCTTCGTATTCCCCGAGCGCGCTAGACTTTTGACGTTCACACGCACAAAAATTCATGTCACGTTGCGTAACCAACCTATATATCTGAACAGTGTGGAGAAAGCAGAAGACAGCCTGTCCGTTACGCTACCGATTATCAGTCCGCCATCTTCCTCGCCTGTGACTCATTCCATGTGGCACTGCGTGACGCCCTCAGAGCTTCGGCTAATAACGGTGTTTTCTGCCACGTGGCACAAATCTCCAGATTTTTAAGATTCAGTCTCATTCCGTCCCCCACAATTCCGTAAGCGACCGACTGTGAACAGCGGATGCAACAAATAGCATTTTGTCCTCTGGTTTCATTGAATCAAACTGCATTAAGTCCAATAGTTGCCTCTAGCCTTTTTATTAAGCAATGTTGACTGCATTGTAAGACAAGTGAACTAAATTGAAACCAACAATGACCAGTAAGTATTCATTTTCATTCATGTTGTGTAAGAAAGGTTTATCATTCTGTCTGTAAGACTTACAGACAGTAAAAACGTTGTTGTGCTACGATGCAGAATATTATAGCGATTGAATATGTGACTGCTGCAGAACAGATCAATCGTGGACCGAGAAGACGAATGATGACAAAATCAGTAATTCAAGCAATTGCTTTCTGGCTATTCAAAGACTCTCCTGTGCACGTGATTGATGAACTTCCCTGCTTTCCAGGTCGAGAACGTTACCTCCCGACAGAGTATTTGGACGAGTAGAAAATAAACTTTGTGAAATTTTAGAAATACTGAAAACAAACATGTACCAGAATGTTTATGCAGAGGGAGCGAAACAAGGATTTTAGGGAAAGATTCGGAAATATTTGATTTCAAGGAAATAAGTAGAATTTTGAGGCCTGTAGAATTTTGAGGCCTGAAAAGGATCCATTTGAAAAAAATTATATGGTAGGTGAAAGGGTAACTGATGTGAAAATCAAAATACTCATCACCATTCCGATGATCCTTCAAAGCGCTTTTTGCCATTAGGTGGACGTGAATACAGGTTTAACAAAGCATCAGATACCTCCAAAATATCATAACTGATGAGGATGAAACAATAAAAAAACACGATGTGGAAAAACTACTAAGTCTCACATTTGGAAACAACTGGTGTGAAAATGAAATACTTGAATTTTTCACTCAGACTATCAGCCTGCTATGTAATGAACGTATTGCCCAAGATACTGTTTGTTTAGAAGAGGATCCTTTTCTTGAAAAAAATTTTCGGTTTCGTTCCTGCTTTTGGTGTTAAAATGTTTCACTGAATGTTAAAAATTGTATATTTAAACAATAAATAGTATTTTTACCAGTTCTATGTGACTGAACACTAATCAAAAAGATTTATGACCAAAATACCTTGCACCAAAAAGCAGATTGTCCAATAGAACACAACAAAATGCAATTTGTCCATCATAGCTTGAAAGTATAAAAAGAAATTTCCTTGTATTAAACACATTTTGATCAACAGCCCTACCCCAGTATGTGGTGCAAAATTCGCAAAAATTAATCAAAAATTTTTTGCGGTATACATTTTTCGCAGACTACAAATCCAAAGGTCGCGGGTTCGATCCCCGCCAGGTCCTAGGATTTTTATCTGTCACTTTCCACTTCTTTCACCTCTGGCAGTATTGTTCATGTGAAAAATACCGAGTAGCACCGTGGTTCGGAACCCACGTTAAACTGTAGGTCCCCCTATAACTGGCTGGGTAAGTCAGTTCCAAGGTCGGAGGAAGGCAACGGCATACCACCTCCAGACAGGACCATGCCTAGTAAAGCACTGTGCTGTTCAAACCAATCTTCGGATTGTTGACTGCTTTAGCTTTCTTTACCTTACATTTTTCTCTTCTCCTGAAAAATTTACATCAGTGGACATAATGCGTTTTGAAAAGTAGCCCTTCATATATGTCACTCTGTGGTAAGACTCGGTCGCGTAAACGGATTAAGCAGAGGACCCTCGGGTACAGCTACGTTTGCTGTGGCTAGGGGATGAGGACAACAGACTTCTGCCTACTTGGTCCCTGCAAGGATTCCAAGAATGTCCACAGCCTTCAAGTTTTCAGCTAACATTTCGACACACGTAATGGGCAGGTACCTCGCTCTTTACCCGCAGGTAACCAGCGGATATCCGCAGACCTCTACCTAAACGTCTTTGTTGGTTCGATTACAGTCTGCTGCAAAACTGTCACGCTTGCGTATTCTCTTATTCAATGATATCACAAAAACACCTCGTTCTCTGTACGATACGTTATGAACAAACACTCGTATCGTCCGAAGTTTCGCAACTTTATCCTGATATACTGATTGTCGGCCGTTTCCGTTTTATTTTACGTTCTTCGTCTTAGTGTTTCTAAAGTGCTACAGGACTTCTTAATAAAATTGAACTAAGGACGAAACATGGAAATTCATGTCATTTTGTCGTGGGAAAGACGAACCAGAGACTGCGTTTTATTGGAAGAACCCTTAAAAGATGCAACTGAACAACTGAAAAGGCTGCATACACTACGCTTGTCCGTCCATTTTTGGAGTATTGCTGCCCAGTGCGGGATCCTTATCAGGTGGGTTTGACGGAGGATATCGAAAGCAAAGAAGAGCAGGGGAGACAGCGTTACGGAAATGATACAGGATCTGGGATTGGAATCATTACAACAACGGCGCTTATCGCTGCGGCGTGGGCTACTTAAGAAACTCCAATTGCCAACATTCTCCTCCGAATGCGAAAATATATTGTTGACTCCCACTTACATAGGTAGAAATGATCATCACAATAAAATACGAGAAATCAGAGCTCGATCGGAGAGATTCAAGTGTTCTTTCTTCCCGCGCGCTATTCGAGAATGGAATGGGAGATTAAATAGTATAATGGTGGATGGATGAACCCTCTGCCAAGCTCTTAAATGTGATTCGCAGAGTATCCCATGTAGATGTAGATGTATTCAAAATACGTTGAAGAGTTTCTTTATCTGATACGAATTCTAGAAGTTTATCCTTCAGTATGACGTTGCTGTTAGCAGCGTCTCTTGTGCTACCTGCAGTGCCACTGATGTACGTTTAGAATAGAACTGGACACAATACACTACCCTTAATATCTGAGTTATGGGTTTCAGCTGAAGTGTTAGTAAGTGTAATGTACATATAGGCCTAGAGAATTAGGTTAATGCCACTTTGTAGTCTGTATAGACAACATCAAATTATGTTTTAAATGAATATTTCTAACAGATTATGGAGGAATTTCAGGTCTCAAATATTTCCAAAATTTAGACTGTGGGATCAACATCAGGATGTAGAGATGCCAGCAGACGGCGCTCTAAGTGTTCTGACAGTAAGCTGTATACATCTGCAAATGAAATTTAAAGTTTTCCTCATAGGATCTCGGCTAACCAAAAACTCCGCAATCGTAAAATATTCAGAAATAAACTATCAAATATTGGTGACAAAGCAAGGAATATTGGCCTAACTACACGCTCGTAAATCACAAGATATTCGGAAATAAACAGCCAAATATTTCTGAGAAGCGAACACTACAAATGACATCGTCACTTATTTTTACTTATCAGCAGTTTATTTATTCATTCTTTGGTCGCTGTTTGGGGAGTTCCTGTATACGTTGTCTTTTACTATTACAGTTTAGCCCATTAGGCCTAAACTTTTCCCTTAGGTATGTCTCTAACCTCTTCCCATGAAATCGTTACATATTTAGAACAGAAATGTGAATGCTGGTCGTATCACTTCCAGGAATTCCACACTCAACAGAAATGTCATTGCTGGCAAACATCTTGTATTGCATACCATTGTTAAGGTCTTCATTCCGGAGCCTGGTTTGATGCAGCTCTCCACCCTACTCTATCCTGCGCAAGCCTCTTCATCTCCTCATAAGAACGACAACCCACATCCACTTGAATCTGCTTACTATACGCGTCTCTTGGTCTCCCTCTGCCATTTTTACCCCACACACTTCCCTCCAGTGCTAAATATACGATTCCTCGATGTATAAGAATGTGTCCTACCAAGCGATCCCTTCTTTTAGTCAGGGTATGCCAAAAATTCCTTTTCTCACCAATTCTGTTCAGTACCTCTTCATTAGTTATGCGATCTACCCACCTAATCTTCAGCATTCTTCTGTAGCACCATATTTCAAAAGCCTCTATTCCCTTCTACTCCGCACTGCTTATGTTTCACTCCTGTGCAAAGCAACACTCCACACAAATGCCTTCAGAAAAGACTTCCTTAGACTTAAATTGAAATTCGATGTTAGCAATTTTCTTTTTTTCAAAAATGCTTTTCTTCCCATTGCCATTCTGCGTTTTATATCCTCTGTACTGTGACCGTCATATGTTATTTTACTACCCAAGTAACAAAACTCATCGACTACCTTAATTGTTTCGTTGTCTAATCTAATTCCTTCAGCATGGCCTGATTTTCTAAGTCTGCATTCCATTATCTTTGTTTTGATCTTGTTAATATACGCTTTCTTCAACACACTGTCCATTCCGTTCAACTGCTCTTCGAGGTCCTTTGCTGCCTCTGACAGAATTACAATGTCATCAGCAAAATGCAATGTTTTTATTTCTTCACCCTGCACTTTAATCCCTATTCCAAATATTTCCTTGCTTTCCTTCACCGCCTGCTGGATGTGCAAATTGAATAAGAAAGGCCCACAATGTGTTGTGATTAAGCAACTCGTACATTGTTACAAACAGTAAGGTTAAAAAACAAATTCCATAGTAACAATTTATAACGAAGAACCGTCTTGCTGGAGGCTGCTAACAGTCACCGGTATACTTGCAGTATATATTTCTTTTGTATCTGATGAGATTTTTCATTATCACAGTCGATTTTTAAAATTACCCATTCAAGGCAGCCCTGTTTCATTTTTATGCTATAAAATATCTAAATATTGGAGAATACAGCAGGTACTCAAGCTAATACGTAAAGTGTTGTGAAACTCTTCCGAAGTTAATGTTTGTATAAAAGTTTCACCATCGTAGAATATACTGGGAAAGTGCCAAAAATAACGTTTCTGACGATAAATTCAGTTCATATGCTGCACCTAGAATGCTAAAACATTAAATGTTATAATTCGGTTCAGTTAGGAAGAAGATCGGTTGCACAGTGGTAGAGTGCCAGACTACAAATACAAAGGGCGCGGGTTCGATCCCCGTCAGGTCCTAGGATTTTTATCTGTCACTTTCCACTTTTTTCCCCTCTGGCAGTATTGCTCATGTGAAAAATACCGAGTAGCACCGTGGTTCGGAACACACGTTAAACTGTAGGTCCCCCTAGAACTGGCTGGGTAAGTCAGTTCGAAGGTCGGAGGAAGGCAATGGCATACCACCTCCAAACAGGACCGTGCCTAGTAAAGCACTGTGGTGTTCAAACCAATCTTCGGATTGTTGACTGCTTTACCTTTTAGGAAGAAGAAACGGTTTCTACACTGTACGTGTAGTAAATTTACACACTACTGACAGTCGCTGTATATTCAAAGAGTCTGAAGGTGTTTTCTAGTTATATATTTAAATGAGACACAGTTTTCGCGAGTTTACTCGAGTGAATACACACGCTAATCAAAAGAGTGTTACGACACTTAAAGTTGACGCAGAAGTTTGCTACCCTAATGGCCGCTGAGTCTCTTCAATTTGCCCGCTGTTCGCAGTCGGCCGCTTACGGAATTGTGGGGGCTTGTATGAGACTGAATCTTAAAAATCTGGAGATTTGTGCCACGTGGCAGAAAACACCGTTATTAGCCGAAGCTCTGAGGGCGTCACGCAGTGCCACATGGAATAAAGTCACAGGCGAGGAAGATGGCGGACTGATAATCGGTAGCGTAACGGACAGGCTGTCTTCTGCTTTCTCGTTTCTCCACACTGTTCAGATATAGAGGTTGGTTACGCAATGTGACATGAATTTTTGTGCGTGTGAACGTCAAAAGTCTAGCGCGCTCGGGGAATACGAAGTGTAGCAGCTACGTGCAGAGCGTCCTCGGTAGTATGGTGGTCAGTATCCCCGCCTGTCACGCGGGAGACCGGGGTTCGATTCCCCGCCGGGGAGATGCAATTTTTATTTCGCCTAAACTGCCCCAGTATTTCCTGTATGACCCTAACTAACAGCTCTCAGACGAAGGAGGAGCAGTTGCTACACGATATTGAATATTGTTACATCTTAGAAATTAGGTGTGGAATTCCAGTTGTATGATTTTCCCCCCCAGTTATTTATACTACCTGGATGTTGAACTAGTTTTCTGAGTGTGTCAGCCAGAGATGTTCACATTCTGTTTCTTGACTAATTACAACATGGCTGCTATGAAGTATTAAAGAAAACGAAAACGAAATATGTTTTGATTCCCTGCATACGAGCGTCTGTTACTTCGCATATTATCATAAATTTCAAATCCAGAAGTAATCTATCAAATGTTCAATGTTTGTTAATGTTAAGGGACTGCTGGGTCATCAGTCCCTAAACTTACAAACTACTTATCATCTACCTTATACTAAAGACGGTACAAATATCCATGCCCGAGGGGGGATTCGAACCCCCGGCCGTAGCCACCGTCGAGACTGTGACTGGCGCGCCGCAGACCGCTCGGCCACTGCGGCCAGTTGGTAATCTAGCAATTACTTGTCGCGCACTAACTGATAAAATTCGATGAATAAATTATTATTCAAAAGGATTGTGGAAGGCAGAGATACTGTGACTACCTTCCAAAATCCTAACACCATCCTCATGACCTAGGTCGTGAATTACCTTTCCCTACCTTTCCCATTCCTTTTTTTCCTTTTTTCTCCCTTTTCTCCACCTGAAGAAGGAACACAGTCCCGAAAGCTTTTTATTCTCCTCCTTTTTTCTGAGTGTAACTATTGGCAGTATAGCAAAATGGTGAAGTACTGGTCAGTCAATCTGTCTCTTTTCAATAATAATTTAAACTAAGCAATTAAATATAAGTAATAAAAATTAGTTTGACTAATTACAAGATGGCGGACAATGCAAATACGTGTGCAAAACATATGAAAGTGCAGGCTGCTACAGTTTTCTACAGCAGAATTATTCATCCAAGTTATATAGAGATCACTGGTTTTCCAGTTTAAGCAAACAAGGTTTCTTTCACACTAGCATTTCTATGGTAATTCATTCACGTATGCTAGGTTCTACATCAAGCTGTGAAGGGAAGCAAGGAGAAAATTGGAGAAGAGATTAAAGTTCAGGGTGAAGAAATAAACACATTGCGTTCTGCTGATGACATTGTAATTCTGTCAAAGACCTGGGAGAGCAGATGATCGGAGTGGACAGTGTGTCGAAAAGAGCGTATGAGATGAACATTAACAAGAGCAAAACACCGGTAATGGAGTGCAGTCTAAAAAAATCAGGCGATGCCGAAGGAATAAGTTAGGTAACGAAACAATAAAGGAAGTAGATGAGGTTTGTTACTTGGACAGTAAAATAACAAATGATGGTCGCAGTACAGAAGATATAAAATGCAGAATGGCAATGGGTAGAAAAGCGCTCTTGAAAAAGATACATTTGTTAACATCGAATATTGATTTACGCGTAAGGAAGTCGTTTCTGAAGGCATTTGTGTGGAGTGTTGCCTTGTATGGGAGTGAAACATGGACGATAAACAGTGCGGATAGGAAGAGAATAGAGGCTTTTGAAATGTGGTGCTACAGAAGAATGCTGAAGATTAGGTGGGTGGATCGCGTAACTACTGAGGAGGTACTGAACAGAATTGGGGAGAAAAGGAATTTCTGGCATACCTTGACTAAAAGAAGGGATCGATTGGTAGGACATCAAGGAATTGTGAATTTAGCATTGGAGGGAAGTGTGTGGGGTAAAAACCGCAGAGGAAGACCAAGAGATGGATGCAGTAAGCAGATTGAAATGGATGTGGGTTGCCGTTGTTATGAGGAGATGAAGAGGCTTGCTCAGGATAGATTAGGTTGGAGAGCTGCATTAAACTAGTCTCCGGACTGAGGACACCAACAACAATCCCCGGCTGTCACGTCCGAGTCCGGGGTTCGATTCCCCGCCAGGGAGATGCCATATTTTATTCGCCAAAGTCTCTTGTAAGACCCTTAATAACAACTGTCAGGTGAAGGAGAGCTGTTGCTACACTATCTTAAAAATTGTCCCACTTTCGAAATTTGCTTTCGGATTCCTGCTTCATGACTTTTTCCTGTTTCTGCCAACAGCTGTTCTTTTAGACTAGAATATGTACGGTATATATATATATATATATATATATATATATATATATGCTAGGTTGAAATAATGTCTTTTAGCGGAAACAGAGAAGACTTGTGGAAGAGGAATTCGTAAGCTATTTCCGAAGGTGGAGCAATCTTTAAGATGGTAGCAACTGCTGTGCTTGATCTGGAAGTTGTACACTCTAGTTCAGTGTTTCGTATGTCGTCATGGTTGCCGCCCCTCGCACCCCAGCTGCCATCGGTCCTTGTCTGTCGAATTTCCTCTCAACCCTCGCTTTCCCTTTTCCTCTTGAGTTCTGTTGATCAACTTTTTCCGAGAAGTCCCTCGCTTATTTCGTTGTCATGGAATCCTAATCCAGGATTGTAACGGTATCCTTCCCCGTTCCATACGTCGCACTTGTCCGTACAATTTCGAATATCATTAATTTTATCTGTCATGATGCTCGCAGATGTCATCCTTCCTCCAATTACTTCATCCCTGATGTGGTCAAATAACGTTAAGCTGCAGCATCTTCTCCATTGCATGTCTGCAGCAAGTAATTTCCGTCCTCTATTTTTGTCTATGACCCACACGTGATGACTGGTTCTATTATTGCTTTAAACACATTACTTAACTTTTTTTAATAAATGGGAAAGGGTCCGTCTTTTTAGTAAACAATTATGTTTTTTACTTATTCCCAAACATGTTTCGGAACATTTTTTCCATCATCAGTGGAATATTTATTAAATCTGTAAGTATATTGACCCACTTTAGGTTATGGTAGTAACACTGAAAGTGGCCCTTTGCGATCGTCATTTGACAAACCGAAATTTAAATGAAAATAACGGCTTTACCATTTATCTGACACGAACATTGAATAAACGAATTTGTAGAGGAGAAAATTCTCTACAACTTTGTTCCCTTATGCTTTTTTCATATCTCGTATCATTTGAGAGATATTTGCAAAAATAACGGAGTTTTGACACCCTCCATTGAATTAACGAAACCCAGCCGTTCGCAGATGTCACGTGACATTGCTCGCCATCTTGCATACGCCATCTTGCGTTGCGTATTTGATGATTTTCTTATTGTCTCTTACACGTTGTCATTTAAAAGCTAAGGTGCACTGCAGAATTAACAAAAAGACGTCGTTCTTCGTACGATAAATGATAATCTAGTGTCTACAAATGCCATATTAGCATCAGTTAATAACAGCCATCAATAGTATGAGATTAAAGAACGTCACTTATAACAGTTAGCCGTAGCGTATTGAGCAATGCGTTGAACTTTGATGCTGAAGGTCAGTGGTGGAACCCGCCACTACCTGATTCTTTTTCCTAAAATGGTTGACACTTTTTTAATTAATTTTTTGTTATTTAGATCTTTATTTTGTTCCAAAATGTTTGCAAAAACTTATAAAACTACAAATCTATAGTGGGCCGTAAAAATTGTCAGTGCGATTTTTTTTCCTACCTAAAGAAGACATGGTTAGGAATCGCGGAAATATTTCGAAAATTTATTGTTGTTACTGAAATTTTCGAAATATTTGCGGGATTCCTAAACACGTCTTCCTTAGTTAGGAAAAAAATTTCACTGTTTTCATAAATCGTACATCCATTAAAAACGCAATTTGTTTGCAGATGGCAGGCCATGAAATACTGGAATGTTTGACTCTGGAACTTAGAATGGAAAAAAAACTAAAAAAAAAAAAGACAGGTAAACCATATTTCTTGCATTTTTCATGTTTTTTCGAATCATAAACAACATTGTACATTGTAAATATTTTATACTTGCAAATTTAATAAATATTGCACTGATGATGTAACTAATGTTCCGAAACATGTATGGGAATAAGTAAATAACATAATTATTTGCAAAAAAAATGGCGGACCCTTTCCCATTTATTGCACTACAAACAAAGAAATACGAGTACAGCAAAACTAATAAGATGAACTTTTCTAAAAAAAAGTTCAAATGTTTGTATATCTAAGGGACTTCAACTGCTGCGGTTATAAGCCCCTACATACATAGAAACGTCCAAACGTGTCTACTCGTTGATTGGGTGTATGTTCCGTTGTGGATTATGTTCAGTTCAGGTTGGTTAAGATTTATCTTCTCATGGCTTGGACGTTCCAGCTGCTAGGCTGAGCTACACCAACAGATGGTGCAACTGTTTTAATTATTGCTACTTCCGTGTACTTGAAGATCTTCAAAGTATTTTTTCGAGAATTTTTGGAGTTGCGTCTAATGGCTTTGCACGACTGTGTTCTGAACTCCATAAATCTATATCTATAAATGTGAATGTCTGTTCGGTGTACGTTTATCACGTCTGAACCACAAGACATAAAGAGCTAAACATTTGTACAGTTGATAATGACTAGCCAGGGAAGGCTTTAGGCACGGTTTTCTGGCGATCAGATAGCTATTTATCTATATATTGGTTGCTATTTATCTATATATTGGTTGCATTCAGTGTTCACAACCGTACGATTAATATCGTACATGTACGATAATTTCGTGCCTGCGTACGATGTACGAAAGAATGTTACTGTCGTACGCAGATGTACGATAATTTCGAACGTGATAAAATGTAACAATACATTGTCTCTTCAAAGATTTTTTATCTCGCAGCCCTACTTGTAAATTACTTTCGTAATTAAACTTGTCGCTTTAATCATCACAGTAGCTCTGAACGGCTACTTTCGTCGATTGAATAACCTCAGTGAGTGTGAGCGTCTACCGGTGGGTGAGCGACAATGTAGTGCCGCTGTCGGGATAAATAATTTGATTGTTGAAGTTCGCTCTTTATATATTCATTCGCGTTACAATGCTTACAGTGCTCGAAGCGTGCTTAGTGGTGCTCAAGTTTCACGTATTCCCTTAAACAACGCGGCATTCTAACCAAGAAATTTTAACTGGACGGGTGATTGCTTTCGGCTTGAGAAGTAAGTATATCTCTCAAATACGTTAGTTCTTCGGCTGCGTATTATATATAGATTTATCGTTACACTCTGATTTTTTTCTTTGTAGAAAGAAATATGAATCCTTCAAACGAAGTTAGTGACAGTGAGGCAAATGAATCACCCCCAAGAAAAATCGCCAAAATCAGCAAAAAACATCGTTAACAAATATTCAGAGATGCCTGGTTGAAAGACGAAAGTTACAAACAATGGCTTAGAAAAGTGCCTGAGGATCAGTACAGATCTTTATGATATTTATGCAATGTAATGATAAAAGCAGAACTGACTGTGATTAGAAACCATATGACAAAATCAAATGTTTGTAGAACTTATGGGACTTAACTACGGGGTCATCAGTCTCTAAGCTTACAAACTACTTATGAACTAGCTAAGACTAAGGACGGCACAAATATCCATGCCCGAGGGGGGATTCGAACCCCCGACCGTAGTGGCCGTGCAGACCGTGACTGGAGCGCCTCAGTCCCCTCGGCCACCGCGGCCGGCAAACCATATGACATCGAAAGCACATGTTCGTAAGCTCGTGCCAGCACAATCCAAGATTACTTCTTTCATTAATAAGAGTGATGAAATCAGCACGAAAACGAATACAATTCAAGCTCTGGAAATAAAATTATGTGGTTTCTTAGTTGAACACAATATTTCCTTCACTACTCTCAATCACTTGACAACATTGTTGAAGAGTGCTGTGCCTGATTCTGAAATTATTAGAAGTTATGCAGTTAAAGGCTACAAAAGGAACTGCAATAATAACAAAACGTGATCACCTCCGCCGAAAAAGAACTACTACAACAAAACCTGCAGAACAGTCGGTTTGGCGTCTTAATAGAAGAATCCACTGATATTGGGAGCGTGGAAAAGATGTGTGTCATTGTGAGGTAATTATTAATTTGTTCACTGTATTTTGTAAAGTATAATTATGCGTATTGTATTCTTATATCTTGTACTATGTAAAACCGCTCTTCATTCAGAAAAAGTAATATATTTTGCAAGAGACAGACTACAGTACGGTATAAGGAATACAAAATTAGATGTGCTAGTAAATATTATGTATTACGGTCATTTTGCAGGTAAGTACGATAATTTTGGTTAAATCCGGTGCATTTACGATAATTTTACGGCCCGAGTACGATAGTTGCCTCGTTTCAGGTTGTGAGCACTGGTTGCATTGTTGCTTGAGGGTTGATAATGATAAAAGGGTGGAGTATATTGGGATGGAAAGTTACCTGTGTATATAAAATTCTACGTGTGTGTGTGTGTGTTAATATTTCGCTCTGCAGCGAAAACTACAGAACGCAAACGAATGATCTGTGTGTAATTGTTGTCCGAAGTCTCCCGTTGTACACCATAGCAGTTCCATGCCGATAGCTACAAGGAGGTGGAAGATATGGTGGTTGAAAGTCGTCAAACATTGATCTCTATACCACAGTCTAACATATACAGTAGCGACACTCACTGCTGTGAAAGTTGTTACCAACTGACAGTTCAACGACACTAGCGCTCCTAGTGGTGGGTAAGCCGTCGAAAGAGTGATGTTTGTTTATAATTATTTGTGTACGTAATTAACGAAATAGTTAAAATAATTTTTGTGTTACAAGCATTAGTAATATATCAAGAGACATAATTAATACGGAAATTATGTAAAAACAGTCGAACTTAAGTGATTCAGTGGTATAACGAAGAACTTCGTCATGAAACAATACTTACGAATATGCGTATATTTGCAACTTATTCCGCTGAAAGGAAGTAGAATATAAACATAATAGAAACGTAAATTTCTATTTTCGTCTGTTCTTACTATGACAAAGAGTTTTTTGACACGTACCATTGTGGTATGGAGTATAATAATTCGCAAATTTTTAGGCTTCACTCGTCTTTATTAAAAGCGCATATTCTTTTGAGTGTGATTACTTTAGCTTAAGAAGACAATGTCTTGAAGATTCTTGCCGTTTGTGGTTCAGCTGTAGCAACAATTGTGCAATTGGGTTATTCTTTGTTGAATACGGTTTGACTGCTTTTTCAGTTTTCTTGTCACGTTTATGATGTTTTCCTTCAGCTACAGTTGTGGTAGCTGATTTGGTACGTTAAATACTGTAGTTATTGCATTTTATATTCATTTCCTATGTTCCACCCTCACTGATTTCACTGGAATTGGACTGGAGATACGTTAACGTTCTTGAGAAGAAAAAACACGTCTTTCTGCCAAAGGGCGGGTATTCGGTGTTTCCTAGCCATTTTTCTATTTTTAATAGTAAATTAAATTATTCAGTAGAACCCTGTGGGTTACAAGATAACAGTAAATAAACTGTACCGCAATGTACCGTTTACAACCTTTTCAGGGATCTTAGGAAACCTAAGAAACACAAAGGTGGAGCTATTTCAAGTTATTACCTATTTTATGATATTACATACGTTCCCTAATGTAAAGAAAGTGTTGAAATCGATATAAACGATACTATTCGCAATCATCCACTATCGTATTCATAAAAGTAGCTTGCCCTCCGCTTGGAGCGCTGCTGTCGCAGTGTATAACAAAAATCTGCGGAAGTGTCGTGACTGTATGTGTTAGACTGTCTATACTACTTGGATGGTGAACTTCAGCTGTTTCAGCGTGCCAGCCATAGATGTTCATATTTAGTTTCTTGCCAAATTCAAATATGGCTGCTATATAGTATTAAAAGAAAACGAAAAGAAAATACGTTTCGATTCCGCTCCCATAACAGCCTATTACATCGTATAGTGACTTAAATTCCAAATCAAGAGGTAAGCAAACGATTTTTTGTCACGTAATAACTGATAGAAAACTCGCTTGCCAAATTTAAACATGGCGGATAATGTGAAATCGGGCGCTAAACATCTGAATGTGCAGCCACGCTGCAATTCTATGCTCAGACACCAGAGATACACATCCAGTTTGTATAGAGATCACTGTCGTCAAATTATAAAAAAAATTCCGACTGTAGGCCAGCGATGACGTTTGCGACTCTATAAAAAAAAAATGTTCAAATGTTTGTATGGTCTATGGGACTTAACTACGGGGTCATCAGTCCCTAAACTTATAAACTACTTACGAACTAGGACGGCACAAATATCCATGCCCGAGGGGGGATTCGAACCCCCCGACCGTAGAGGCCGTTCAGACCGTGACTGGAGCGCCTTAGTCTCCTCGGCCAATGTGCTACTCTATAGCAAGGAGGTTACATACAGCGAAACGTAATGCCACAGACCATATCGTTTGTCTATGCGTGCTACAATGTCTTCAGCTCTTTCTCTGTAAGGATAAGCATACGAACAAGAAAATATAAGAATAAATAAATAAAGCAGTAAAAAAGAAATTTCTTTTAATACATTTCTTTAAAAAATCGATTTGACGTTTCGTGCATTACATCAAGTGATCGATCTGTGATATTATTACAATCATTGTTGTTGAATTTCGTGATTGGATTCTTCGAATTCGAGTGCATTTTTACGTGTGATTTGATCTACACTACTTACTTTCCTGATAAACGGTAAGTGCAGAGACTTCTGCAATCTGATAGAAATATTTCTCAGTTCCGCTTTATCAGCGACGTTTCTTCAAAAATGAATTAAATTAATTACATTAATGTAATTGTTATTTAAACTTCGTAGATAAATTGTATTGCGTTACTTTACACATATTACAACAATACATCTACTTTTAATAGATCACATTCAGACAACATGCCTCGGGAAAGGAAAACATCATTATCAAGAAACACCGTTGGAGCAAAACTTATTAAAACATCAAGAGCAAACGAAAATGAAGAACAGCGCGAGATGAGACTTTCACAAAGAAGGGACAAGAGGGCAGCAATGGCGAACGTTGAATCGCCATTACAACGTGACAGTAGGCAACGTGAGACCCGAGAGCGAGCGGATTGCGGGTTTAAGCAAGTATAAAATAATTCTAAAATCCCACACCCACGTGGTCTCCTTGTAAGAAGTAATAAGGAAATAGGAAGTACACAGGCATACATTGCGACATAAGAAAACGAAGCCTTAAATTTCATGGAGGTTGACAAATAGTAGAATTCTACGGAAACAGAAGTAAGGTAAAAACTGAGCCAATTAAATGGATCACTGCGATTAAAGGGGTTCTTAAACTAGCCGGTATCACTCAGGCAGGCGTTAAGGGTAGAAAAACATCGAGGCAAAAGATATTCGACTGGAAAGCTAGCGAGAGGGAAAATAGAAGACGGAATGGAACATCGTGGTCTGATGAAAGAAAGAGACTTGAAACAGATGTTGACAGAAAGCAAGAAAATGTTCAAATGTTTGTATAGTTTATGGGACTTAAGTCCCTATACTTAAAAAGTACTTATCAACTACCTTATACTAAGGACGGCACAAATATTAATGCCCGAAGGGGGATTCGAACCCCCGACCGTAGTAGCCGTGCAGACTGTGACTGGAGTGCCTCAGTCCCCTCGGCCACCGCGGCCGGCAGAAAGCAAGACCAACCACCAAAAGCGTCATTGACTGATTATACCTGGAGTGGTGCTATTGGGCTAACATGTGAATAATAACAGTATTAATAATAATAATAAACGAAATTTATGGGAAAACTTTGAAAACCGTTCGAGATAAAAACTGGAGTTAGACAATGTGATGGGTTATCGCCTTTGTTGTTCAATGCAGTTCTGGAGAGAGTTATGGAAGAATGGGAAAAGACCCTCGAAGAAGAAAACCTTCAAATCCCCTCCTTAGCCCTTGCAGACGATAATGGCAAATTCTAGTGAGATGGCTGATAGAATGTGAAGAGAAAGTCGGCCTGCTGATATCATTTGAGAAGACAAATCTAGAAATTTTCACGTTGAGAACCAAATCCCGTGAAATTAACAGAGTATCACACTTTCAATATGTAGGAGATGAAATTATCTCTAAAAAAATACACACAACAAGAAAGAATTAAAAAGCTCGTAAAGGTTTAGGTTTAGTACAAAACCTCTGTAATAAAAAATGCATATGTTTAAATACCAAAATTAGACACTACAAAACAGTAATTAAACCATCAATGTTATATGCTAGCGAAATCTTGGCTCTAAACAGAAAAACTGACACAGATAATCTAAAGAAAGAAATAGGAAAATTTTGGTACCAAGATGGACCGAGAATGGATATAGACTACAGAAAACATCCAAAACTGAAGAATATTCGAACATAGGCATGAGGAAGAGACACCTCACATTCTATGCCCACATAATAAGGCTTCCCGAACTCAAAGAAAAAGAGTAGTAAAATATGTAGGATCCCTTGCTAATGGAGGAGAATGTATCAAAAATGTTAAAAAAAAGACTTGGAATTAGCCAAAATCACGAAAGAAGAAATAGATGAAAAGAACAGTTTTCGAATAAAAGTAGAAAAATGGGAAGTTAAACCAGAGACAAAAGTCCGAAGAACCAGAACAAAATGGAGCGAAGAAAGAAGAGTTAAATTCTCACAAACTTTCAAAAACTGGTGGGCAAATAAAAAGAACCAGAAGAAATGAAAATAAACCAGTTTTACTTAGCGTCTTCCATTCTGAGAGCTTTGCGACTAATAATAATAACACGGCTAGTTGTTGTAACTTCAAGAAATTTTTATTGACGACAATCGCGGTATTCCTCATACATAATAGATAAAAACCTTTTTCATTTTCATATTTACGATTGTGAAGCAGAAAGTCGAAATTTAGTGCCAAACGTTAAACATTTGGTCTATCGACGGTACTGCGTGGACAATACGATCGCTTTGCCGAAATAAAAATTGCATCTCTCCGGCGGGGAATAGAAACCCGGTCTCCCGCGTGACAGGCGGGGATACTGACCACTATACTACCGAGGACGCGAGCATGTTGTGCCTGCTGGTTATACTTCAACGTACGTGCACGCCTTCTAACTTTCAAACGCAATTTCTTTTTGTGCTTTCCTTTGAAAATTTGCGTAATACTGCGTTACTCACCTGAAAGTCTTAGGAGTGTGCTGAAAGTCGAAGGTGGCCGGTCCGTTACGTACGCGACGTCGTTCTCGCATCTTCCATACGTGTGGCAGCCCACCTAGAGACGGGAGGAACCTATCGCCAAAAGCCTTACAACGGGGTTTCATTGGTCTCAGTTAGAAATGTGGTTGTTATAAATTTGCTTTATAGGTAAGGTCCGTCTTGAGAAAACAAATGTTTTTTAGTTTCTCCCATACATGTTTCGCTGGCGTTGCAGCACCATCAGTCGGACGTTTAATTCATACTGCCTGTCAAATTAACAATTAAATGATTGTTACTTTTTGTACATTAAGTGTACAAACTAGAGATAATATAAATTGTTTCTTATTTTTGTAGGTATACTAAGGCCTACCTTAATACCACATGTAGTTGTGTTTATGGTTCTTCAACTCACAAAACGTCACTGAGAATTTGTGACAATTTGTCATCTGCAAAGCAAAACTTGTGTAGTTAATGAGGTGAATGATTAGCTTGTAAATATCGAGATTTCTACGAAAATATAGGACGTCATTTTTGTGTTTTGGTTTAATTTTTACTGTAGCGACTGCTTGTATAACAAAATGTCTGTGTGTTTATAGCAAGTTTTTGTCACTTACTTTCGTGAATTTGCGCTGTTTCCGCGTTGTGAACAGGCACTGTGTCACTTTCACTTCACAGGTAATGAGACAATAAAAGTAGTAGATGAATTTTGTTATTTGGGTAGCAAGATAACTTCTGATGGCCGAAGTAAAGATGATATAAAATGCAGAATGGCTATGGGGAGAAAAGCGCTTCTAAAGAAGAGAAACTTGTTAACATCTAATATCAATTTAAATGTTAGGAAGTCCTTTCTGAAAGCATTTGTCTGGAGTGTAGCATTGTATGGGAGTGAATCGTGGACGATAAGGAGTTCAGATAAAAAGATGGTAGGAGCGTTTGAAATGTGGTGCTACAGACGAATGATGAAGATTAGATGGGTAGATCACATGACTAATGAGGAGAAATTGGGGTGAAAAGGAGTTTTTGGCATATCCTGACTAAGAGAAGGTAGGACACATTCTGAGACATCAAGGAATTGTCAACTACCCATTAGAAGGAAGTGTGTGGGGTAAAAATCGTAGAGGGAGACCGAGGGACGAATATAGTGAGCAGATTCAAAAGGATGTAGGTTGTCGAACATATTCTCAGATGAAGAGACTTGCACAGGACAGGGTAGCGTGGAGAGCTGCATCAAACCAGTCTGCAGACTGAAGACCACAACAACAAAACTTTCGTTTTGGTGTGTGTGTGTGTGTGTGTGTGTGTGTGTGTTTATGGGTTTTCTGTCAGTTCTTTAAGGACAGAGAATATGGTTCCGTTGCAGAGGGCTGTGTATTCATTTATTATTAATAGAAAGAAAAGAAACAATAAATGAATACACAGCCCTCTGCAACGGAACCATATTCTCTGTCCTTAAAGAACTGACAGAAAACCCATAAACACACACACACACACCAAAACGAAAGGAACATGATTCAAAAACTCCGCCGGCCGCGGTGGCCGAGGGGACTGAGGCGCTCCCCTCACAGTCTGCACGGCACTATGGTCGGGGGTTCGAATCCCCCCTTGGGCATGGATATTTGTGTCGTCTTTAAGATAAGCTAGTTCATAAGTAGTTTGTAAGTTTAGGGACTGATGACCCCGTAGTCACGTCCCATAAGATATACAAACATTTGAACATTTCAAAAACTCCCGCCCCCACCACAGTCAGCTGTTCTTAACACTACTCCCAGAATTCAACTGCCCACCATCTTGTTTTCATAACATAAACATTGAGTGAGTGAAAGCGACACAGTGCCTGTTCAAAACGCGGAAACAGTGTAAATTCACGAAAGTAAGTGACAAAAACTTGCTATAAACACACAGACATTTTGTTATACAAGCAGTCGCTACAGTAAAAATTAAACCAAAACACAAAAATGACGTCCTATATTTTCGTAGAAATCTCGATATTTACAAGCTAACCATTCACCCATTAACTACGGTACACAAGTTTTGCTTTGCAGATGACAAATTGTCACAAATTCTCAGTGACGTTTTGTGAGTTGAAGAACCATAAACACAACTACATGTGGTATTAAGGTAGGCCTAGTATACCTACAAAAATAAGAAACGATTTATATTATCTCTAGTTTTTACACTTAATGTATGAAAAGTAACAATCATTTCATTAATTCATACTGTCTGTCAAATTAACAAACAACCCACTGACGAGGCTGCAACGCCAGCGAAACATGTATGGGAGAAACTAAAAACATTTGTGTTTGCTCAAGGCAGACCTTACCTATAAAACAAATTTATTTGTAAGCAAGAGCTTTCAAACCTCAAGGTTGTTACAATTTTTCCCTTATAGCCAGGTAAGGAAAAACTATATGCACATTATTTTCTGGTACTAGTGGTACTCAAAGTTTTTATATTTAAATAGTTTTTAGAAATGAGAAGGACTAATGTTTATTCACAAAATTTCAATTTCTGGGCATACGGATATATTACGGAAATACGAAAAACTGCCAGTGCTGTTTTATTAACAACGGTGGCAATTATAACAAACGACTTTAATATGACTTGAAGACATCCTGTAGTAGCCGAAAGTATACCCGATACAACAAAATGTCCTTTTTTTCCCTTTTTTTGTAGGAATTACTTATCTGCATAAACATCGTTATATCACTCATGTTTTGCATGAGTTTGGTAAAAAAAAAATTAAAGATGCTAACAACGTGTAGTGACTTCCCTTGCAAATTTATAGTTGCGGAAGACTTTTATTTAACCACTAGCTGCAAATACCCATCTTTGCCCGGGTTTTAAATAAGGTTTTCTGTCGAAGCGTACAAAACCGTTTATTTGCATGTAATAAAAGGGTACATTCATGTTAAAGCAATGTGATAATCAACATTTTTGGCACTTCCATTTGGAGTACGTAAAAAGAGATTTTCGTCATTGCCCACTTTGGAGCAGGCCACATACAACTGTCGATGAGAGAAGCATGGTGTCTGCAAGTCTGTACCAGCAGTCCCAAGAGACTGGCCCTGTCACTTGTTGATTTTCATGGCAGAGCACAGGTTCAGAGGGAACTGCATTCTCTTGGACTGTAAGGCGTTGTCGAAGGGAATGACTGGTATTCTTGGAATGAAGACATGCTCACCCTTAGCACTTCCTGTGAGTACTGTGGCTTGAATTACAGGTTGCATCAGCTTTTTCACAATTAATCTTGTGCCATTGCACAACCTGTGTGCATCAATATTTCTGATCAGCATTACTGGAGCACCAACTTTCAGAATCAAGTTGTGGGCTTGCAAATCAGGAGTCTGGATGGAATTCGAAAACTCAATGGGATATTCTACTGCTTCATTATAATTCAAGTAAAGTACTCTCCCACATGCAACGAACGAAATTTCATGTAGACAGTAACCTTCATCTTGTTTTCAAGGCCAAGTGTACAAAATTTCATGAAGATCGGATAAAAACTGTGGATTTTGGCGAAATCCATAAGTACCCTCCATCATGCACTGACCAAAATTTTATCTAGACAGTGCCCTTCCTCTTGTTTTGAAGGTCAATTGTGCAAAATTTCATCAAGATCAGTGCGAAGATATAGATTTGCCACGGACACATTGAACAAGCACTTTCGCATTTTCTCATATTTTCCGGGTGGATGACAAAAAAAAAAAACAAAAAAAAAAAAAAAAACAAAAAAAAAAACGGAACGAAACCTGTTTAAGAACTTTCCCCATGTACGTGTGTACGTGTACCACATTTCACGTTATTTGGTTCACTGGATCTTGAGTTATAAGAGAACAGACAGACAGACAACAAATGCTTCTTATAAGTATAGAGATGAAGTGAGCTAAAGAATTATAGTCATTGATCACTCGAGTGTGCCGCGGATGTATCGAACAGTATGACACTGTTAAAGTATAACCTTGAGTCTGAGTTTATAAAAATATCTTTACAGTTGTGACTTTGCTACAAGAGTTCTGCGTATGTAAAATAATAAAATACCGTACAGTGAACTTTTGTGAACTGCTAGTGTTCAAAAACGTATGCTAGATACTATACTGAGAGATGAATTTGACAGAGCCATGAAAGGCTTAGGTCGGAACAAGGCCCCAGGAGTAGATGACATACCCTCAGAGCTACTAAAGTCTCTGGGAGAGCCAGCCATGACAAGACTATTTGGACTGGTGTGTAGGATGTATGAGACAGGCGAAATACCCTCAGACTTTAAGAAAAATGTAATAATCCCCATTCCAAAGAAATCAGAAATCAGGCGCAGACAGGTGTGAAAATTACAGAACCATCAGTTTGATAAGTCATGGTTGCAAAATTTTAACACGAATTATCTACAGGAGAATGGAAAAGCTGGTAGAAGCTGACCTCGGGGAAGATCAGTTTGGATTCAGGAGGTACGTAGGAACCCGGGAGGCAATACTCACTTTACGTCTTATCTTAGAAGATAGATTAAGGAAAGGCAAACCTACATTTTTAGCTTTTGTAGATTTGGAGAAAGCTTTTGACAATGTTGACTGGAATACACTCTTTCAAATTCTGAAGTCAGCAGGGGTAAAATACAGGGAAAGGAGAGTTATTTACAACTTGTACAAAAGCCAGACCGCAGTTATTAGACTCGAACAGGGTTGTAGCATTTCTCCGATGTTATTAAATTTGTACATCGAGCAGGCGGTGAAGGAAAGCAAGGAAAAATTTGGAATAGGGATTAAAGTTCAGAGGGAAGAAATAAAAACATTTCGTTTTGCTGATGACATTGTAATTCTGTCAGAGGCAGCAAAGGACATGGAAGAGCAGTTGAATGGAATGGACAGTGTGTTGAAGAGAGCGTATAAAATAAACATTAACAAGAGCAAAACAAAAATAATGGAATGCGGTCTTAGAAAATCAGGCGATGCTGAAGGAATTAGATTAGGTAACGAAACAATGAAGGTGGTAGATTATTTTTGTTACTTGGGTAGTAAAATAACATGCGATGGTCGCAGTACAGAGGATATAAAATGCAGAATGGCAATGGGAAGAAAAGCATTTTTGAAAAAGAGAAATTTGCTAATATCGAATATTAATTTAAGTGTAAGGAAGTCTTTTCTGAAGTCATTTGTGTGGAGAGTTGCCTTGTACGGGAGTGAAACATGGACGATAAGCAGTGCGGACAGGAAGAGAATAGAGGCTTTTGAAATGGGGTGTTACAGAAGAATGCTGAAGATTAGGTGGGTGGATCGCGTAACTAATGAGGAGGTACTGAACAGAATTGGGGAGGAAAGGAATTTTTGGCATACCCTGGCTAAAAGAAGGGATCGCTTGGTAGGACACATTCTAAGACATCGGGGAATCGTAAATTTAGCACTGGAGGGAAGTGTACGGGGTAAAAATAGCAGAGGGAGACCAAGAGACGCGTATAGTAAGCAGATTGAAGTGGATGTGGGTTGTCGTTCTTATGAGGAGATGAAGAGGCTTGCTCAGGATAGAGTAGGGTGGAGAGCTGCATCAAACCAGTCTCCGGACTGAACAACAACAGATTAGATTACTAAGTTTACGTTAGTAATGTGCCACAGCTGGAAGGACAATGATAGTTCTGGAGGACTGTTGGCTGGAGTGAATACACAACTACAATTTTTCTGAATTGCACTCTATTTATTTATTACAAGTATCGTATTATTGGCATTTCTTCAAATGTTAAATTTTTGTAAATCTAAGGGACTTCATTGCTGCCTTTACCAGTGCATAGGCTTACAAAGTACTCGGACTAACTTACGGGAAGGGTAACAAACACACCCATGCCCGAGGGAGGACTCGAACCTTTGACGGCGAGCAACCGCGCGCTCTGCAACAGGGCGCCTTAGGGCGCTCGGCCACTCCACAGCGGCAGATTAGATTAGATTAGTACTTCTTCCATAGATCATGAATACGACACTTCGAAATGATGTGGAATGTGTCAGATTAATGAAAGGTGTCTTTACAAATTATTACTTTGTACTAAATATTACATGACAATTTATTTATTTATTCAAATTTACTGATTTATATCTAAAAATTCATCAATATTGTAGAAGGAGTTGCCATGCAGAAATGCTTATAATTTATTTTTAAATGCTTGTTGGCTATCTGTCAGGCTTTTGATGCTGTTTGGTAGGTGGCCAAAGACTTTTGTGGCAGCATAATTCACCCCTTTCTGTGCCAATGCTAGATTTAACCTTAAATACTCATTCTTTCTCCTAGTGTTGTAGTTATGTACACTGCTATTGCTTTTGAATTCGGTGGGATTCGTAATAACAAATTTCATAAGTGAATATATATATATATATACTGAGAAGCTACTGTGAAGATTCCTAGCTCTTTAAATAAGTGTCTGCAGGATGATCTTGGATGGGCTCCAGCAATTATTCTGATCACACGCTTTTGTGCAATGAATACTTTTTTACTCAATGATGAATTACCCCTAAAAATGATGCCATACGAAAGCAGAAAATGGAAATAGGCATAGTAAGCTAATTTACTGAGAAGTATATCACCAAAATTTGCAATTACCCTAATAGCATAAGTTGCTGAACTCAAACGTTTCAACAGATCTTGAATGTGTTTTTTCCAGTTCAATCCCTCATCAGTGCTTACACCCAAAAATGTTGAATATTCTACCTTTGCTACAGATTTCTGACCAAAGTCTATATTAATGGTGTCATTCCATTTACTGCATGGAACTCTATGTACTGTGTTTTATCAAAATTTAATGATAGTCCATTTGCTGAGAACCACTTAATGATTTTCTGAAAGACGTCGTTTGCAATTTCATCGGTTAGTTGTTGTCTGTCGGGTGTGATACCTATACTTGTATCATCAGCAAAAAGAACCAGTTTTGCATCTTCATGAATGTAGAATGGCAAGTCATTAATATATATTAAGAACAGCAAAGGGCCCAAGACCGAACCTTGTGGCACACCATTTTTGATTGCTCCCCAGTTTCAGGACTGAGCTTTTTTTTTTTTTTTTTTTTTTTTTTTTTTCACATTATGAGAACTGCTAATGTCAACTTTATGCACTCTTCCTGTTGGCATTTGTCACAAATCAGTTTCACGCATTCTGTTTCTTTCCTTGTTTGAATACAAAAAAACAAAAAAAAAATTTAAATGTTCCATTTTCTTATTTAGAAAGTGTGGTCACCTTATACTGCACCGGTCGGCAAGTTGTTAGCCTTTACTACCTACATGCAGCGGTCCTTCATCAGGGAATAAGAACGGCAACCTACATCCTTTTGAATCTGCTTACTGTATTTGTCCCTCGGTCTCCCTCTACGATTTTTACCCCACAAACTTCCTTCTAATGCAAAGTTGACGAATTCTTGATGTCAAAGAATGTGTCCAACCAACCTAACCCTTCTCATAGTCAGTACATGCCAAAAACTCCTATTCTCCCCAATTCTCTTGAGTACCTCTTCATTAGTTACGTGATCTACCCATCTAACTTTCATCATTCATCTATAGCACATTTCGAAAGCTTCTATGATCTTTTTGTCTGAACTCCTTATCTTCCACGTTTCACTCCCATACAATGCTACTCTACAGACAAAGGACATCCTAACATTTGAACTAATAGTGGATGTCAACAAATTTCGATTTTTCAGAAACGCTTTTCTTCCCATAGCCATTCTGCATTCTTTATCTTATTTACTTCGGCCATCAGAAGTTATTTTGCTACCCAAATAACAAACTCATCCACTACTTTTATTGTCTCATTACTTAATCTAATTCCTTCAGCATCGCTTGTTTTGCTCTTGTTAATGATCATCTTATACCTTCCTTTCAAGAAACTGTCCATTCCGCTTAATTGCTCTTCCAGGTCCATTGTCGCCTGAGACGATTACTATGTCGTCAGCAAATGCCAAGTTTTTATTCCCTCTCCCTGGACGTTAATTGTCTCTCCAAATTCCTAAGTATTTTTGGAGTTTACGGCCTTCACTTTTGACGATTTATCTTGTAAACAAAGTTTAACGGATTACTTTTCGTACTCATGTGGACGATTTCACACTTCTCATTATTTAGAGTCAACTGACAATTTTACATCATACTGACATCTTATACAGATCGTTCTGCAGTTGGTTTTGATCTTCAGATGATTTTACTAGACGGTAAATGACGGCGTCATCTGCAAATAACCTAAGAGAGCTACTTCGATTTTCCCCTAATCGTTTATGTAAATAAGGAACAGCAGAGGACCAATAACACTGTCCCGTGGAACGCCCGATGTCACCTCTGTTTTAGTCGATGCCTTAACATCGATTACTACAAACTGCGTCCTCTCTGACAGGAAATCCCCTATCCAATCGCAAATTTGAGGCGATATACCATAACCACGCAATTTGATTAAATGCCGTTTGTGAGGTACGGTGTCAAAAGCTTCTGAAAATCAAGAAATACGTAATCGATTTGCGAACCCTTGTCGATAGCACCGATCACTTCGTGTGAATAAAGGGCTAGTTGTGTTTCGCGTGAACGATATTTTCTACATCCGTGTTGACCTTGGGTCAATAGATCGTTCTGTTCGAGATAATTCATAATATTTGAATACAGGATCTGTTCCAAAACCCTGCTGCAAATTGACGTCAATGAAATAGTCCTGTAGTCTAGTGGGTTACTCCCACTGCCTTTCTTGAATATAGGTGTGGCCTGTGCAACTTTCCAATCTTTTAGTACAGAACCTTCTATGGGAAAGCGGTTGTACATGGCTGTTAAGTAAGGAGCTATCGCTTCAGCATAATCAGATAGAAATCTAATGGGTATACAATCCGGATCAAAAGACTTGTTTTTTTTTAAAGTGATTTTAGTTGCTTTACTCCGATGATATGTTGACTATAATGTGTATTGTTTGTAAAAGGAAAAACTATATTATACACTTGGCAGAGTAACAGTTCATTTTCTTCTACCATTTCTTGAAACTTAACAGAAAATTCCTTAGCAGCTGCGGCATCGGTGAATAGTCTTTCACCGGAAATAGAATCAAATCGGACACCATGACGAGTTTTCTAATGATCAGTCCAGCCTTCACTCGCAGCTAATTTACTTTCGGCTTCCAGTTTTTTGAGCAAAACTATCGCTTTTTCTTTGAGAAATGGCCCGTATATTAGAGTTCCTTTCCTTCATTCGTGACAAAACAACATCCACAATGCTTTGCGATTCTTCAGAGTGTTTTCTCCATCAATCGTAACTATATAGGATTCAATGTCTTCCCGATTCTTCCTCCAATATTTAATTGTCGTAACACCTACAGTCAGTTCCTTTGCAATTTTTGACCGCGCGGGAGTAGCCGAGCGGTCTGGGGCGCCACGTTACGGATCTCGCCGCCTCCCGTGTCGGAGGTTCGAATCCTCCCTCGGACATGGATGCGTATGTTGTCCTTACGTTAGATTAACTTAGGTTAAGTATTTTGGTGCCGTAGAATTACAAACATTTGAATTTGCAATTTTTGAAGCGATTGTCATTTGTCCAGTGTTTGTAGCACTGCTAATTTTTCATTTAGTGAAAGAGTTACGTGTTTACGTTTGAATCCAGACATGTTGAAAAACACATAACTGTACACGCATTTCATCTAATAAGTGCTGTAGAGAACACGGAATAAAGCAAACAACGACGTTTTTTTAATGCCAAGAAAGGATAAAACTGCACCATAATGCACAGCGATAGACTCCGCAACGTCCAATCAGTGACGAGTCTGCACTAGGGTTGCCAGATCTCCGGGCGCCGCCCGGAGTGCCCGGGTTTGGAATGAATTCTCCGGGTCTACGGGACAATCACTCTCATCTCCGGGCTTCAATGTAACCTTTATCTTAACTTTTTTTTTACTACTCTTTTTAAGTACTATGCTCATGTAGCGACGATCTACGTCGAACGTAACGTAACTTAAACTAAGGACGAACACAACATCCATGCCCTAGGGGGATTTGATCCTCTGGCGGGAGCAGCCTCGCGCACCGTGGCAAGGCGCCTCAGTGCGCTCGGCCATTCCCGGCCGGCTCCTCTCTAGTGATTTTGAATAACTTTATATAAATGTCAATTTCTTATTGCAACAAAACGCTACTTTTCTATTCTTCCTCTGAAAACTTTTCGCTGTTGCGTCGGTAGTAATCGGCTAGCGCATTGTTAAGCAAACACTGTTGCGGCAACATGTCAACTGGCGACGTCTATTATTTGTGTTCGTTCCTTCATTGTTTGTTATCAGTTTACCGGCAATTTTTGGAATACTCGGATCGTGTGTGAACAGACAAGCTTACAGTAACTCAGATTAGTGAGTAATAATAGTGAAATGAACAAACGATATCTAAGTTCGTTCCGTGAAGAAGGATTGCAGGCTACAAAAGTTTATTAGGTATTTGGCGCTCTTGGTGACCAGTTTGCTGGGCCGCAAGCGGCAACTCTTGGAAGGCGCAGCTGTTGATGTGAGCAGCTTTGAAGCTGCCGCCACTTCTGCCGCCACGCCAACTGAAGTATGTCGATTGTTGACCTACAGCAACTGGCGGCCTGGCCGGTCAGCTGCGGCATGTCAAGTGAAGGCCACCCCTACCAATCTTCCACGGGGGGGGGGGGGGGGATACTTGCTTGGAGGGAGGAGATGATTAGGTTTTTAGATTTTACGTGTAATCCTGGTTGGGGGGGGGGGGAATTGGCCGCAGTTGGGGGGGGAGGGTGAGTCATAGGCCAAGGGGGAGGGGGGCACGTCTTGTCTCCGGGCCTGCCTCGAGTTCAATCTGGCAACCCTAGTCTGCACAAGCTCTCGACCCTGGGCATGGTCGCACTGACCGGGCCGGCCGCGGTGGCCGAGGGGACTGAGGCGTTGCAGTCACGGTCTGCACGGCCACTACGGTCGGGGGTTCGAATCCCCCCTGGGCATCGATATTTATGCCGTCCTAGTTCGTAAGTACTTCATAAGTAGTTTGTAAGTTTAGGGACTGATGACCCCGTAGTTAAGTCCCATAGGCTATACAAACATTTGAATATTTTTTGGGCTGACCGGAATGACGGATCATCCATGGTCGGATTAGATGGGATCTACTGTAGCACTTAATCGAAATAAAAAAAAATTGCACTGGCAAGTTTTGCGGCCCATTTAGATTTGTAGTTTTATAAGTTTTTGCAAACGTTTTGGATCAAAATAATAATCTAAATAATAATAAATTAATTAATAAGAGTGTCTGAAACCCTTGTAGGATATGGTACTGGCGGGTTCTCAACCACAGACTTTATTTATTTATTTTTTTTCAGTAGTTTTCGTTGTTGCGGACGCTGGTCGTTCTTGTTCGATGCATTGTTGGCTCAGCTTTTTTATTACAGAGAGGGTTGCGCCCTCTGCCCGGGCGCGCTGAGCCACGGCGCCCAGTACCGACTGAGCTACAGCTAACAGTTAGCAATTGCGTTCTTTAATCTCATACAATTGATGGACGTTGTTAACTGATGCTAATACGGCATTTGTAGACACTAGATTATCACTTATCGTACGAAGAACGACGCCTTTTTGTTAATTCTTCAGTGCGCCATTGTTTTAAAATGACAACGTGTAAGTTACAATAAGAAAACCATCAAATACGCAACGCAAGATGGCATATGCCAGAGACAGTTCTGGGCGAGGAATGTCACGTGACATCTGCGAACGGCTGATTTTCGTTAATGCAATGGAGGGTGTCAAATCTCCGTTATTTTTGCAAATATCTCTCAAACGAGACGAGATATGAAAAAAACATAAGGGAACATAGTTGTAGAGAATTTTATCCTCTACAAATTCGTTTATTCATTTTTCGCGTCAGATGAACGGTTTATTTGGAATTAAAATTTCATTACCAACGGCTTTTTTTGTATACTATCGTATTTCTTGTCCTAAATATTTCAAAAAGCGAGTTTCTGGTCTCTGGTAGCGAACAATTATGTCTGTAAAATTTGGTGCCGATCGGTTGAACGGTTCGATCTAAAAAGTGGGAACCCTTTACAGCCAGATAACATCGTCAAATCGCCGTTATTTTTGCAAATATCTCTGAAACGATGCAAAATATGAAAAAAAAAAAATAGAGCGAAGCTGTAGAGAATTTTCCCCTCTACCAGTTAGCCTATTCAATTTTCGTGTCAGATGAACGGTTTGTTTGCAATTACAATTATATTACTAACGGCTTTTTTGGTATTACCACCATATTTTTGGTCCGAAAAATTTGAAAAAGGGAGGTTCTGGTCTTTGGTGGCCTACAATCAAGTCTGTAAAATTTGGTACTGATCGGTTGAGCGGTTCGTTTTAAAAACAGGGAACACGTTACGGACAGACAGACGGACAGACAGACATACATCCCAAAATCGCCGTTACATTTTGGACCAAAATAATAATCTAAATAATAAAAAGTTAATTAATAAGTGTGTCTGAAAAACGCTACCGCTTACAGATACGAGATATAGTCCTTTAATCTCATACTATTGATGGCTGTTGTTAACTCATGCTAATATGTCATTTCTAAACACTAGATTTTCATTTATCGTTCGAAGAACGACATGTTATTGTTAATTCTGCAGTGCGCCATTTCTTTCAAATGACAACGTGTAAGAAAATCATCAAATACGCAACGCAAGATGGCGTATGCCAGAGAGTTCTGGGCGAGGAATGTCACTTATAAAACTACAAATCTAAAGTGGGCCTATAATTGCTGTTCTCGAACTGTGTGGTTCTATAACAATCAATACTTACAAACTGCGCCTTCACGATGTGCCAATAAACAGGCCCATACTATTAAAAAATACACACGGTTTCATGGTTTCGAAAGCTGACAGCTTACGGTTTCATTTGTCCCGAAACCGTCCGATGTTTCATTTTCCCCATCTCTACTGTTTGGAGTCACTGCAAACTAGGGATGCAAACGATACATCGATGTTTCGAAAACATCGATGTTTTGAACTGCGATATACCGCCGATGCATCGACGACAGAAGTCCAAAACTATCGACATCGTTCAACAATTGATTGTCAACTCCATTATTACTTTATTAGTTGCTAGCCAGCGTCAGCTCAAGTGTGGTGCTCCTACTGTCGTCGCTCGTCGCTGTTTTCATACTTTTGAAACAGTAGGCAAGTGAAATATGAAACAATCTGATGTGTGTCCTCACGGGCTGCTGGCATTGCTGAAAGTTCACCCTCCAACAACAGTGGAATCGAATCTTTGACAGTGTTACCCAGTCAGACTGATTTCGTACTGTCAAAACATCAGTTAAAACATCAAACAAAAGTCGACGAAAAATCCGAGACTAAAGCCAACAAGCCAAGCATAACATATATATTCATTTCAGCAAGGTACATGATTTGATAAACGTCATTGATGAATATTCATTTTAAAATTCATTATTAAGTAGTAACTGAAAGATGCATAATGTTTAATTTTCTCCACGTCGACAGCTAACAAAAATGCAATACGTCAACAAAACACGCATGTAATGAACAAACCGATGTAAATCCCAAGTAAAATCAGCGCAATAGGTAGCGAAATTTTATTGCCAACTTCTTTTTCATTCTAATCTGACATTTCGCTGTGTATTCGTAGCCTAGTGAAAGAACATAAATAAGGCAGATACTTTCTGGCAACACAGCTTCATTTCAGTGTGTTTTTCCTAATATTTCTTAAACGTATGGAAATATCGGAAAAACATCGATGTAGCGTTCTTCAGAGCGATGTTTTTTTAACATCGATATTTTTCCGCAGGAACATCGATGTGTGAACATCGAAGTTTTTATCAACGATGTTGCATCCCTACTGCAAACGCATGCCTTGCGCGCCGTCCGTTGGAAACATGGCGGCCAGGCTGCCCCTACACAGGCCCCCTAGGCGTCAAATGGGGCGCGCCGTTGTCACCTGACGGTGGGGTCGATATGTCAGCAGTCGACGCGCCGCCCTAATCGATCTTTGTCGCCCGCGTAGCTCCTCGTCAGCCAATGGCATAAGCCGGTCGGTTTAAGCTCGGTTTAAGCTCACCGCGCAATACCTCGCTATGGGCGGCCTTCCAGTGCTAGTCTTATACCCGGTTTCACCAAACTTCTTCTAAGGTCCGGTTTGTCAATGTCTCGTTAAGTTCCAGTTAAGATTTTAACTTATCGTTAGTGGAGAATTGCGTTTGTCAATGTTTCGTTATGAGTTATCCTTAGGTTAAAGGACCTCAAACTGGCCGTTAAGTTAACGAGTAAAATTCTGCTCGTTACACGGCTAACGACCAGTTAAGTGAGAATCTGTATCAAAATGGCGGGATTCCAAAGCGCTAAAATACATTAATATATTCACGCGAAGAAGACCGATTCATCGAAAATAACAGAAGCACTACATGTATGAAAAACTAGTGTGGAAAACAGCGTTTTTGGTAAACCATGTCAGTAGCGGTTAGTTGAGTTTTATACATTGCAGATACGTAACATAACCTTAAAAATATTGTTGCGATATCAAAATACAAACTTACGGGTGACGACTAGTTAAGTGAGAATCGGTATGATGTATATGGCTGGAATAAGATTTCGTTGACAATTACTACGATGTCAATATTTTGGATGATCTAGAGGAGATTGCCCCTATAAGGCGTCCTAGTCGTATTTATGTTCGTCCAAATCATTTTGAATGCTGGGATGATGCAGAATTGGTTACGCAATTTCGTCTTCGAAAAGCCACTTTGGAAATTCTGCATGAAAAACTACACGACCACCTGAAGAGAGCAACATATAGTTATGAATTTTGTAAGTTATCTGTTGTAATTAAAAACAGAATACATTATCTGTGTGTGCAAACTTATTAATTCAGTATTTACTTATGCTTGTTGAACCTGGTGTAAAGCCTAAAATTTGATTTCTTCCTCCGATCTACAGGAACGGTGCACTTTCGCCTACGCGCAATTTATTGCTTGCACTAAGGTAAAATTTTACGACGCTTCTCGCCGGGCTCCAGCGCTTATGTTGACAACAGATAAACAATGAAGTGTAGAATAGCGTTAATATTTTTCACGAGCTACAGAGTAAATGTTATTGCTGCTCGTTTCACTCGCAGCAAATTTAATACTGTACTTGCTCTATGATCTTCTTTCACGTTTGTTTGCGATAGCACCAAATAATAACTAACCTCTTCCCTGATAGCTGTTTATTCAGACGGCACTTTCATTTGTTTCTATTGTCAACATAGTCGAAACATATCGTACCTTCTCATTTTCTCCAGGTTAACAAACGAGAGGTGTATGTGGCAATGACAAACGCAGTGCACTTAGCGAGCACATTTAACGCGACGTTAGAGGCATCTTCTCGTTTACTAACGACAAGATTAACGAGAGATGGACGAACCGGCCCTAAATATGTTAGACAAACGTCAAATTCAACGCCTCGTTTATTTTTTACGAACTGTTAAAAGCTACAGCGTTACATCATCGCCAGTCTCAAAGAATTGACGAGGCGTTTATTTTAACAGACTCTAATCGAAACAGTGTCTAAATCGTGTATTAAATCGATACTATCGAGTTTTATCGTTTGTTTTCATTGTTCTCTTTTCGAGTGAACAAATGAATATCGCTATGTAAATAGCGGGTTTTTCAGTACAAAGTTGTTGTGATTCGTAAGTTTGGTGAAACCGATGAAATAAAGTAGAGAGGTTCTAAATTTTCTGATGATGAGAAAAGTTTGTTTGTGGGCCTTATTTCGAAAATGCAAGGCGCAATTCCTTGCGGGAATTTCACATATAGGAGTCTCAGCGATGCAGTTGCTTCTGATAACTTGATACATCGGCAGATGGTTGATTTCGAGACCCCATTTAAGTCTGCTATTACCATTTGAAGAGATCCAGTAGCATAGAATCGCAGAGTTAAAAGCAGCTGTTGTATTGGGGTTAATGGTCTGTTTCTGTTAGTCGGATACTCTATTTTCACTTTGTTCCAGAAGTTTTTACGCTACGTTCTTGGACAATCTGTACCTTGTAATGACTTTTATATCATTCATTGTGTAGGAATGATCATTGCGCTCAGAAATTACGCGATCAGACTCTAGATTTTCTAGCAAATCTGTGTACAATACTTCTGCATCAAAATTATTTCCCATCTTCACAGCCGGAAGACGTGCAAAAAAGTATGTGTGTTACCTTTACAAAAATTCCTGAGTATTCCAACTAGAGTAAATCTGTCTTGTATCGCAAAATCGGCGCGTCAGTTTTGACGGAGAATTTAACGATCGTTACAGTAAACAGGCGTCGATGAAACGCAAAAATGAAAATTAAAGGATCGTCAAAGATTACACGATCGTCAAAGTCATAACCGACGCTTGGTGAAATCGGGCATTAGCTTTTTACAGCGACTAGTACTGCCTGTCGTCGAAATTCCACCAATCTATAAAACTGAATTGCTGTTCGTTGCTCTCGCTAAAACTCGAGAACAGCTGAACCGATTTGGCTAATTTTAGTTTTGACATATTCGTGTAAGGCCAGTGAAGGTTTAACGGTTATAAAATATGGAAAAGTTGTCCGGAAAAGAGGAAAATCGGGAAAAACTGAAACGGCTTTTTTGCAGTGAGCTATCGATACCGTTCGTCTAATTGCGATAAAATTTTGTACATTTCATGTTGAAAGCAAGAGGAAGCTTCGCATCAAATAAAAATTTGGAAAAGTCGCCCGGAAAGTAGGAAAATCTAGGAAAAACCGAAAGCGATTTTTCTATGAATAAAAATCAATTGCCACATGGTTGTAAGAGCATCACTTGAGTACGGCTTGACAGGACAAGATTTGTATGAAATAAATGTTTTGGAAAATCTACCAGAAAATTGGAAAATTTGAGAAAAAAATGAAAGTGCGTTTTTCAACGTGTTTTTGATTGAATTCAGCACTATAACTGACTATTCGTACGACGGAGAGGGGTACTTCTTTGTTTTGTTCCTTATGATCTTGGTAAAGTTTTCAGCTAAAAGAAAATAGGAACAGATAAAAAAGGAAAGTCGCAAAATTCGAACCAAGTTCCTTTTTCAAATTCTCTCTAAATGTACTCAACACTGTAAGTTGAGACCCGTTCATCCGATTGCGATAAAATTTTGATCATTTGACTTTCAACGAAAGATGAACGTTATTGTGAACTAAAAATTTAGGAAAGTTACCCGGAGAATTTGAAAATTTGCGAGAAACTGAAAGAGCTTTTATCAATGGGATATCAATATTTGATTTTTAAAGCAACAGTACATACATATTAGCGTTTGCCAAGCATTGCCGGGTTGACTAGATGACCCGGTGAACATTTCAGATCATGCTCCGCGTCTTAATATATTTACGTATTTACTACTAAGACACTCCTGTATTCCAGTCAGATGAAAGAAATTCTTGAAGCCGGCCGCGGTGGCCGAGGTGACTGAGGCGCTCCAGTCACGGTCAGCACGGCCACTACGGTCGGGGGTTCGAATCCCCCCTCGGGCATGGATATTTCTGTCGTCCTAGTTCGTAAGTAGTTGATAAGTAGTTTGTAAGTTTAGGGACTGATGACCCCTTAGTTAAGTCCCATAAGCTTTACAAACATTTGAACATTTTTGAAATTCTTGAAAGTTGACAGTTCTGTTGAGAACCATGAATCAACTGTGAATCATACTTGGCTGTAGGTGAAAGCAAGAGAATTCTATAGGGCTACAGGAAAAGGAAAAGAATAAAACAGTGTACATCCAATGAATACCCATTATTTCCGAGAGATCTACCTTCTAACTTGAAGAGACTGTAAGTTTCCAGTGTGACTTGCATTTTCTGTTACGATTAATAAATCACAGGGAAGCTATTAAATACTGCCGAGTGGTTTTGACATCTCCATGTTTCTCACAGGAACAACTGCATGTCGCTTGCTCAGGGGTGGGCTCCCCAAAGAATTGTTTCATATTAGATTTTGGACAAGTAATCAGAAATATTCTTTGTAATCAAGTTTTGGGTTAAATGAATGTAGTAAGGTTACATATCGTTTGCAATTTGATGCCTACATTCCTTTGTTTGGGTGCTGAATTTTTATTTTGTACATTATGCAAGATGGCCTCATTCCTTGAATACTCTCCCATAAATATGACATGTTATTTAAAACAGGAGATGGAGAGAGAGAGAGAGAGAAGGGATACGAGAAGTACTGACTCAAAGCTTGAATAAATACCCGGGTAACGCCGGGTTTCCAGCTAGTTGGAAGTAACGAAACTCAGTTTATCTGAGAGACATCATATAAATATTCCAATGTGCTACTATTTTATAGTTTTTGATTATATTGTGATGGATCCATTTCAGCTAAACAGCCATCATCAGACAATCTGATGTATCTGTGGTGATGTTTGTGGTAAGCGTAATTTTTGACAGTCGATCAAAGATGCCATATGGTTATACTTGTTGTGGTATGTTTCTTTACTACTGAAAAATGTATTGATGATCTTTGTGATCGATATGTTTGTGAGGTATGTCTGTGATCTACCAGGATGTTGAACTTAGCCTATCTGAGCGTGTCAGGCATGGATGTTCACATTTCGTTTCTTGCCAAATTCAAATATGGCTGTTACGAAGTATTATACGAAAAGAAATACGCATTGGTTCTGCTTCCATACCAGCCTATTGTCGTGTCCTACATAGGAAAGAGGGAAGAGGTAGCAAGGTGAGTCTGCATACCCCGAGCGGAAAGGAGTGATTGCAGAGAGGCAGTACAGGCATCTACTAGAGATGCGGATTTCGGGACTCGAGAGGATACTTGTTAGGAAACTTTATGGAACTTCTAGGTACCTTGCATTGAATTTATTGCATCCCATAATAAATCTACTACACTGCGGTTAGTTATTTAGAAACAAGAAGTATAAATCGTTTGCCACAACAGAAGCCAGTAATTACGTTCCGCCGGCCGCGGTGGCCGAGGGGACTGAGGCGCTCCAATCACGGTCTGCACGACCACTACGGTCGGGGGTTCGAATCCCCCCTCGGGCATGGATATTTGTGCCGTCCTTAGTATTAGCTAGTTCATAAGTAGTTTGTAAGTTTAGGGACTGATGACCCCGTAGTTAAAAAAAAAAAAAAAAAAAAAAAAAAAAAAAAAAAAAAAATACGTTCCCTAGCAGCATCCCGTAGACAGACGCACCCCCCCGCGAGAAACAGACTGTCATGGAGCACCCCGAGGCCGACGGCGATAGTCACGGGCTGGCGCCCGACTCGTCTGACTGAGAACTCCCCTCTTGATCCAAAAACCGGGGGTTTTAACGGCCGGTGTGGGCGCACCTCTTTTCCCCACTTTCCGACAGGTAACAGTATCCTACTGGCCGCTGCTCGGTTCAACCGCTCTAAATTGTGGCTTGCCCTCTCTCTGAGTCCTCTAGCGAACCACGTTTCAGCCCTGTCCTTTCTGCCATTCCCCGGGTGGGGAGGTGGCTTGTTTGTGCACTAACAAAATCCATACTCGGTAGCAACATTGTTCAGCTGAAACGAAAACGTCACGACGCTACCCAATATGGGCAATAACAACAATGTTTTACGTCAGTTGGCCACACCTCAGGGGAGCTGCTAACTTGCAGTTTTTCTTCTTTACCCTCTCACTCTAGCCTCGTGGAACCACTGACGTTGCTGTTACCAAGTAACTGGTATCAACTTTGCTACGTACATTAAAACGTGCCTGTTGGCCACCAAGTACTAATGTAACGTCTTTCAACAGCGTCTAGACGCTATATGAAGTTACGCCCATCTTCTCCGAAAGTTAACCTCCATCCTGGGACGGTGGTTGAGGGCATCAGCAGTTCGCTAGGAGATTTCTTTAGTGCCTACATCTCGTAAGATATACGTGTCTGTTTTAGCCTGTTATCTGCACGACACGTAATAACTGATGGAAACTCGTTTCCCGAATTTGGACATGGCGGACAACGCGAAACCGCAAGGGCAGGTAAGCTGCAGTTCTATGCTTAGACTCCAGAGTTATAAATCCACATTCTATAGAGATCACTGGTGGCTGTATTTATCCGTTATGTAGTCATTAGAGGTGGAACTTACGCTCCAACTGTTTGGGTAAGGATGTGGAAAGAAATCGGCCGTGCCCTTTGAAAGGAACCGCCGGCCGCGGTGGCCGAGGGGACTGAGGCGCTCCAGTCACGGTCTGCACGGCTACTACGGTCGGGGGTTCGAATCTCCCCTCGGCCATGGATATTTGTGCCGTCCTTAGGATAAGCTAGTTGTTAAGTAGTTTGTAAGTTTAGGGACTGATAACCCCGTAGTTAAGTCCCATAAGCTTAACAAACATTTGAACTTTTTTTTTGAAAGGAACCACCCCGGCATTTGCCTGGAGCGGTTTAGGAAAATGACGGAAAACATAAATCTGTATGGCCGGAGGTGGATTTGAACCACCGTCCTTCCGAATGCGAGTCCATTATGTTTGCTACGACTGCGCCACCTCGCTCGGTCCCCCTTAGACTTCCGGACGGCAGTCTGACTTGTTATTTTAGGAGCAGCGCGGGGTTGCGTTTTTATTGCTTAAATCAATTATTTGTTTCCACGTTGAAGAGAAGAGGCTCCATAAGACTTAAAACGGAAATCAACGTGTAATAAAAAGTCTGAAGATCAAAAGCAACTACAGAACGATCTAAATAAGATATCACTATGGTATAAAAATTAGCAATTGACTCTAAATAGTGAGAAGTGTGAAGTCGTCCACATGAGCACGAAAAGTAATACGTTAAACTTTGTTTACAACATAAATCAATCAAACGTGAAGGCCGTAAACTGCACAAAATATCTAGGAATTACTATTACTTCAGACTTAAACTTGAAAGAACACGTCGATAATGTCGTGGGAAAGGCGAACCAGAGACTGCATTTTAGTGGCAGAACCCTTAAAACATGCAACAGAACTACAAAAGGAACTGCATACACTATGCTTTTCCGTTAGTTTTTGGAGTATTGCTGCCCAGTGTGGGATCCTTATCAGGCGGGTTTGACGGAGGACATCGAAAGAGTCCAAAGAAGGGCAGCTCGTTTCGTATTGTCACGATACAGGGGAGACAGCGTTACGGAAATGTTACAGGATCTGGGATGAGAATCATTATAACAACGACGCTTATCGCTGCGGCGTGAGCTACTTACGAAACTCCAATCGCCAGCATTTTCCTCCGAATGCGAAAATATATTGTTGACTCCCACTTACATGGGTAGAAAAGATCGTCAGTATAAAATACGAGTAATCAGAGCTCGAACGGAGAGATTCAGGTGTTCTTTCTTCATGTGCGCTATTCAAGAATGGAATGGTAGATGAATAGTTTAAGGGTGGTTTGATGAATCCTATGCCAGGCACTTAAATGTGATTTGCAAAGTATCCCATGTAGATTGTGACGATACTGCTGGCCTTCTCATCTCAATGTTATCGTACGATACCGTCTGCGTCGGACCCGGAATCATGTGGTGTAATGGTGATATATTTTGCGTGTGAAGTTACAAACGAAATAGCCAGCCTAGGAATCCGTGTAGGACAGTGTCTCAGTGATACTGTGATCAAAACAAGTGATAGATTTCATTAATTAAGAGATTTGTATAAGATGTTTCCAGACAGTTCTATAAACAATACTTTTGTTACTGTACATTAGTTTAATAAATAGATAGACGAAGGGTACAAACCTATGTAAAACATAAAGTCATGAAAATAAATAGCATTGTATATAGATTAGGCTCATAAACAAGTTGTATTGACCAGCTAATTGTGTTAATTAATGTAATAGTCGAAATTCAATATTGTAATTCTTTGTATATATTGACTGACGTGAGATTTTAAACCTAGTTCCAGAATTGACAATATATTTGATAGTTCAATATATGTTAGGAACATGTATGGTGTACTCAATAAAAAATTAATTGACATTTAACATCGCACTTTGTTGTCAACAGAAAGATCGGAAATTTCGTCTTAAAAATACATGCGCCATCTAAAATTATTGTATGCATAGTTTTCATTTTATATTGTGATTATTTTTGTGTACATGAAATGTTTTACTTGTTTGTTTGTTAATTGTAAATTAGTATATTCAGTTGTTATGAACAATGGATAATGTAATGCCATTATTGTCGATGTTATATATTTGCTTCACCGGCTTCCGTGAGGAGTTCGAGTTTTGTCGTTTATCAAGTGCTCTGGAAGCTATGTCAGTCTGTGTTTTGAAATGGAAGTTCTACCGTTCTGATGCTTTGAAGCTGTAATTTTTAGGCGGAGAAGCAGTTTGATTCAAATTAAAGAAGAAGTGATAAATTGTCCATACCGAGTATTTATTTCTACCACGACGCCTCAGGAGAATAGTGTTGCAGCGAGCAGAACCCCCATACACCGTAATCTTGAAAAGCTGAGTATTATGTTTGAAAGTGGTAGAAGGAACTGTAATTTACTTAAAAATCCATGAAAACATTTTAAGATGTAGATGTAGAACTTCTGTACTTGGAGGGAGGGGGGGGGGGAAGCGTCAAGGGGAACGTTAGTGTGTTTGCCGGCCCAAGCCAGTGAGAAACTGCCATCAGGGTGTGTGTGGAGGAGAATTTGCGTAGGTGCTACAAAGGCCGTAGCATCTATATCTATTCAGACAGCCAGGCAGCCCTGAGATCACTGGCAGCTCCTGCAACAAGGTCTAAAATTGTTGCAGAATGTCACAGGGTTCTGGTGGAGCTAGGGGAAAGCAATAGAGTAAACCTATTGTGGGTCCCTGGCCACTCGGGGATCAGTGGCAACGAACATGCCGACAGATTAGCCAGGATGGGGGCAGAGGCTCCATTTATTGGACCGGAACCTGTCCTGACAATCACCGAGGCAATGATCAAATTGGGCCGCGGTGGAGTAGCCGATCGGTCTAAAGCGTCTCGCTGCGGAGCGTGCGGTTGCTCGCCGTGGGTCATGGGTGTGTGCGTTGTCCTTAGGTTAGTTTACCTAGATTTAAGTAGTTTGTAAGCTACGGACTGATGACCACCCAGTTTGGTCCGATAGATTTGGAAACATTTGAATATTTTTTGATCAAATTGGAGCTACGTAACTGGCTCAGAAGACAGCACGTAGAATATTGGACCAAAGTCCATCAACAAAAACATGTCAAGGTAATGATGCCAAAGCCATGTTTTAAAAGAAGCTCTGCAATCCTGGGCCTGAACAGGAGAGAGATTAGGCTCATGGTTGGATTGCTGACAGGCCATGGGAATTTCAAAAAACACCTACATACAATGGGAATAACAGAAGAGGACCCTAAATGTAGGATCTGTGATGACGGTGATGAAACTGCATCACATCTAATCTTCGCATGCATTGCATTGGAGAGTAAAAGGCACAGAACATTTGGAACAACCAGACCCGAAGAAATTGTGTCTAATAAAGAACTGGTAAAGGGACTCCTTTTTTTCTAATTTATTAGAATATTTATTATAATATAATATCAAACAATACAACCCATTACCTAAGACTAAAATGGGCTATAGTATAATACATAAATTTCTTACGGCTGAATGGTGACATTACATTTTATTACATTACATGTTTCTGCAGAAACCACTGGACATCTTGCTGGTTGTTGATGTTTATACTGCGTGATGTGTATGACGTTGTGTCTTGTGCTACTGCTGTGGTGTTACATGTGTGCCAGCATCACAAACCTGCTTGTGGTGGCCAGCTCACCGAGCGAATCCCAGTGAGCATGCCCCTGACACTGGCCGGCCAATGTCTTTTGTCACCACAGCGCCCCCCCCCCCCCGGAAAAACTTTTCCCCTGTGTGTCTTATTCTACTATTTAAGAAAAACCTACATCTAACTTACGTCTATGGTCTAATTCGGTGTTTGCCTCATCTAACCCCCGAATCCAGAAGTTGGCGGATTCTTCCATTGCTGGAGACCAGTCCACCCCCGGCGGCATGGCAGATGTGGCTGTCTCAGTCGGGTATCGGGTCAGATCCGCTTACTGATTCAGGATAAAGTCCCGAAGTACTTTGCGCGATACGTTATTGGCGATTTCGTCGAGTACTCGGAACGTGTCTGGGGTTCTTATGAGCTCAAAGGTGTTATTACTAGGCAGAGCCCTTCTGAGATCCGCAGCCGCGTCGTCATACGTAGGACACTCATAGATGATGTGTTCTGCCGTGCCTATCTCTGCACCACAGGCAGAAGCTGGCGTAGCCTGTCTCCTAAACCGACATAGATATGTCAGATAGGGTCCATGCCTGGTGAGGAAGTGGAGCATCCCCCTAGATGGTTCGAAATGTTTCATACCCAATCTTTCCTGGATATCTGGCAGGAGAGCGTGAGTTCTCCTCCCAGATTCCTCTTCGTCCCAAGATTGCTGCCAAAGTTGGAGCCCTTTCTGTCGGATCTATGTTTTACTTAGAATTGGTTCCCCCATAATTTTTCTACGTTCCCTTTCTTGGCCCAGTACCGTGCTCCCTGCTCCCTTACCTTGATGTCAAGGGGGGCATTGCCCCATCAACACCAAGAGGGCCCCGCCGTGAGTGGTCCTGTAGGCTCCAACTGAACGCAGGAGGATGTTGCGCTGCACCCTTCTCGCTGCCATGGCAGGCGTCACCCTCGTGAGCCTGTGGGCCCTAAAGGGACTCCTTGCACTGTTCAAGGGCATTGGTTGGCTTTACTAGACATACAGGGAGCGATACCGCACAATAAACTTAGTTTCGGTGAGGGCAATGGTGGGTTGGACCAAGACTGTTTTGGCTTCTGCGAGGGTGAAGGTCGGGGTGAGAGTTTAAATTAGGGAAAGATTAATTTTTAAAACTCACAACCACCAACTGCGAACCAAATTCCTAAACATGCAAAAACACTGGAATTGTGATTGCTACTGTTTGACTCAGTTTCTAGGGGAGGATATCACACGTTCGCAGCTTTCCTTCCCTGCATATGATTAACAAAAGAATGAATAATAAAGTAAGTTCATGAGAGAAAAGGGTGTACTAACTACTATTTTTGAAAACACGTGAAAGTTCACTTTATGTTGTTTATTACACTATATTAAAACCCTGTGGCTGATATGTCTGTACGTCGACACATTTATCAAATAAAGTTATAGCTCGTGAGCCCCCAGGCAAAATGAATATTTGTCGCAAATTGTTTTCACACCATGTGCCTGTCTCAAACACCGTTTATGTTCATGCCTAGGCGACGACACGTGTTACATTAACAAAACAGTCACTTTAATTCAGTGCGATGCACACCTCGCTCCACCGGCTAAATATTCACAACACACAGTAGCACTCGATTCAACTTGGTGCAGTCTACGATGAGCAACCACACGTGGCGATTGCCACACAAAAATGTATAGTCTCCACCTGGAGATCCACATGCCGACTGCCTAGAGCGATGCCGTCCGGCCAGCTACCCAACTTCTCCCGCCTCGTCACTTCCTGCCCTCGCGCGCGCGCGCACGCCAAAAGTTCAACTGCCGGGGTTTTTTCCCCTACGGCATCAACTTCCCCATGTGAGCTGTTCTAACCGACTTGCCAATGTACAGCGCTCAGCCAAAACATTTCTAAAAGTTTACTTAAAATCAAAATAATTACACTACACATTAAACAAATGTCTTCTAAGTTTTTTATATTGGTATAAACATCCTTTGTACTATTTATTATGACCGTGCAATTTCTTATATCACAGATAAGTGATTTAACTGAATACTTCAAGATAAAATACACAGGATTAATTAAAAATAAAACGAGAAATAGTTAATATATTATTTTTATAAACAAACATTGCCACGCTAGTTGTGTAACTGTCTTGTATTCATTGGTAATTTATTATTTTTCATTGTCAATTAAACATATTACGCCAGATGTGACTATATCAGCTAATGTATTGCGTATTTATCAACAGGCTATTTTGTAATGAGGGCCTTAAAGGTTCCTAACTGCATCGTATTACTTCAAATGTCAGTAGTATTACAATACTTGTGCACTGCACTGTGCCTGGCACTCGCCATTGTCCCTCTCCCCCCTCACCGGAAACAAACTGGAAAATCCTAAGCTGGAACAAGCCACCAACGTCGGCCTGCTCGCTGGCCTCCCGTCAGCTACAAGCACACAGCAAATCTCAACGTGGAGAATTTCTACCTATGTCCTAACTATAAATGTTGTCACCCAACTGCGTACATACATTGCTACCATAATTAATAAGATTAAAATTGTGTAACATTTAGTGCATTGGCATGGTCAATGTTTGCAGTGAACTTCATACAGTTTAATTATCAAATGCTATTAATTACCAATATTTCTATTGGGCGGTAATCTCACAACATGCATCCTATGGTTCATTGTATCTATACAACATATAATATTATATTATGTATATTTGTAAATAATTAATTGTGAAAAAAACCCTCATTCACCCACCTCTTGTACGAGCATTTATAGTGATTCAATGGCACTTGTATTCTGCTTCTGTATATATTATTTTGTCATTCGTTTTGATTTTCAAGCCTTGATTATATTCATATTGTCAGATTCTGTCCGTTGTCTCTCATCATAGCCCATAAGTGTTAAGTGACATATTGTCCTTTCACGTAATTTATCTACCCAGGACTCTTGATAGATTTTTCTACAGTATTAACTTATAACATATGGTGAACAGCTATATAAATGTAACTTCACAATGGTCTAGCTTGCGTACTTTTTAACATTTGTCATGTGGTTTGTGCTGTATTTAGCAACGCCCAATCCCATTCTTTGGCCCTCCCACGCCTCCCTTGTCGTACGCCCTATCCCATTAGTATTTTTAATGTGCTTAAAATTGGTGTCTTATATATTTTTATAAGACTTAACAAAATTTGGTAGCCATATATTTCACAGTTTCTATGACTGCACACAGTACGGAGTGCCCAAGATGATGTATGTGTAGTTTCATTCAGGTAACTTTTAATGTCAACCCTGCGCCATCTGGTGGCGAGTGGGCCTAGTTTACCTGTTACGGTGTTTCCCCCTCTCACCACAGTTGGGCATGTGAGTCTAGTTCAACACCGTCACTAGACGTCCTCAATGGTTGGCTGTACTAGATATACAGGGAGCGATGCCGCACAATAAACTTAGTTTCGGTGCGGGCAGTGGCGGATTGGACCGAGACTGTTTTGGCTTCCCTGGAAAAATCAAATCAAATCAACCCAAAGACGTTGTAAAAAATAACCAGACTCCCTAGCGGCGCTGCTGTCGCGGGATAATTTGAACCTTCTGCCGGCCGCCATGATAGTGGCAAGCGTCAGATACATAGGAGTGCTGTTAGGAGATAAATCGTTTATTAAATAGCAACTGCGATACATTACCCAATTCGTAGCCACGTCTGTATTGTTTGACTATTGCAGTGTACATGAAGCACGATGGTGAAGAGCTGCTAAGTGTTTAACCGCGTAAATCGATTTAATAAAGGAATAAAAAGATCGAATACTGTCTTCCCATTTATATTTGTCAGGAATACAAGTAGCCCTACTACTTGTGATCACAGATAGTTACTCTTGATTAACATGCTGTTAGTCAAGACAATATACGATTGCATGAAATAAATAACAGGTTTATACAATACTGGCAGCTCTTAAAAACGAGCTACTTTAGGCAGTACTGGTAGACAGGAAATTCAAAAAGTTTCATTTTATGATTGCGTAAAGTAATTATTGGGGTCACGAGATTAGTTGCCTCACTGCATTTCGAATTTTTCCTTATGAAATTAATATTAGCATCTTGTAACACAGTATTTAAATGCCATCTGCTTTGATTTGATTTGATTTTTCCAGAGAAGCCAAAACAGTATTGGTCCAACCCGCCACTGCCCGCACTGAAACTAAGTTTATTGTGCGGTATCGCTCCCTGTATATCTAGTAAAGCCAACCAACGCCCTTGAACAGTGCAAGGAGTCCCTTTACCAGTCCTTTGTTAGAGAAAATTTATTCGGGTCTAAAAAATGTTCAAATGTTTGTAGAACTTATGGGACTTAACTACGGGGTCATCAGTCCATAATCTTACAAACTACTTATGAACTAGCTGAGACTAATGACGGCACTAATATCCATGCCCGAGGGGGGATTCGAACCCCCGACCGTAGTGGCCGTGCAGATCGTGACTGGAGCGCCTCAGTCCCCTCGGCCACCGCGGCCGGCTCTTCAGGTCTGGTTGTCCCAAATGTTCTGTGCCTTTTACTCTCCAATGCAATGCATTCGAAGAGTAGACGTGATGCAGTTTCATCACTGTGTATAGTTCCACATGTGAATGACGCATAGCCACACTGGATGCGCGTTGTGAAGTTGAACCCTATGACAATAGTTGCTGACTTGAGCAGTTTACGCAACTGTAAGGTATCTGGCTTACAGCATTAAAGAGGCCAATATTCGTGCTAGATATCCTAATGCTAATGTTAGATATGTGGTGTCGCACAAGTACAAAGTGCGCGCCACGTACTTTCGCCGCGCGCCGCCATGCACGCACGGCGCGGCGTTCTTACGACGTCAGCCACGAGCGCCCTCTGCTGCAACTCCGCTCGTGGCCACCACAGAACGACATCGTTCACTTGGGACTGAGATAGCAACCAGCTAACACTTCGGAATCAGATAGGCACCAGTGAAGACTTGGCTTTCGGACAGGCACTAGGCAGGCCTCTAGCTCAACTATGTATCAGCCTTCTGCAGTACTGACCTATGTAAAAGTTAAGTATTGTATAAATTCTGTGCAATATATATCTCGTTCTAATTTACTCTAGTGTTTCTAGTTTCTGCTGTCCCACTGGCTACTCACTTCCGTACCTGCACAAGCGTGCTTCCCTTATTTCTGTGTCGGTACTTTTCTACTCGGCCACCGACACCTAAGACGGAAACGAGATACAAAAGCGGCGACGAGGCTGGGACACTAAAAGATATACTTAGTTAAGAAAGATGGCATACTTCGTGTTCTTAAAAATCAAGCCAGTGAGAAACCCCACGGTAGGAAACCCGACGACACACTCCCGCCCGAGCAACACTTTGTTACCCTCCGAGGACGGGGGGGGGGGGGGGGAGGGTCGAGACCGGCAGGTCGAAAAACATTGCTGCAGGGTGTTGATATTATTTCGTCAAGCCCGCGTAAGTGTATACGTGGCACGTTCTGGCAGTGTGACACTTTCCGTTTCGGCGGTCGTAACGAGATACGGTGAAACTGGAGAGCGGGCCGTGTGATGAAGACGCGAGGTTCCGGTTCCGGTCGGCGGGCGCGGGTTTCAGGTCTCCGGTTTGTGGTGGGCTCGCGCTGTCCTGCCATTGCGGCCCAGACGGCACGGCGTCACAGTTCAGCCCACCATACGACTCGGCAGACATGCTGGCCTGCTCGCGGTCGCTGCGCCGGAGGCAGAGACAGAGGTACGTCCGCGCCGCACGGACACCCATGGCGAGCTGCTTACCCGACAATGTTCACTGCAATACACTCTTCCAAGGCCTTGTTGTTGTTGTGGTCTTCAGTCCGCAGACTGTTTTGATGCAGCTCTCCACAATACCCTATCCTGAGCAAGCCTCTTCATCTCCACATAAGAACGGCAACCTACGTCTGTCTGAATCTGCTTACTGTATCCATCTCTTGGTCTCCCTCTGCGGTTTTTACCCCACACACTTCCCTCCAACGCTAAATTCACAATTCCTCGATGTCTCAAAATGTGTCCCACCAATTTATCCCTTCTTTTAGTCAAGGTATGCCAGAAACTCCTTTTCTCCCCAATTATGTTCAGTACCTCCTCATTAGTTACGCGATCCACCCACCCAGCATTCTTCTGTAGCACCACATTTCAAAAGCCTGTATCCTCTTTCTGTCCGCACTGTTTATCGTCCATGTCTCACTCCCATACAAGGCAACACTCCATACAAATGCCCTCAGAAAGGACTTCCTTAGGCATAAATCAATATTCGATGTAAACAAATTTCTCTTTTTCAAAAACGCTTTTCTACCCATTCCCATTCTGCATTTTATATCCTCTGTACTACGACCATCATTTGTTATTTTACTGCCCAAGTAACAAAACTCATCTACCTCCTTTATTGCTTCGTTTCCCAATTTAATTCCTTCAGCATCACCTGATATTCTTACACTGCACTGCATTACCCTAGTTTTGCTCTTGTTAATGTTCATGCACCTTTCAGCACACTGTCCATTCCGTTCAATTGCTCTTCCAGGTCCTTTCCTGTATCTGACACAAGTACTATGTCGTCGGCAAAACGCAATGTTTTTAATTCTTCACCCTGAACTTTAATTCCACCACGAGTGAAATATAGGGAGCGAAGAGTTATAAAAAAATGTTCAGATGTTTGTATAGTCTATGGGACTTAACTACGGGGTCATCAGTCCCTAAACTTACAAACTACTTATCAACTAACTTATCTTAAAAACGACACAAATATCCATGCCCGAGGGCGGATTCGAACCCCCGACCGTACAGCACGTGCAGACCGTGACTGGAACGCCTCAGTCCCCTCGGCCACCGCGGCCGGCGAATATTTATACTCAACCTATATGTTTAGGTAACATTAATCATGTGGTCCCTCGCGAGGTAGCCGTGCGGTCTGAGGCTCCATGTCACGGACTGCGCGGCTGCTCCAGTCGGAGGTTCGAATCCTCCCACGGTCATGGGTGTGTATGTTGTCCTTAGCGAAAGTTAGTTGAAGTTACATTAAGTAGTTCGTAAGTCTAGCGACCGATTACCTAAGCAGTTAGGTCTCATAAGAATTCACACCCATTTGAACATTCTTTGGGCGTGTGGTATACAGCTTTTCTAGTTCAATTTGCGTAAATTTACACTGACAACCTATACAAAAACGACGCAGCTGTTATTAGAGTCGAAGGGCAAGAAAGGGACGCAGAGGTTGGGAAGGGAGTAAGACAGGGTTGTAGCCTTTCCCCATTGTTGTTCAATCTGTACATTGAGCAGGCAGTGAAGGAATGGAAGGAGAAATTTGGAGAGGGCATTAAAGTGCAGGGAGAAGAAATAAAAACATTGCGGTTTGCCGATTACATAGTAATTTTGTCAGAGACCGCAAAAGATCGAGAAGAGCAATTGAATAGGATGGACAGTATCTTGAAGGGAAGATATAAGATGAACATTAACAAGAGTAAAACGAAGGTAATGGAATGCAATGTCAGAAAATCAGGCGATTCTGAAGGAATTAGATTAGGTAATGAGACAATAAAAGTAGTAGGTGAATTTTGTTATTTGGGTAGCAAGATAACTTCTGATGGCCGCAGTAAAGAAGATATAAAATGCAGAATGGCTATGGGAAGAAAATCATTCCTACAGAAGCGAAACTTGTTAACATCCTAAATTAATTTAAATGTTAGGAAGTCGTTTCTGAAAGCATTTGTCTGGAGTGTAGCATTGTAAGGTAGTGAAACATGGACGATAAGGAGTTCAGATAAAAACATGATAGAAGCTTTTGAAATGTGGTGCTACAGACGAATGATGAAGATTAGATGGGTAGCTCACGTAACTAATGGGGAGATGCTTAACCGAATCGCGGAGAAAAGGAGTTTCTGGCATATCCTGATTAAGAGAAGGGATAGATTGTTGGGACACATTCTGAGACATCAAGGAATTGTCAACTTAGCATTAGAAGGAAATGTGTGGGGTAAAATTCGTAGAGGGAGACCGAGGGACGAATACAGTAAGCAGATTCAAAAGGATGTAGGATGCCGAACGTATTCTCAGATGAATAGACTTGCACAGGACAGGGTAGCGTGGAGAGCTGCATCAAACCAGTCTGCGGACTGAAGACCACAACAACAACGAAAGGTTTGACAAAGAGATTTTATCAAAGCCCTTTGGTCAAATCTTTGTCGGTGTACTAGATCATCTTTTATAAAAGATTTCTTTTATAAAAGATTTTGTGTCCCAGCACGTCATCGCTTTTGTGTCTCGTTTCCGTTGTAGGTGTCGGTGGCCGAGTAGAAAGACCGACACAGGAATAAAGGTAGCACGCTTGTGCAGGTACGGAGGGGAGCAGCCAGTGGGACAGCAGAAACTAGAACACTAGAGTAAATTAGAATGAGATCTATATTTCTTAGAGACTTAGTAATACTTAACTTTTACATAGTTCAGTACTGCAGAATGCTGATACATAGTTGAGCTAGAGGCCTGCCTAGTGCCTATCCGATAACCAAGTCTTCACTGGTGCCTATCTGATTCCGAAGTGTTAACTGGTTCCTATCTCAGTCCCATGTGAGATAGGAACGGAGCGGCCACGAGCGGAGTTTCAGCAGAGGGCGCTCGTGGCTGTCGTCGTAAGAACGCCGCGCCGTGCGTGCATGGCGGCGCGCGGCGAAAGTAGGTGGCGCGCACTTTTGGCTTGTGCGACACCACAAAAGATATTTGAGAAAAGTTAGTTTCTAAAAGTTTGCTATTGTATACATGCGCCATTCCTTGTTTTGGCTCCTTTTAACCTACAAATTAACATCAAAGTGTATTTGTTGCGTCGCTACTGCCACAGTGATCGTTTCAAAGTGTACGGAATATTTCGTAATACAAAGCACATTTACTAAACTATACGGTTAGAATCGTATAAATAAAAAGCTACTGCTGTCAGCTGTATTCAAAGTGGCTCACTGTGGATGATGATAGGGAAGAAATGATATTGATCAAAGGGTATATATGGAGATGCATAAGTGTAATAAATGTTTTTATTTGTACTCTAACCTAACCTAGTAATTCCTCTTAACGTGATTTACATTTTCCTGGAATAATATGCGAAATCTTAGGCCTACATTGTACGATTAGTGTATTTTACTGTCTGCTGGAATAGAATTTATATGTGGATATAAATTAGGGATGGGAAAAACCGACCGGTTAAAACCGATAACGGTATTTCAGTTTTGAATAACCGGTTTTTTTCGGTATTTATTTGGTGTCGGTCGTGACCGGTTTTTTTAGTTATTGCCAAGGACCGGGTAAAAAACCGGTACGACTACTTCCTGTAGCAGTGATTCAAAATGTGTGGTCTTTTTTTTTTTTTTTTTTTTTTTTTTTTTTTTTTTTTTTTTTTTTTTTTAATAATAATAATAATCTGATGAAGACTGACTAAATGTGCCGAAAGCGGCGATTTTAATAAATGAGTTTTCTTGGCTGCTTTTACTATTGGATACTAAAGAACAGAGTGTTGTTAGCTCTTCAACAGATTGGTTAAAACTTTAAATGTGTTACACTGCTATGCTAACAAGTTTTATTAAAGTGATTGCTTGAAAGTGAGGGGCTTTTTTTAATAACCAATATGGGTTTAGGTGACATTGATCATGTGGTGCCTCGCGAGGTAGCCGTGCGGTCTGAGGCTCCATGTCACGGACTGCGCGGCTGCTCCAGTCGGAGGTTCGAATCCTCCCTCCTCCCTCGGCCATGGGTGTGTATGTTGTCTTTAGCGAAAGTTAGATTAAGTAGTTCGTAAGTCTAGCGACCGATGACCTAAGCAGTTAGGTCTCATAAGAACTCACACCCATTTGAATATTCTTTGGGCATGCGGTGTACAGCTTTTCTAGTTCAATTTGCGTAAATTTACACTGACAACAATCATACTGTTAGTCGGAACTGTGACTTTATTTTTCAAAACACTTCTACAGCACTGATTGTAGTTCATTTACTGACTGTAACTTATATAACTAGCTATTCATCTGCGATGGGTCACAAGTCCAACATAAGGAGTGGTTGGCTCAGTATTGGCAACTGCCGGATGGAAATACTAGGCCAGTAAATCTGTATGCTCCGTATTTCGTCTTCTACGGACTCCTGGCTAGGCTTACACACACTCAAGAAGGCGTAATATTGGGACGGGATCTTGAAAAATATGGAAAGACTAGTGATTTGTCGTATAACCTAAATTTACCTAAATTTTAACTAAACTTTCCAAGTTTCGTTTTGGCCGAAACTAGAAGAACCGAAAATTCGATTACGGTTTCTGTTTCGGCTGCCAATTAAGGTTTCGGTCGAACTTTGGTGGAAATAAAAGCAATAAAAAACCGAAAACCAGTTATTTAAAAAACCGGTTATCTTGAGCAGATTTTACAGTGCGGTTAAACTGGTGACGAAAAGAACCGGTATAACCGAAAACCGGTTGTTTCAGCGATACCCGCCATCCCTAACACACATCACCAGACTGCCAAACGTCCCCCTGTGAGTCAAACCTGATGCCGCCATCTTGCCTCGCCTCACGTCAAAATGTTCCGTACGGTACTACCACAGTCTAACATATACATTCGCGACACTCACTGCTGTAAAAGTTGTTACCAACTGACAGTTCAAAAATGTTCAAATGTTTGTAGAGCCTATGGGACTTAACTACGGGGTCATCAGTCCCTAAACTTGCAAACGACTTATGAACTAGCTACAACTAAGGACGTCACAAATATCCATGCCCGAGGGGGGATTCGAACCCCCGACCGTAGTGGCCGTGCAGACCGTGACTGAAGCGCCTCAGTCCCCTCGGCCACGGCGGTCGGCAACTGACAGTTCTGCGACACTAGCGCTCCTAGCGGCGGGCAAGCTGCCGAAGTAGTGACGTTTGTTTATAATCGCTTTTCTACGTAATTAACGAAATACTTACTATAATTTTTGCGTTACAAGCATTATTAAAATATCGAGAGACAAACATAATAAGGAAATTAATATAAAAACAGCCTCATTTAAATGATTCAGTGGAATAAAGAACAACTCTGTCACGAACAAATACTTACGAATATGTGTATATCTGCAGCATATTCCGCTGAAAGTAAGTTGCATATAAACATAACGGTATAATAAATTTCTGTTATGGTCTGTTCTTGCTGTGACAGCCAGCTTTTGACGTGTATCAATTCGCTACGGAGTCTAATGATCCTCACATTTTTACACGTCACTCGTCTTTCTTATATGTGCATGTTCTTTTAAGTGTAATTACTATAGCTTTAAAAAAAACAATGTTTTGTTGATTCTTGCCGTTTGTGGTTCAGATGTAGCGACAATTGTGGAAATGGGGTCTTCTTTGTTGGAAAACAGTTTGGTTACTTTTATCGTTATATTGCCATGTCTGTGACGTTTTTCCTTCAGCTACAGCTGTGATGGTTGATTTGGTACGTTAAATACCGCATTTATTGCATTGTATATACGTTTCCCATGTTCCACCCTCACCGATTTTACTAGAATTGTAATGAAGAATACTTAACGCTCGCCGGCCGCGGTGGCCGAGGGGACTGAGGCGCTTCAGTCACGGTCTGCACGGCCACTACGGTCGGGGGTTCGAATCCCCCCTCGGGCATGGATATTTGTGACGTCCTTAGTTGTAGGTAGTTCATAAGTAGTTTGTAAGTTTAGGGACTGATGACCCCGTAGTTAATTCCCTTAAGCTTAACAAACATTTGAACTTAACGTTCCTGCACAGAAATTGACGTCTCTCTGCTAAAGGGCATGTCTTCTGGTCTTTGCTAGGCATTTTTACTTTTAATATAAAATCAAGTTACTCATTTAAAGCCTGTATGTTACAGGATGATTATAAATTAACTGTCCTGTAATGTACCGTTTCGTATCTTATCAGGGATTTTATGAAACCTAAGAAAGACAAGTGGGAAGCTATTTTTAAATTATTGCCTATTTATAAGGCACTACATACGTTCCCTAATGTAAAAAGTATGCTGAAGTCAATAAGTCAATCTAAACGATACTATTCCCACTTATCAACTATCGTGTTCAGAAACGTAGCTTGCCGGCCGCATGGAGCGCTGCTATCGCAGCGTATAACCAAAATCTGTGGGAGTGTCGTGACTGTATATGTTAGACTGTGGTACTACCATGATCTGATACGATATGACGTTGTAAGCTTTACTAGTTGAACTGAAAATTATTTGCATTCGAACTGATACTTCCGCAATAATTAAATTTAACACATAGGCGCCGCGGTGGAGTAGCCGAGCGGTCTAAGGCGCCTCGCTGTGGAGCGCGCGGTTGCTCGGCGTCGGAGCTTCGAGTCCTCCCTGGGGCATGGCTGCGTGTGTTTGTCCGTAGGTTAGTTTACCTAGGTTTAAGTAGTTTGTAAGCTACGGGCTGATGACCACGCAGTTTGCTCCGATACATTTACAAACATTTGAATATTTGACATGACATAAAAGTTTTCTGGGTATTGTACCGCGTCATGATGTAAGGCTATTACTTAAATAACCGACGTTTCGGCCAACGTTACAGTGGCCTTCATCTGGGTATACTGATGTGAGCTGGTTGTTACTACACTTTATATTACTTTCATTTAGACATTTCGTCATATTTTTTATTTATTTTTTTTATTTTTTTATTTATTTATTTATTTTTTTAATAAACGATGTTATTGGTGAATTTTTTGGCGGAAGAATGGCGGATGAACACCAATCATGTCTCGCTATGCAAGAAGCAACGGCAAACCCCCACTCCTTCCACCTCAGCATCCTATCCAAATGAAGTTCCATTCTTCCGCCAAAAGATTCACCAATAAAATCGCTCATTTTTAAAATATTATGACGTAATGTCGAAATGAAAGTAATATAATGTGTAGTAACAACCAGCTCACATCAGTATACCCAGATGAAGGCCACTGTAACGTTGGCCAAAACGTCGGTTATTTAAGTAATAGCCTTACATCATGACGCGGTACAATACCCAGAAAACTTTTATGTCATCTGACTCTGGCCGCGGAAGCCTACGTAATTATTTGAACATTTGATTTGATTGATGAAAGACCACAGTTCTGTATATTTTTCTTGAGCATTTCCTATTTCGCCTTTGGATCTCACATCAATCACACACACACACACACACACACACATAAACACACACGCACAGACACACACAAGCAGCACAATGAGCCTCAGAGATCCACGTAACTGCAATGTCTTACTTAATGAAAAACTGAATCCCAAGACAAGAGTTGATAATGGAAAGTGTCTCAACGTGCAATAGAGGCCCTTGATAGATCGCGGTAGCTCCAACAATTAAACAAAAGTGACTATTTTGCTTAACTGGTACAGTTAAAATACAAATCCACGTCATAATTTTGAGAAGAAACGGTATAAGAATGTTCCTTTGCAATCACAAAACCAGGACTAAACTGGAGCGCAGAAGAGAATATTCGGGACGCTCATTTTTTTAAATACGAAACAGAGACGTCTGGAAATCCCGCACAGGGCTCATATTCGGGAAAACATTTGAAAACCCGGTTTAGTCCGGTTTTTATTTATCTATTCCTGCCTAGAGTTAGTACTTCTCCTATACCTTCTCTCTCTGTCCATCTACTTTTTTCTAAAAACATGCTATATTTATCGGAGAATATATGAGAAATAGGGCTGTCTTGGCGCGGTGGAGTAGCCGAGCGGTCTAAGGCGCCTCGCTGCGGAGCGCGCGGTTGCTCGCCGTCGGTGCTTCGAGTCCTCCTTTGGGCATGGCTGTGTGTGTTGTCCTTAGGTTAGTTTACCTAGGTTTAAGTAGTTTGTAAGCTACGGACTGATGACCACGCAGTTTGGTCCGATAGATTTACAGACACCTGAACATTTTTAACACATAGGCCGACACTGTCGAATCGTGTTATGGGCAGAGCTTGTTACGTACGGTTAAATTTTACTTAGCGTCTTGACTGCTGCACGTCATTATGTTGTCAATCATGTGACGTTGGCATTAGGCGATCGCGTGACAGTAAATATTTTGTCATGAAGTCTTCGTTTGAGGGCAATTACTTTTCCTGAGTGAATGAGTGTACATAAAAAAAACGTTCAACCATAGAGCTGGTACAGCATTATTTATTTACTTCATCGTCTGTACGAAACACTAATTAGGTCACTTTGTGTGGATTTCTAAGAACATATCTTGGCGAGGGTTTTCTATCGTTTTGTTGATGTTGCCAACATAATCATGTGAGACCGCCGAGATGGTAACTAAAATTTTACCATTACGTACAGTTAAAGTAGTCTGTAGGTGAGTGAAAAATACAAAGAGATGTGTTATCTATGACAAGTAGCACATTTATAACGGTCATAGTATTAAAAGAAAAGCCGAAGTTGATTGAAACTGGTAACATATTCACAGAAACAGAAAACGCTACTCATTAGTGTATGTGTCTAAGCAGACTGTAGGTTTCGTAAGAACTCTGAAGAGAAGGAGAATATGTGTTATCCAACGTTAAACTACACTTCTATTATGACAATATTACTGCTACAAAATCCGAAGTTGAATGAAATTGGAACAGATTAATAACAGGAAATCAGAGCAACAACATTGTCACAAAGTTCAATCCAGCTGAAAAAATTACAGCCATAAACATCACACGAATTTCTCATATGTCAAAAGTCTAAAGACAACGTAGTTACATCAGTTCATCCGTATTTTTACGACTGTTTTCTGTAATAACGGAAACGACTGCTTTCACGTTATCGTATAGAAACATGGCGGCGAGACTTCGCTGATACCAATGATACTGAATGTGGCATTGCCGGTCTAGTAACGTCTGCCTAGTAAGCATGGAGAGTCGGGTTCAGTTCCCTGTCGCATCACAAATTTTAATTCAATGCTTCAGATTTATCATTATTATATTTGACATATTCGAGTCAAAAATCCGTCTCACGGATTCTACATTTGTATCTAATTGTTGGTATTAAAGATCACGGAGCTTTTACATTAATTATAATAACGGAAGGTTGGTCTCGTGTAAGGTGTCCCGTATTTACACTGGAATGGTATATTTATCTAACATTGGTCCATAAATATCTCCACATAGTATGAAGTATACATGCAGATACATATTTATTAGTACTATTTTTGGAATAATTCTTTCTGTATTTTGTCGTCCTGTTTTCTATCTTGTAAGTTATAATGTATATTTCTGACACTATTAAATAAAAAAACGCGCGTAACAATATGGACGCACAAAAATTAGGAAGAAAGAATAACGTGCGCCTCGGTTGCGAAGACGCAAATCCAAGTGTCGCGGGTTCGATACCAACCAGGTCCTAGGATTTTTATCTGTCGCTTTCCTCTACTTTCCTCCTCTGTGAAAAATACCGAGTAGCACCGTGGTTCGGAACCCACGTTAAACTGTAGGTCCCCCTATAACTGGCTGGGTAAGTCAGTTCGAAGGTTGGAGGAAGGCAGCGGCATACCACCTCCAAACAGGACCGTGTCTACTAAAGCACTGTGGTATTCAAACCAGTCTTCGGATTGTTGACTGCTTTACCTTCTTATAAATGTTTAGGTGATTTAAATACAGGAGCTACAAGACGTTAGAAAATTAAATAGTGCTGTTACAGAATGCTGCCTTCACCAATGTTTCAAAAATAGTTTTTTTTTTCCATAAAATCCACCACAATTCCCCATATACCCCGGCCCCAACATCTTGGTCCGATTTTGACCTGTCAGTTAACCAGACAATATCTCCCGTACGGTGTCGAACTATTTTCTCCCACTGCTCCCTACTTCCGATGGTTATATTGAAAGGCTTGTTGAAGCAGTGTGGGGTTATAATATAGTCGGCTGGCATTTCCCCAACCTTTCCTATATTTACCTCACTCACTATTTTAGTGTGTGATTCTGGATATCCCAAAGAGTTCCAGTTGTTGCCAGATTTGAGTCTGTATGCACCAGCCGCTGCCTCCATCTTGACCCAAAGGTGTAATGGGGGCATATCCAGCATGGTTTCCATCCCAGCAGTTGGTGTGCTGCTAATTCCGCCTGTTATGGCTAAGCAGGCTAATCTCTGCACCTTACCAAGCTCCTTAGCAGCAACCTGCTGTTCTACCTTCTTCCACCACACGAACACCCCATAGATGATCCTGGGTCTAATCACTGTGGTGTATATCCAGGCCCCAATTTTTGCCACAAGCTCTCCTGGTACTCACTAGAGTACCTTTTGCCCTGGAGCTAATATTCCTGATGTGAGGTGTCCATGTCAGTTTCTCATCTAGGGTAACCCCTAGATATTTCACTGTCCCCTTCACAGGTAGCGCTTCATTGAAAAGCTTTAGATTCCAATTTGAATGTTGTATATGCTTCTTTGTGAATGGTACAACAACAGTCTTCCTATGACTAACCCCCAAATCCTGTTTTCTGCACCAGTCTTGCACAATGTCCAAAGCACCTTGTGCCATATTCTTTACTGTGTCAGCAAATTTGCCAAGTATTACTATGACAAGATCATCTGCGTATCCTTGGCAAAAGTACTGCCTAGAGTTTAATTCTCCAATGAGATCATTCATCACTAAATTCCACAATAAAGGGGCAAGAACTCCTCCTCGTGGGCAACCCCTAGTGGTGTTGATTACTATTTTTTCATTCATCATGGTAGCCTCTGCCTTTCTTCCATTGAGCATGGCCCTAGTCCACCTACATATAGTGGTCCCTAGGTCATGCACCTCTGCTGCCCTAACCATGGAATCGAAGGTCGTGTTGCTAAAAGCCCCCTCGATGCCCGGGAAGATACAGAGGGCTATTTCCTGAAAGTGTAGTGCTTTCTCCACCTTCCCAACGAGTTGGTGGAGAGCTGTCTCACATGATTTACCTGGCTGATATGCATGTTGGTTTGAATGAAGAGGAGCCCTACTTAACTTCCTTTCTCCAACATGCACATTAACCAGCTTTTCCAATGTCTTAAGAATGGAGGAGGACAGGCTGATTGGTCCCATATCCTTGGCCTTGGTATGATCAGTTCTCCCTGGTTTAGGAATGGAAACAACCTTCACTGCCCTCCAGGCATTGGGAATGATTCCTGCTGCTAGGCTAACCCTGAATAACCTGCATAGGAATCTAATAAGATTTTCTCCTGCTTGTTTAGGAGAGCTGGAAAGATTCCATCGGGGCCAGGTGACTTGAACAGTTGAAATGTTCTCACCGCCCTTCGGACTTTACTGCAATCGACACACTCCTTGGCCAAACCCCAGTCCTCTTTGTGAATACCTGAGAACCGTTGTCTCTCAGGAATCGCATTCTGGTCTGAGTTATCCCCCCAGAGTATATTGAGGAAAGTGAGTCTTGAGGAGCAGTTCCAGCGTTTCATGTCCTGTCTTGTATACTCCCCATCCTCCTTTCTCAATGTTCCTCCTGGATTAGTTGGTACCCTAGTGAGGATTTTATGAAGTCTCGCTTGAGCAGCCATAGCCTCCACTTCCTCACAGAATACCTTCCAGGATGCCTCCTTTGCCCGTCTGATGGCAAGGTTGTAATTGACAAGGGCCTCACGATACTTTGCCCATTGTCCTTTGTGCCTCACAAGGTTAAACAGTCTTCGTACCTATTTCCTATGCATTTCCAGGTTATTATTCCACCAAGGCACACTCCTATTTGTGCACTTCTTGGTGATTGAGCAGTTGTTCTGGTATGAGGTCACTATAGCAGAGGTTACGGCCTCTGCTACTTCCTCAAACTCTGCTGGATTCCTTATCGAAGTTTTAATTTCCGATAGACTGAAGTCAAGGTCTTTCCTATATGTCTCCCAGTCCGTTTTCCTGGGGTTCCTATAGGCCATGGTCTGTCTGGTTTCCATTTCAACCTTGAATTTAATATACATGTGATGTGATGAAGACGGCTCCAGGACCACATGCCACTGTTTGATGTAACTTCCCATCATCATGGAACCAAATGTTATGTCAATTACTTCTTCCCTTCTACTATTCCTGAATGTAGGTTCATCACCCCTATTCAGGATCTCCAAGTTGTTAGATAGAAGAAATTCAAGAAGGTGCTCACCTCTACTGTTGGTGTCCTTGCTGCCCCACGATATATGGTGGGCATTGGCATCACATCCCACCAACAGTTCTTCACCTTGCCGATGGCAGGCTCCCGTCAGTCTCCTCACTTCCAAAGGAGGAGGAGAGCTGTCTTCGTAAGGAAGGTATCCTGAGGCCAAAACAATATCCCTCGTGATACCTTCCTCACGTTGCTGCATCCTGATGGTCAGCAGGTCCCTGGAACAAAAATCCATCATTGGTATGAAAGGTATTCCATTTCTAACATAAATGCATGTTCTGTAGTTTTTTAGATTTCTAGCATAAATCAGCTTACCTCCAGTACCACCGAGGCCCGATACACCCCCTTTGTATAAATAGGGTTCTTGTATCAGGGCCACGTCCACCTCGTGTCTCGCAGACGACGGCTCAGGGCAGCAGTGGCCCCTTTAATGTGTTGCAGGTTTATCTGCAGCACTTCCAGTCCCCATCTTGCTGCCATTATTGCGTTTAAGGTCATTGATTACCCTGACGGCGACCTGCGAGAACCGTAAAAACAGTTTCAGGCCTTGCTCTCGCAATGCCTTCAGGGACTTCTCTCCGACCTCCACCACCAGGGTTCGTCTTACCGGAACGACTTTTGGTTAATTACCCTCCAATCCTATGTCGAGACTTTTGGGTTCTGGACCCTTATTTTTTCGAACAGAGGCTTTGGAGAGACATCCTTAAGGATCTTTGGTACCCATATTGATACCTTTGCGGTCTTCAGGAGTTCGGCAGCTGTCTTGACCAGCAGCTTCACATCCTCCCACGGGGATATCATGGGCACCTTGTACTTAAACCATTCTGCTGAGTGCTCCCCCTCGCAGACAAAAATGAGGGCACCGTGATCTAGATAGACCCTCCTGAATTTGGGTTCTGGACCAGCGTCCCCCTTAATCTCTTCAAAGAGGGCCAGCTGCACGAGCTCCTCCTGCTGTGAGGTGATGCTCACTAGTGGGTATTCTTCTTGGACAACCGCCATTCTAAAGACCGAGACTGCAGTACTATAGGTCTGTTTCCCTATTTCCTGCCTCAGCCTTTTAGGATCACGCCTGTCCAGAGAGGAGGGAGTCTTAGATTCGTCCCTAACCCTCTTTCCACCTGTCTTTGACGTCGAGGGGGTCTGTGTATCCCCTTCGACCTGAGGCAGTTTCTTTTTGGGGGTCTTGGGTTCAAGCCCTTTTGATTTCCTCCACTTATGTTTAGGAAGCCATTCTTTTACTTCCTTTTGCTTCTGTTCCTTGAGACGTTTCCTCCTCTGAGCCCCAGACAAGGCCTTAATCCTAATCTGGTCCAACTTCTCTGCTACAGTTCCCACTTCTTGCTCAGGTCTAGACCCTGATTCAGAAGTAGGAGTGCACTCCATCGGCCTGATCCCGATGTCTGAGTATCTGAGGTCTCGGATTGCCCCTCGGATTCTTTTAAAATAATTTTTTTCTTCATGTTCATGTTAGTCCCACGAGATTTGGGGATTTATATGGTCCACATCACGATAACCCTGCGTGGTGAGAGGCTACTTACTCAGAGAGGTCGCCCGGTATCCCTGAGGCACCGTTCGAGACACATCCACCCGTGTGCCATGCACCCCTCGGCACGGGTCGCATCACACCTTGGGTTGGGAAAGGAATTGGGAAAGGACTGGGAGAGGATAAGGAAGACGGGACGTTGTGGGACACTCTTGGTCTGATCCATCAGCTGAGGCCTTTCCGGCAGTAGGTTTTCTACCTTCGGTATAGCCCTCAGCTTCACGCAGATACGCAAGCCTCTCCACCCGCACGGACAGTGCTTCGTCAAGGTGGTGTCCCACGGAGAGGTACGTACTGTTTCAGTGACAGCGATGTCAGCTAGTTTGGCGTGGCTGAATTGCTTCACACTGGCGCTGCGTATTTCGCTGCTGAGATGGTGAGCGCCAGTCCGCTGGTGCACAAAACATGTGGCTCAGCTCCCCATGACCAACCTGTCAGTTTCCGCAGTGTATTGTTCCTAGTGTTGTGTCAGTGCTGCTTGAAAGTAAGGGCTCCGAAGGATCTGTGATGACGGTGATGAAACTGCATCACGTCTACTCTTCGAATGCATTGCATTGGAGAGTAAAAGGCACAGAACATTTGGGACAACCAGACCTGAAGAGCCGGCCGCGGTGGCCGAGGGGACTGAGGCGCTCCAGTCCCCCCTCGGGCATGGATATTTGTGCCGTCATTAGTCTTAGCTAGTTCGTAAGTAGTTTGTAAGATTAGGGACTGATGACCCCCTAGTTAAGTCCCATAAGTTCTACAAACATTTGAACATTTTTTAGACCCGAATAAATTGTGTCTAACAAAGAACTAGTAAAGGGACTCCTTGCACTGTTCAAGGGCATTCGTTGGCTTTACTAGATATACAGGGAGCGATACCGCACAATAAACTTAGTTTCGGTGCGGGCAGTGGCGGGTTGGACCAAGACTGTTTTGGCTTCCCTGAGAAAATCAATCAATCAATCAAGGGCTCTGTCGAGTGTCACACGCAGGTACTTGGGACTCTTTGTATGCTCCAGCTCTTCCCCTTTCCACGTGACGTGGAGTTTCTGGTCAGCCTGTTCGTTCCTAAGATGGAAAGCGGAGACTTGCGGCTTACTGGGGTTCGTCTGCGTAGAGAGTGAGCACATCTAGCACAGTTTGTGTATGTTGTGCTTAGCGTAGAGGAGAGATTTTGCAATTGAAGCGGTGTGTGGGTGAGGGAAAGCATTGGGTGCCTCGTAGCGATTGTTGGAGAGTATTTGTCTGTTATGGGTCAGTCGTGTGGGCTGGGATATTCCCAGTGGGAAGAAACTTATAAAATGGGAATATTGCCGGGAATATTTCTTTGGTCCGGGAAGATTGCAAAAATTGGGAATTTATGAACATTTTAATTTGGAAAAAACCTTATAACTAAGTTAATAAGTAAATTCATACATTTTAAGCCAAGATTTATCATTCTCTCCATTAATTTCCTTGCTGATTCTATGCAGAACATCTTTTAAGTCTGGTGGAAAAAAATAATTTAAAATATTCGCTAGGGCTACAATTATTCAGCAAGTTGAAACTCCACATTTCTCTGAATGAAACCTAAAATTAGGAGGCGTAATTCTCAACCGGTCATCATCTGTAGCATTTTTTAATCGTTCGAAATGAATCACTAGCGGTGTTTCACTTTCAGAATTCAAAGACTCCTCAATTCCTGTGATGAATTGTGATCTATAGACATTTATTTTCTAAAACATTGCTATCAGTTTCAGTTTTACAGTCTTTAATTAATGTTTTACAATGTTCTGCGTTAATAAAATCACTTATATTTCCAAGTAAATCATAAATCTCGGTCGGTTTATTTGCGTAATTTTTTCCTGAAATGCAATTTTCATTGAGTACAAATTTTGCCCCAGTTTATTTAAACTTTACAGCCTAAAATATCACTAACATCGACACAAAACGCAACAAATTGAATAAACAAATCCTGACCAAGACTCCAATTCCGAAGTTTCGTAGTTGTAGCTTAAAATTTGAGTTAACAGCAACATATTTTTGAAAATGCAATTTTTGCGTCACCTATTTTACCCCCTTATTTGTCGAATTTCAAAAAATGCCGAAACACGTGTCTTTTAAATTCGAACCCTGAATTAAAATCCAAAATTTTGTAGTTCTAGCGTAAAAATTGCCTAAATAGCTACGTATTTTCAAAAAACGTTTTACTGAATTCAGTATTTAGCAGCTACTCACTAGATGGCATATCAATATTATAAATTGGGTTTTACTAAATGTTGACTATTTCGAGGTTGGCGTACTACGAAACGTAACAATCGTACATTTCGATGATTGGTAGCTGAAGGGAATATTCTTTGATATTTAAAATATTGAAAACCGAAAAATGTGTTTAATATTTATAATAGAAAGTAGCAGTGCTCAAATCTACATGTACATAGATACTCCGAAAATCACATTTAAGTGCCTGGCAGAGGGTTCATTAACCACTTTCATAACTTTTCTCTACCGTTCCATTCTCTAATATCGCGCGGGAAGAAAGAACACCTAAATCGTTCCGTTTTCGATCTGATTTCTCTTATTTTATTGGGATGGTCATGTCTCCCTAAGTAGGTGGGTGCTAGCAAAATATTTTCACATTCAGAAGTAAAAGTCGGTGATTGAAACTTCGCAAACAGATCACGCCGCAATGAATAACGTCTTTCTTTTAATGATTTCCACCCCAATTCGTGCAACATTTCAGTGACGCTTTCCCCCCCGTAACGTGATAAAAGAAAAAGAACTGCCCTTCTCTGAACCTTCTCAATGTCCTCCGTCAATCCCACCTGGTGAGGGTCCCACAAGGGGCAACAGTACTCCAGGAGAGGACGCACGAGTGTGATGTAGCCAGTCTCTTTGGTGGAGCTGGTGCATCAAACGAAGCGTTCTACCAATGAAACGTAATCTTTGGTTCGCATTCCCCACAATATTTTCTATGTGTTCTCTACAGTCAAAGTTGTTCGTAATTGTAACTCCTAGGTATTTGGTAGAATTAACGACCTTAAGGTTTGAATGATTTAACGCGTAATTGAAGTTCAGCGGATTTCTTTCAGTGGTCATGTGTATTACTTCACACATTCCTTTATTTAGTGTCAATAGCCAGTTTTCCCACCATGTAGAAATTTTGTCTAAATCGCTTTGCAGTTGCTTTTGATTCTCTGTTGACTTCTGTAACCGATAAACGACAACATTATCCGCGAACAGTCTATGGGAGCTATTCAGATTGTCTTCTAATGGTTTATGAAGACAAGGAAGAGTAGGGGACCTATAACGCGTCCCTGTGGAACGCCAGATATCACTTGTGTTTTACTCGATGAAGAAAGTATTAAAATAAAAAAGCTACTTAAATTGATCACAACTGCTGATGTATGGTCTGTGAGACCACGTGCGTTTTCCATTACGTGATTTAAAAAAAAAAAAAAAAAAAAAAAAAAAAAAAAAAAAAAAAAAAAAAAATGATAGGTGTAAGTTAGTATTTAAATTTTATTGAGCAATCTAGCTAATCTCTATATATAAAAGGAAGTGTCCCGATTGACTGACTGACTGACTCATCATCGCCCAGCCTAAACCACTGAAGATAGAAACTTGAAATTTGTGGAGGGTGTTGATCTTACTCTGTAGGCGTCATTTAAGAAACGATTTTTCGATATTCCGTCCGTAAGGTGGTGAAATAGGGGATGAAACGTTTTTTGAAAATACGTAGCTATTTAGGCAATTTTGACGCTAGAACTACAAAATTTTGGATTTTAATTCAGGGTTCGAATTAAAAAGACACGTGTTTCGGCATTTTTTGAAATTCGACAAATAAGGGGGTAAAATAGGTGACGCAAAAATTGCATTTTCAAAAATATGTTGCTGTTAACTCAAATTTTAAGCTACAACTACGAAACTTCGGAATTGGAGTCTTGGTCAGGATTAAAAATCCATGATTTTTAGTATTTTTGGAAATTAACAAGTAAGAAGGTTAAATGGAGGATCAAAAATTCTTTTTAAAAACATGTTGCTATCGATACAATTTTGAAGCTAGACCTGCAAAAGTTGATATTTGTGTAGTTGGTTAGACGTTAAAAAATACGTTTTACGGTATTTTTGGAAATTCAACCATCAATGGGGTTAAATTGGAGAGAGGGTATTTTTCGAAAATATGTTGCTATTTAGGTAGTTTTGAAGTTAGAACTACAAATTTTCTTATTTGGATTCGAGGGTCGAAATAAAAAAGACACGTGTTTCGGTATTTTTTGAAATTCATCCAATAAGGGGGTAAATTGAGGAGGCAAAAAATTTATTTTTAAAAATATGTTGCTGTTAACTCAAATTTCAAGCTATAACTACGAAACTTAGGATATGGACTCTTGATCAGGATTAAAAAGACACGAGTTTCGGTATTTTTGGAAATTCAACAACTAAGGGGGTAAAAGAGGGGATCAAAAATTCTTTTCGAAACACATTGTTGTCTAGACAATTTTGAAGCTATAGCTACAAAAATTAGTATTTTTATTGTTCGTTATGATTTGAAAAATACGTGTTTCGGTATTTTTGGAAATTCAACCATCAACGGGGTTAATTTGGAGAGGGGGTGTTTTTCGAAAATCTTTTGCTAATAAAGCTACTTTGAAGCTACAACCACAAAAATTGGTATATGTTTTCTTGGTCAGAATTAAAAAGATATGTGTTTCGCTGTTTTTTGGAAATTAGACTAATACGGGGGTGAAATACGGGATGAAGAAATTGATTTTCAAAAATATGGTGCTAACTCAAATTTCAAGCTGTAACTACGAAACGTAAGATACGGATTCTTCATCACGATTAAAAAGAAACAACTGGTGCAGACCAACCAGCCTACGCATGCGAAGCAGCAGAGGTTCAGCTAGTTAATCATAAATTGCTGGGAATTTATAAATTTTGGGAATATTACCGGCAGTATTCCCTGGGGATATTTCCTCCATTTTAAATTGCCGGGAATTTCACCTCAGTATTACGGGTTATACTTAGTGGGTGTGGTCACAGACAAATATATACAGACGGGAGACCTCCGTACGCTCAGGGGTGCGGGGAGGGAGGGTTTTCAGCAGTTCCGTAACATGCCCGTGATGGCGCTGCGGTCAGAAGCAACCCTTTAAACTAGCCAGAGCAGGCGGCAGGTAGCGGCTGCCCCCACCACCACCTCCCCTCACAACCGTGGCCTCGTGGCAGGCGGCACGAGCTCTCCCCTCAGCCTCCCCTCCACGCTACCCTGTGATGCTGCGGTCAGAAGCAGCCCTTTAAACTGGCCAGAGCAGGCGGCAGGTAGCGGCTGCCCCCACCACCACCTCCCCTCACAGCCGTGGCCTCGTGGCAGGCGGCACGAGCTCTCCCCTCAGCCTCCCCTCCACGCTACCCTGTGATGCTGCGGTCAGAAGCAGCCCTTTAAACTGGCCAGAGCAGGCGGCAGGTAGCGTCTGCCCCCACCACCACCTCCCCTCACAGCCGTGGCCTCGTGGCAGGCGGCACGAGCTCTCCCCTCAGCCTCCCCTCCACGCTACCCTGTGATGCTGTGGTCAGAAGCAGCCCTTTAAACTGGCCAGAGCAGGCGGCAGGTAGCGGCTGCCCCCACCACCACCTCCCCTCACAGCCGTGGCCTCGTGGCAGGCAGCACGAGCTCTCCCCTCAGCCTCCCCTCCCCGCTACCCTGTGATGCTGCGGTCAGAAGCAGCCCTTTAAACTGGCCAGAGCAGGCGGCAGGTAGCGGCTGCCCCCACCACCACCTCCCCTCACAGCCGTGGCCTCGTGGCAGGCGGCACGAGCTCTCCCCTCAGCCTCCCCTCCACGCTACCCTGTGATGCTGCGGTCAGAAGCAGCCCTTTAAACTGGCCAGAGCAGGCGGCAGGTAGCGGCTGCCCCCACCACCACCTCCCCTCACAGCCGTGGCCTCGTGGCAGGCGGCACGAGCTCTCCCCTCAGCCTCCCCTCCACGCTACCCTGTGATGCTGCGGTCAGAAGCAGCCCTTTAAACTGGCCAGAGCAGGCGGCAGGTAGCGGCTGCCCCCACCACCACCTCCCCTCACAGCCGTGGCCTCGTGGCAGGCGGCACGAGCTCTCCCCTCAGCCTCCCCTCCACGCTACCCTCTGATGCTGCGGTCAGAAGCAGCCCTTTAAACTGGCCAGAGCAGGCGGCAGGTAGCGGCTGCCCCCACCACCACCTCCCCTCACAGCCGTGGCCTCGTGGCAGGCGGCACGAGCTCTCCCCTCAGCCTCCCCTCCACGCTACCCTCTGATGCTGCGGTCAGAAGCAGCCCTTTAAACTGGCCAGAGCAGGCGGCAGGTAGCGGCTGCCCCCATCACCACCTCCCCTCACAGCCGTGGCCTCGTGGCAGGCGGCACGAGCTCTCCCCTCAGCCTCCCTTCCACGCTACCCTGTGATGCTGCGGTCAGAAGCAGCCCTTTAAACTGGCCAGAGCAGGCGGCAGGTAGCGGCTGCCCCCACCACCACCTCCCCTCACAGCCGTGGCCTCGTGGCAGGCGGCACGAGCTCTCCCCTCAGCCTCCCCTCCACGCTACCCTCTGATGCTGTGGTCAGAAGCAGCCCTTTAAACTGGCCAGAGCAGGCGGCAGGTAGCGGCTGCCCCCACCACCACCTCCCCTCACAGCCGTGGCCTCGTGGCAGGCGGCACGAGCTCTCCCCTCAGCCTCCCTTCCACGCTACCCTCTGATGCTGTGGTCAGAAGCAGCCCTTTAAACTGGCCAGAGCAGGCGGCAGGTAGCGGCTGCCCCCACCACCACCTCCCCTCACAGCCGTGGCCTCGTGGCAGGCGGCACGAGCTCTCCCCTCAACCTCCCCTCCACACTACCCTGTGATGTTGCGGTCAGAAGCAGCCCTTTAAACTGGCCAGAGCAGGCGGCAGGTAGCGGCTGCCCCCACCACCACCTCCCCTCACAGCCGTGGCCTCGTGGCAGGCGGCACGAGCTCTCCCCTCAGCCTCCCCTCCACGCTACCCTCTGTCTTGCCAGAGGCACCCTCAGAAGTGCCTCTAGTTTGGTCTACCGGTACTAAGCCAGGGAACCGCCTGACACCAGCTAGCATCTTACGAACTACAAGGGGAGCGTAGGACAGAGGTTTAGGGGGGGGGGCTTCTCCTCTGTATGTGTTACTCTGTGGTGAGGTGTGTTGAGGTGTTGTTGTTGTTGTTGCAGGTCGTGCGCGCTGCGGAGCGTCAACGTGACGGTGGTGGCCCGCCGCCCCCACGCACCCGCCGTGTCGCTGCCCGTCCTCAAGGTGAGGCTAGAGCCAAGCCAAGCATTGCCACTGCTGTCCTGTCTGCCGGCTGCCTCTGCACCAGCTGTGCCACAAGAGTAATGAAGCTGGTTTCGTACTAACCAAAGTTTTTATTATTTTCAAACTTCAATCTTATCCAGAGCTTATGGAATAGGTTCACAGATTTGTGACTGGCTGGAAGACTTCCTAAGTAATAGAACGCAGTACGTTGTTCTCGACGGCGAGTGTTCATCAGAGACGAGTGTATCGTCAGGCGTGCCCCAGGGGAGTGTGATAGGACCGCTATTATTTTCTATCTATATAAATGATCTGATGGACAGAGTAAGTTGTAACTTGTGGCTGCTTGCTGATGATGCTGTGGTGTATGGGAGGGTGTCGTCTGTAACTGACTGTAATAGCATACAGGTTGACTTAGAAAAAATTTCTAGTTGGTGCGAAGAATGGCAGCTAGCTCTCAATGTAGAAAAATGTAAGGTGATGCGCATGAGTAGAAAAAACAATCCCATAATGTTCGAATACAGCATTAGTAGTGAGCTTCTTGATGCTGTCACGTCGTTCAAATATCTAGGCGTAACATTGGAGATCGAAATGAAATGGAACGAACATGTAAGGACAGTTGTGAGTAAGGCGGACAGCCGACTTGGGTTTATTGGGAGAATTTTGGGAAGATGTACTTCATCTGTGAAGGAGACCGCGTATAAAACGCTTGTAAGACCCCGTCTTGAGTATTGCTCAAGTATTTGGGACCCGCAGCAGATCAGTTTAAAAGAAGACATAGAGGCGGTTCGGAGGCGAGCAGTTAGATTTGTTACCGGTAGGTTCGACCAATGCGTGAGTGTCACCGAAATGCTTTCGGCAACTCAATTGGGGATCGCTGGAAGAAAGACGACGTTCTTTTCGTGAATTTCTGTTAAGTAAATTTAGAGGGCCTGGAATTTGAAGCTGAGTGTAGTACGATCTTGCTGCCGCCTACTTACATTTCGCGTAGTGATCACAAAGACAAGATAAGAGAAATTAGGGCTCGTACGGAGGCATATAGGCATTCTTTTTTTCCTCGTTCAATTTGGGAGTGGAATAGGAAAGGAAATGCCTAGTAGTGGTACAGTATACCCTCCGCCACGCACCTTACGGTGAATTGCGGAGTATGTATGTAGTTGTAGATGAAAGTAGTTCCCTTGGGCAGCCACACATCGGCGGGGTCGTTGTTCCCACTCTTGGTAGCAGCGCTGGAAGTCTTCAATTTGTGTGGCTTTTAACCGGTCGGCCACTGACTTTTGAATGTTCTCCAGAGTTCCAAAATGACGTCCTTTTAGGACATGTTTCAATTTCGGGAAGAGGAAAAAGCCACAAGGACTCAAATCAGCTGAATAGGGGGGTTGAGGAACAACAGTAATGCGTTTTGAGGTCAAAAATTCACGGATGCAAATGGCCGTGTGACACGGAGCATTGTCATGGTGAGGCATCCACTTGTCTGCAATTTCTGGTCTCACGCGGATCACTCTTTTCCTCAACTTTTCAAGGACACTTTTATAAAACACTTGGTTGGCAGTTTGTCCTGGTGGAACGAATTCTTTGTGCACGATACCCCGCCCTGTCAAAAAAACAGCACGGTCTCGATCTTTGACTTCCTCATTCGACATTTCTTCGGCCGAGGAGATGATGGAGTGTGCCATTCTTTACTTTGCCGCTATGTTTCAGGATCGTACTCAAATATCCAGGATTCATCACCAGTGATCAAACAAGTGAAGAATTCTTGGTCATTAGCAATACTCTCAAGAAGATCAACACACACGTTTTTTCGAATGTCCTTCTGTTCAGTTGGGAGATTTTTCGGCACCAATTTGGCACAAACCTTTCGCATGTTCAAATCATCTGTCACAATTTGATGCACGGTGAAAGCGTTTAAATTTAGCTGTTCTCCGATCATCCTTATTGTTAAACGACGGTCTGATCCCACTAGAGCCCACACGCGATCAATGTTTTCGTCAATTTTTGAAGTCGAAGGTCTCCCTGAGCGAGGTTTATCTCAACGTCTTCTCGGCCTTCCAAAAATGATTTGTGCCAGCGGAAAACTTGTGCTCTCGATAAGCACTGGTTCCCATAGGCCTGTTTCAACTTTTCAAAAGTCATACTCGCGGATTCACAAAGTTTAACACAAAACTTTATTGCACAACGTTGTTCTAAATTCCGATGCTCCATTTCTGTGACGCACAATGAAAACACAACTTTACTAATGGCGTTGTGAAAACTAATGTGTTAACTGTACGGAGTTGTAACTCGGACTGAGGAAGTGGAAGGGATCAACAATCAGATTTAGCATCGGCCGGTAGACACAACGTCGCCAGGTCTCAAAAAAAATTAAATTAAATAAAAAAAGTGTTTGTTAAGCTTATGGGACTTAACTACGGGGTCTTCAGTCCCTAAACGTACAAACTACTTATGAACTACCTACAACTAAGGACGGCACAAATATCCATGCCAGAGGGGGGATTCGAACCCCCGACCGTAGTGGCCGTGCAGACCGTGACTGGAGCACCTCAGTCACCGCGGCCGGCGCCAGATCTCCCGCAGTGTTGCCAATCTCATTACTTTTCTAACACACCTCGTATCTAGCCGTCTCACATCTGCACGCTTTAATATTCTACACAACTCTGCATTCTTCTTTTTTTTTTTAATAATTTATACTGCAGCAGTCACTTATTACTAATATTTTTATTATCACGACGCGTTTCGGCAGCAAGATGCCATCATCGGGTGCATTTCACCGTTACAGCTTCATTGCTGTTTTGTTATGTTTTGTGTTGAGCGTGCCAGTGAGGTTATGCTTGGGCGTCTTTACAGTTTCGTCGATAATCTTGTTATCTGGCACACACAACACAACAACACAGTCATGTGCACTCCAGATAACAAGATTATCGACGAAACTGTTAAGACGCCCAACCATAACCCCAATGGCACCCACAACACAAAACATAACAACTAGCTGTAACTAAAATGCACCCGATGATGGCAGCTTGCTGCCGAAACGCGTCGTGATAATAAAAATATTAGTAAAAAGTAACTGCTGCAGTATAAATTATTTCAAAAAGTTTATAATATAGTCGCAGACCTCACACCAATGCACATAACATGGATATATTTATATCTGCACTCTTATACCTAGAGGTCTGTGCTTATGCGGATATCAGCAGTATTTCTTATTTTGCGGATAAAATTTTGAGCGGTGCGGATATGCGGATGTCCGCGTATTATACACTCAGACGCAAAACTATCCCGACAGTGGGAAGTTTGACTATGAGTACTCGAGAAACACTGACTGTGAAACCCAAACATATTTATTAGCAATATATATGTGTAACAACATTAATTACAAAAGAATTATTGTATTATTTCGTTTCCAAAACATAAATAACAGAAAAATTAACAACACAAATGAAACATTCTGCACACCCTGCTCTTACAAAAGTATTCGGACACTGTCCAATAAATGCTCATAAACTGTACGACGAAAATGTCAATACCTTGTGGGTCCACCTTTCATTTTCAATACCTCCTCCAATCTACTAGGCATACTTTCCACGAGTTTTCTCGTGAAATCTAGGCCTATATTTGCCCATTCTTGGCCCAGTTTCTCTTTCAAAGTCTCCTTCGTGTAGTTGTTGTCTGCGCGGAGGGACCGCTTCAATTTATCCCACAAATGTTCGATTGGGTTAAGGCCTGGTGATTGGGGAGGGGGGTGCAATACTTTCGGGCAACTGAAGAGCAACCACATTTGTACAATATGCGTTGTGTGCTTGGGATCGTTATCCGGATAAAAGTGAAAGTTGTTCGCAATACCTAGACGTCGTGCACTCTGCTGCAAATGTACTCGCAGTATATTCAAATACGCTTCCTTGTTCGTCGTATCATCAATGAACACTAAATCACCCACACCATTGCCGGACATGCATCCCCACACCGTGATGCTACCACCTCGAAACATTACTGTTGGTTTGAGGTTACTGGGAATGAGCTCTCCATTGGTTTTTTCGCCACACGTTCGCCTTTCCGTCGCTTTGCTATAATGTAAATTTACATTCGTCGCAATATATCAGCCGATTCCACCAAGGCTGACCGTACTCGACGTATTCCCTCGAAAACTGCATACGTTTCTTCTGGTTCACTGCATTTACGAATGGCCTTCGCCGTGCCGTACTGCGATCGTCGTAGTACTCTCCGGACGGTTTCGGGATGAACTTTTAAACCGAGGTCTCCCTCCACCTCACTTGCAATTCGTGTGGCAGATGTTTTCGGATTCTGTTATATCTTTCGCACAATCACACGTCCATATCTCTGTGAAAATGTCCGTGGCCGTCCTGTACTGCAACGGAACTCCAGTCAGTCTTCTTTTTCGAACCGAATGTCGTGAACTACACTTTCCTTCATGTTCACTATTGCGGCAATTTCCCTGCAGGTTTTCCCCTTCGCGTGATGATGAACGACAAGATGCCTTTGCTTCCCTCTGTGCCCCATCGTCGACCTGCACAGGCTCGCGATACGTGTTCACTAATCATCGCTACCGTCTCGCGGAAATGTCGGACACACTGCAGTCGCTTCAGTATCTCTGCGTCTCGGGATCAACTATTCTCTCACGTTGTCCGCCTTTGTCCGAATACTTTTGTTGCACCTTACCATGTCGTGTACAGGAAATATTACGTAACAGACACATGTCCAACAACAATTCTCCGTATTTGACACGTGTTTCACGTTGCGACATCGTACCCGGAGTCCTAAATACATTACAAAGTGCAATTTCTGTATTTGTTCGTGCGGGAAACTGCTACATTCTGAGCATTTACGTGCTGTCCGAATACTTTTGCGACTGAGTGTATGCGGATAAAGAGCGAGGACCTGTCCAGCACGTGTGTCGAAATGTAAGCTGAAAACTTCAAGCTCGTGGACATTCTACAAGCTTCCTAGGGTTTTACTTGCGGACGGAGAAGTTAGTACTGCTTCCTCGCACAAGTCCCCTAAAACCAACACATCCTTGCGGATGCTGTTGCGTTTGTACCGCAGTGTGCGTTTGTACCGCCCTACAGTACGCACGAGGTGCCGTACTTGCTGTCCAAGACTTTATGGAAAGCATAGAGTTGTGACTAACCTGTGCCGGCCGCGGTGGCCGAGGTGACTGAGGCGCTCCAGTCACGGTCACCACGGCCACCACGGTCGGGGGTTCGAATCCCCCCTCGGGCATGGATATTTGTGACGTCCTAGTTTGTAAGTAGTTCATAAGTAGTTAGTAAGTTTAGGGACTGATGACCCCGTAGTTAAGTCCCATAAGCTTACCACACATTTGAACATTTTGACTAACCTGTTGTCTTCTATAGTTGTGTCCCCAGCGCAGAAGACAGCACACAGGTCGTAGGGGTTCTACAGCATACAAGTGAGGCTAAAATAAGTTCTGTATGATGGAAGCATAATAAGCGACTCGCGAGATTTTTAATTGTCAGGGATGCCATTTATTAAATAAATAATAAAAAATGAGCAACTTTTGTTAATACGACACGGCCTATGCTGCCCACAGCTCATGTTGAGACCTCGACTGTTATCACTATTACAAAAATCTTTACTCGTGACCGGCGCGGTCCGGCGCGTATAGCGGTCAGCTCGAGACTGAAACTGCGGCGCGTTGCGAGACTAGAGGTAGAGGTAGAGGTAGAGGGCACCTGACGCTCTGTTTAGCGCCAAAACAGGGCCGTCGCGCGCCTTCTGCAAAATCGCTCTTCTATTGTTACAATAAGAGAAGGCACCTCAAACTTTTTAAACTGTCAAAACCTAGCCTGCCCTTGAGAGATATTTATCACAAATTCTCAGCTCTGAATAATTAATATTTAGTATGTAATAAACAAAAGTAATTTCAAAAGAAATCACGTGACGTGAACTGCAGCAGCCAATGCGAGGAGAGCACCAGTAACATAGGCGGGCTTTCCCACGGGAACCAGCACCTACTGCGCCATATGCTACTGTTCCCCACCCCACATTTCAACATATGCTGCACTGCTGTCTTTCTTCCGCGTTTAAGACACGTACGATGTTAGGCCGGTATTACACTATCAAATTATTTGTCAAAGAATTGGACAAAGAAAAATTGGACGTAGTGTAATGGGAACATCGTCCAATATTTCATCCAATCTACGGCCTCGGCCTAGATTTGATCAAAGAAATCGCTCGTCTTCTGTTTCCTGCAGTGAGAAATGTGACCGCTTGGAGCGCTAGTAGTATACAGCTTCCTTGCCACTACAGCTGTTTTATTTGGAGGTTAAATATCTGACATTAATTGGACATAACGTTCGTATTCGTCAACATGGATAGTAGTGCAATGTTTGTGCAGTATTTTCTAGCAACAACAAAATTTTAAAAAATCAGATGGGGCGTTGTATAACAGGTGACAAGGCTAATTCACACTGTCCGCGTGTCCGTCACGTCAATTCGCGTATCCCAATACCCTGCGGCAAAAGTGAGGTTGAGTTACAATCCGTGATATAAAAAAGTCATATACTATCGGAATTGAAGGAGCAATACCCCTAAATCTTAATACGGCCGAAGCAGATTTTAGAATGTATGATTTTGGTAACGTGGTGTGCTAAGTTCTGGGAAATGAAACAACTTTCAAAACATCGACATCTGTTTGCAAGCGAATCTATGTACATACAAATACGTCAGCCAATTTTTGTAAGGAAATAAATAGAGCCTATTTACTTTATCAGCGATGTTTCCCCCCTTACATTGTTAATAACGTCATAAACAATTTAGATTATCCTCTTTGTCAGTGCTCACATTTTCCATTTAAAACGTTATTTAATGAAACTTGCTTTATCAACTTAACAATCTTACTCGTATACACTGTTTGAGTCAGCCTTTTTGTTACTCTATTGCAAACTGTGAAGGATGAAGAGCGACAAAACAATTAGCAGTGAACGGCCTGGCTGTTCTGCCGACGGCATAAAAAAGGAAAATCCTCCCGGTCCCGTAACAAATTTTATTTATCTCGCTCTGACACCCACGGTTTCATCCAAGTGCGTTTCCTTTTCTTTTTTCCCTCCTTCCCTTTTAAATGCAGACACAACGCAACTGTAGTATAAACAATAGCTGAGCATTACACCGCCATTTTGAAGCAAATTTGACAAAATATTGGATGATAGTGTAATACCCCCTTTTGCGTTTCATCCAATTTCTTTGTCAAAAAATATGACCAATATTCCATCCAAGTTTTTCGTCCAATTCTTTGTCCAATAATTTGATAGTGTAATACCGGCCTTAGCAAAGAAACGGCCAGCGGCCAGAAGTATGAAGTGGCCACAGGCCAGGAACATCACAATTCTTGGAATCCTTGCACAGCACGGCGCAGCGTGCTGTCCTCATCCCCTGGCCACAGCGGGCGCAGCTGTTCCCGAGGGTCCTGCGCCCCACGCGTTCGATACATATTGACAATAATATATTGTCAGATCTCCAATACATTTCACTGGTCCTCACACCATCAATAACATTGTCATCACTTTCAACTGGCGACGCGATTTCGTGGAGTAAACATGTCCGACAGGCAGAAAGCGTGTGCTTTCATCGTCTTAGTGATGGCTGCGAAAGAAAGACCACCGAGAACGATGAAAAGGAGGAAATCGGTTCGCGCGTGGTTATAGAAAAGGAACGACTTTTCGCATGTGTATCTGCTGACGGAAATCCGAACTACTGACCCAAAAGATTTTTTAAATTATTTTAGAAAGAGCCCAGAATCATATAACAAATTACTCATGATGATACGGGACAAAATTGAAAAAAAAAAGAAAAAAAAAAAAAAAAGAAAAAAACTGTTATGGGATCCGCGATTCCTGATGAAAGATTAAGCGTCACTTTCCATTTCTTGGCCACAGGAAGGTCACTTCAATGTTTGAAGTTCAGAGCAGTCATGTCTGCTAACACAATTAGTAAAATTGTCATTGCAACCTGTGAAGCAATTATATCTGCTCTGCAAGGATACATACAGGTAATTTAATCTATAAAAAGCGAAATATTTCCCTGTCTCAAGTCCTGCATGCATTGTACTTCCCGAAATATTTGTTTTCACCTGCAGTGTGCAGAACTACTGTATGGCGCTAACACATAGTGTCTCAGGAAATCTTCCATTTCACATTTAATACAAACTTGTGTCGTTTCGCAAAGGCTGTATAAAATCAACTGTGTACTGCCTGCAACTTTAAAGCTGTGCCAACATCTGAAAGGCGAATATTGTCAAACCGTCAGTATCGGACTTCACACGCTCAATATATACTACCTTATATGCCCGTGCTTCGCAACGGTTGTTAACAAAGAACCTATGTATATCGTGGTTTTTTAGGTTTTAGGACCTAGGTCAGCAAAAACAAAATCCTTGTTGGATCGCTCTGTCAATAAACTCAGTTCTCTTAGCCAAAATGTCGAAAACCATGAATATTCGTAAAGTTTTTCATACAAAAAGTGAAATTAAAGTAACGACGTAAAATCAATGTTAGGTTGTGTTCATCAAGTTAAGACTGCAGTGTGTAATTGTATGTTTGGCGTGAACTTCTGTGAACACTGCTATCGATGAGATGAGAAATAGTAATAATGCGTCGTTATTCTCAATTTGGTTACACATTGCAACAGCAGCGCCGAAAGCGGCTGGCAAATTACATTTCTGAAAACGATATTGGATAAGTGCGAATATTGATTTGTAACAGTTTTCACAAATATCTTCTTGAATAGGAATTTGGAATGAATTGTAAGACTGTGTGAATCATAAGACTCTATACAAAAGAGTACGCATGAAAGTGCTGGTCATAATGAGATGTGACAACAACGGATGTATCTGATTCGGTAAAATTTTACTTTCTATCCTGGCGACCTCGTGTTTTTATGTTGGCAACATCAATAACACGATGTAAGATCGTTGCAAAGATGACCGAACCACATAGAGTGTAGATAAATACTGCTGTTCCTGCTGTATGCTTGATTTCACGACAAAATATTTGCGTGTCACGCCGTCAGTTTTAACACTTGGAATGACATGCTTTGCTTTGTGCTTTAATATGGGGAAAATAAAATGTCCCTTTTGTAAAACTCCGAAATAACCGTTCCTTTTTTTTAATGTAAACACAGTAAAATCACCACGCCTATCAGTTTTAACCGCAGAAATTTAAGAAGGTGGCTGTATTCTGCTCTGAAGCGCTTACTGTGTGTTTTCTTGTTTGGAACAGCCTGTTTTGGAGTAAGTGTAGCTTACCGTGATTCAAGAAGTCAAAACTAGTTAAGTTGTCGCAGAAATGACACACTAACAATAATGATATCATTACATACCATGGTTTTAAATACTGATATCTGTTACTATTACCCATTCAAAACTTTAATATCTACAGATGCTGATAACGAACTTGCGGATGCGGGTAAATAAAAGTGGCGCGGATGCGGCTGCGGTTGCGGATAACACTTTTCTTATCCACGCAGACCTCTGCTTAAACCCTTCTTGACATCGTACAATGACTTGGTCTTGCCATCATGTACGACAAGTAACGTGTTGTTGTGGTCTTCAGTCCGGAGACTGGTTTGATGCAGCTCTCCACAATACCCTATCCTGAGCAAGCCTCTTCATCTCCACATAAGAACGGCAACCTACATCTGTCTGAATCTGTTTACTGTATCCATCTCTTGGTCTTCCTCTGCGGTTTTTACCCCACACACTTCCCTCCAACGCTAAATTCACCACTCCTTGATGTCTAAGAATGTGTCCTACCAATCTATCCCTTCTTTTAGTCAAGGTATGCCAGAAATTTCTTTTCTCCCCAATTCTGTTCTGTACCTCCTCATTAGTTATGCGATCCACCCACCTAATCTTCAGCATTCTTCTGTAGCACCACCTTTCAAAAGCCTCAATCCTCTTCCTGTCCGCACTGTTTATCGTCCATGTCTCACTCCCATACATATGCACCTTCTGATTGTCACGCAAATTCGAATGTAATACCATTTCATGTGTAAATTGCCTCGCATAACGTGCGATTTTACCACTTTTATTGTGAACTAACCTATACCACATCTTTACTTGTAATGTAACGTATTATTCTCTTATGATTTTCTATTTCCTACAGATAAAAAGTTATTTCCCCCACTTAACATACTATTCACGAATGAATAAGGAATAATATATAAATTTCATTTTTATTAAGGCAATGATTTCGAAAGATAAACCTGCTTTCAATATTATGAAACTCATTGCCGCCGGTTCTGCTAGGTGTCGATGGCCGAGTAGAGGGAAATAGGATGCACGCGTGTGCAGGTACAGAGTATGAGGTGACCAGCCAGTGGGAGAGCAAAAACTAGAAACACTAAGCTAGATTAGAACAAGACATACATATTTCGTGGAGATAGTACAATACTTAACTTTTACAAAATTCATGACTGCCAACTAAGTGTACTGCTGAGACATAGGTTAACTAGGTAGAGGCCTGCCTACTGATGAGTCCTCTCCTAGTGCCTGTCCGATTCCCAAGTGCACGATGTCGTTCAGTGGTGGCCACGAGCGGAGTTGCAGCAGAGGGCGCTCGTGGCTGACGTCGTAAGAACGCCGCGCCGTGCGTGCATGGCGGCGCGCGGCGAAAGTACGTGGCGCGCACTTCAGACTTGTGCCACACCACACCCCTTATTTTGTGTCACCCTGTATAACAGTGATTAACCAAACTTCCACAAACATGATATCTTACTGCATTTATGTCATTATAGAAACGTTCGACATATTGTGAAACACAGCGAGCCCTTTACTCACATGATGTGATGAGTGCTATGGTTAAGGGATGTCAAATAGATTCCGTATTTCTAGATTTCCGGAAGGCTTTCGACACTGTACCTCACAAGTGTCTTCTAATCAAACTGCGTGCTTATGGAATATTGCCACAATTGTGTTATCGAATTCGTGATTTCCTGTCGGACAGGACACAGTATGTTGTAATTGACGGAAAGTCATCGAGTAGAACAGAAGTGATATATGGTACTAGCTGCAAGTACCCAGGTTTAAAATAAGGTTTTCTGCAGAAGCGTACAAAAATGCGTCTTATATGTATAGAGATTGCAATCAAAGTCTATAAGTAAAGTACTCTCCCCCATGCACCGAACGAAATTTTATGTAGACAGTAAACTTTTGTCTTGTTTCCAAGGTCAAGTGTACAAAATTTCATCAATATCGGAGCAAAACTGTGGATTTTGGCGAAATCCGTAAGTACCCTCCACCATGCACTGAACGAAATGTTTGAAGGTCAATTGTGCAAAATTTCATCAAGATTAATACGAAGATATAGATTTACACGGACACATTGAAAACGCACTTTCACTTATTCTCAAATTTTCCGGTTGGTTTTCCAAAAAATGGAACGAAACCTGCTTACGAACCTTCCCCATGTAATTTTGTGTACGTGTACCAAATTTCACGTTATTTTGTTGTCTAGATCTTGAGTTAAAGGAGAACAGACAAACAGACAACAAATGCATCTTATAGATTCCACATGGAAGTTTTATATGACCTCTCCTGTTCCTAATTTTTACAAACAATTTAGGAGACAATCTGATTAGCTGTCATAGAGTGTTCACGGATGATGGAGTCATTTGTCGCCTAGTAAAGTCACCAGAAGAACAAAAGCAACTGCAAAATGGTTTAGATAAGATATCTGCATGGTGCAAAAAAATAATGAGAAGTGTGAAGTTATCGATATGACCACTAAAAGAAACCCGCCAGAGCTAATTTACACGGTAAATCGGTCAAAACTACAGGCCATAAATTCTACTAAATATCCAGGATTAACAATTACAAGCAACTTCAAACTGAAAAGAACAGATAGAAAATACTGTAGGGAAAGCATAAGATGCAACAGTTCTGCTGAAGAAACTGCCTACACTACACTCGTGCGTCCTATTTTGCAGTATTGCTGCGCATTGTGGGATCCACACCAGGTGGGACTGACGGACGATTTAGAGAAAGTTCAGAGAAGGGCAGCTCGCTTTGTATTATCGCGATATAGGGGAGAGAGTGTCACGGGAACGATGCACGACTTGGGGTGGAAATCATTAAAAGAAAGGCGTTATTTGTTGCGACGAGATCTTTTTGCGAAATTGTTTTTCACCAAGTTTCTCTTCCGAATGGAAACATATTTTGGTAGCACCCACCGACACAGGAAGAAATGATCTGAATGAAAATAAAATAAGAGAAATCAAATCGGGGACGGAAAGATTTAGGTGTTCCTTTTTCCCGCGAGCTATTCAAGAATGGAACCGTAGAGAAATACATTAAAAGCGGTTCGATGAACCATGCACTTCAATGTGGCTTGTAGAGTATTTATGTAGATGTAGATGTATTGGTTGTCGTCAGTACGACTCGCCGTTTGTACTGACAACAAGCAAAATGTCGAACGTTTCTATAAGGACATACATAATTGCTGTAAGACATCACGTACGTCATTGGTCACTGTTGTGCTTTACACAGCTGAATAGATTGCCCTTCCTTTCCCCAGAGGCCAGATGGTGGTAGACCAGTGCACCGAAACACAAATAAACATATTTTGGCGATGTTGGCATTACGTTAATTTTAAGTAATAGGTATCTGTGATAAATATTGACACATAACATATCAAGATACCCTCAGAACTACTAAAGTCTCTGGGAGAGCCAGCCATGACAAGACTATTTGAACTGGTGTGTAAGATGTATGAGACAGGAGAAATGCCCTCAGACTTTAAGAAAAATGTAATAATCCCCATTCCAAAGAAATCAGGCACAGACAGGTGTGAAAATTACAGAACCATCAGTTTGATAAGTCATGGTTGCAAAATTTTAACACGAATTATCTACAGGAGAATGGAAAAGCTGGTAGAAGCTGTCCTCGGGGAAGATCAGTTTGGATTCAGGAGGAACGTAGGAACCCAGGAGGCAATACTTACCTTACGTCTTATCTTAGAAGATAGATTAAGGAAAGGCAAACCTACATTTTTAGCTTTTGTAGATTTGGAGAAAGCTTTTGACAATGTTGACTGGAATACACTCTTTCAAATTCTGAAGTTAGCAGGGGTAAAATACAGGGAAAGGAGAGTTATTTACAACTTGTACAAAAGCCAGACCGCACTTATTAGACTCGAAGGGCATGAAAGGGAAGCATCAGTTGGGAAGGGAGTAAGACAGGGTTGTAGCCTTTCTCCGATGTTATTCAATTTGTATATCGAGCAGGCGGTGAAGGAAAGCAAGGAAAAATTTGGAATAGGGATTAAAGTTCAGGGGGAAGAAATAAAAACATTGCGTTTTGCTGATGACATTGTAATTCTTTCAGAGGCAGCAAAGGACATGGAAGAGCAGTTGAATGGAATGGGCAGTGTGTTGAAGAGAGCGTATAAAATGAACATTAACAAGAGCAAAACAAAAATAATGGAATGCGGTCTTAGAAAATCAGGTGATGCTGAAGGAATTAGATTAGGTAACGAAACAATGAAGGTGGTAGATGAGTTTTGTTACTTGGGTAGTAAAATAACATGCGATGGTCGCAGTACAGAGGATATAAAATGCAGAATGGCAATGGGAAGAAAAGCATTTTTGAAAAAGATCGCATAACTAATGAGGAGGTACTGAACAGAATTGGTGAGAAAAGGAATTTTTGGCATACCCTGACCAAAAGAAGGGATCGCTTGGTAGGACAGATTTTTAGACATCGAGGAATCGTAAATTTAGCATTGGAGGGAAGTGTGTGGGGTAAAAATCGCAGAGGGAGACCAAGAGACGCGTATAGCAAGCAGATTCAAGTGGATGTGGGTTGCCGTTCTTATGAGGAGATGAAGAGGCTTGCGCAGGATAGAGTAGGGTGGAGACCTGCATCAAACCAGTCTCCGGACTGAAGACCATAACAATAACAACATATCAAGACAGCAACTGACTAGTGAATTAAGCCAACAGTCATCATCGGATTAAGAAGATATTACATGTGGTGTCCCACAAGGATCCATCTTAGGGCCATAACGTTTTCTTGTGTACATTAATGACCTCTCATCAGTTACACTACCAAAAGCAGAGTTCGTTTTGTTTGCAGATGATACAAGTAGTGCAATAAAAAGTACGTCAAACATACAGAAAGGTCTGCTAATGATATTTCCATGAACATTAATAAATGGTTTAAATCCAACTCATTGTCAATAAACTTTGAAAAGACTCACTACATGCAGTTCAGAACATGTAAGAGATTTCCCGCCAGCATATGCATTAAGTATGAAGAAGAGCAGACAGAAGAGGTTGACAGTATTAAATTCCTGGGATTACAGCTTCATAATAAATTCAGTTGGGAGGAGCACGCCACAGAACTGCAGAAACGACTCAACAAATCTCTATTCTCAATACGAGTGTTATCAGACATAGGAGACACAAATATAACAAAGCTTGCATACTTTGCTTACTTTCATTCCATAATGTCATATGGCATAATATTTTGGGGTAACTCTTCAAGTAAGTCAAAAGTCTTCACAGTCCAAAAGGGTGTAATACGTATAATTTGTGGAGTAAATTCACGGACGTCCTGTAGAAGCCTCTTCAAAGAACTGCCTCTCAGTATATTTATTCCTTAATGAAATGTGTCATAAATAATAAATACCTTTTCGCAACAAACAGCTCAGTTCATACATACAATACTAGGAAAAAAATGATCTACACAAGGACATAAAAGCACTTACTTTAGTTCAAAAAGTGGTCCACTACTCAGGAACACACATTTACAATAATTTTCCATCAAGTATAAAAAAAATTTAGCTACAAAGAAAGATCAGTTTAAGAGGAGCCTAAAAGACTTTCTAGTGGCCAACTCCTACTCCATTAGTGAATTTCTAAATTGTACCAAATGATGCATGTATCGGTATTCATACTATATTTGCATAATTATATTATGAGTTCAAAAAAAAGTATGTATCTGTATTTAATCAAGCCAATTTACAAACATGGAAACAGAAAATATTGTAACAACTATCGAGGTATGTCTTTTTAATTAGCGTTGTAGGCAAAATATTCTCAAGTATTGTTGAAAGGAGAGTGCGAGTATTAATTGAGGACAAGTTAGATGAAAATCAGTGTGGGTTTAGGCCTCTTAGAGGCTGTCAGGACCAGATCTTTAGCTTACGGCAGGTAATGGAAAAGTGCTATGAGTGGAACAGGGAATTGTATCTATGTTTCATAGGTCTAGAAAAGGCTTATGACCGTGTCACTAGGAGGAAGCTAATGTCAGTTCTTCAAGATTATGGTATAGAAGGCAAACTTCTGCAGGAAATTAAAGGGCTTTACGTAGACTGTCAGGCACCAGTTAGAGTAGGTGGCAATTTAAGCTCATGGTTCAGGGTAGTTTCAGGGTTACGACAAGGCTGTAACCTGTCACCACTGTTGTTCATACTATTCATGGATCATATGTTGAAAACAGTAGACTGGCATGGCGGGATTAAAATAGGTAAAAAAAAAAAAAAAAAAAAAAATAAGCAGTTTCTCATATGCAGATGACTTAGTTGTAATGGCTGATTCCATCGAAAGGTTGCAAACTAATATTTCAGAGCTCGATCAGAGGTGTACGGGTTATTATATGAAGATCAGCATCTCCAAAACGAAAGTAACGTCTGTGGGAAAGAGATTTAAACAAATTGAATGCCAAATAGGAGGAACAAAGTTAGAACTGGTAGACAGATTCAAGTACCTGGGATGTATCATCTCACAGGATGGCAACATAGCGAAAGAACTGGAATCGAGGTGCAGCAAAGCTAATGCAGTGAGTGCTCAGCTAAGATCTACTCTCTTCTGCAAGAAGGAAGTGAGTACCAAGACTAAGTTAGCAGTGCACCGCTCTATCTTCCGACCAACTCTGTTGTATGGGAGTGAAAGTTGGGTGGATACATGTTACCTTATTCACAAGGTAGAGGTTACAGATATGAAAGTAGCAAGAATGATTGCAGGTACTAATAGATGGGAACAATGGCAGGAGGGTGTCCATAATGAGAAAATCAAGGAAAAACTGGGAATGAACACCATAGATGAAGCAGTTAGAACGAACAGACTGAGATGGTGGGGTCATGTTACACGCATGGGAGAAGCAAGGTTACCTAAGAGACTCATGAGCTCGGCAGCGGAGGGTAAGAGGAGTCGAGGTAGACCAAGAAGAAAGTACTTAGATTTGGTGCAGAATGATTTTGAAGTAAAAGGCATAACATCAGAAGAGGCATCAATGTTAGCATTGAATAGGGGATCATGGAGAAATTTTGTAAGTTACTATACTCCAGACTGAACGCTGAAAGGCATAGTCATTCTCTAATGATGATGATGATGATCTGAATTTATATTGTTAGTATTCAGCTTGTAAATTTTGTTTTTTGACATGTTCCACATACACGAGGATCACCTCAACTTGGATCTACGAAACGAAAAACTAATCTAATCTAATCAGTGCGGGAAATGCTCACTTTGATTCCCCACTGTCAGCTGAGTAGAGAGGCGAACTGACGCGTTTGTTTCTGTCTGTCTGCAGGAGCTGCGCATCCGGCTGCCAGTGCTGAAAGTCCAGTGCAAGAAGGTGAGTACCCGCTCTCTGTGCTACGTTTGCATCTGACGTAGGAGGCCCCCAGGAAAAGTGCCATATGTTGTTTGTGTTGTGGTCTTCAGTCCAGAGACTGCTTTGATGCAGCTCTCCACAATACTCTATCCTGAGCAAGCCTCTTCATCTCCACATAAGAACGGCAACCGCACAGACAAATATATACAGACGGGAGACCTCCGTACGCTCAGGGCTGCGGGGAGGGAGGGTTTCCAGCAGTTCCGTAAGATGTCCCATGATGGCGCTGCAGTCAGAAGCAGCCCTTTAAACTGGCCAGAGCAGGCGGCAGGTAGCGGCTGCCCCCACCACCACCTCCCCTCACAGCCGTGGCCTCGTGGCAGGCGGCACGAGCTCTCCCCTCAGCCTCCCCTCCACGCTACCCTCTGACGTGCGAGAGGCACCCTAAGCCAGCGAACCGCCTGACACCTGCTAGCATCTTATGGAACTACGAGGGGAGCGTAGGACAGTGGTTTAGGGGGGGGGGGGGGGGGGCTGTTCCTCTGTATATATTACTCTGTTCCAATCTACATTTGTCTGAATCTGCTTAGCCGGCCGCGGTGGCCCAGGAGACTGAGGTGCTCCAGTCACGGTCAGCACAGCCACTACGGCCGGCATGGATATTTGAGCCGTCCTTAGTCTTAGTTAGTTCATAAGTAGTTTGTAAGTTTAGGGACTGATGACCCCATAGTTAAGTCCCATAAGCTATACAAACATTGGTACATTTTTTTTAATCTGCTTACTGTATCCATCTCTTGCTCTTCCTCTGCGGTTTTTACCCCAAACACTTCCCTCCAATGCTAAATTCACGATTCCTTGATGTCTAAGAATGTGTACTATCAATCGATCCCTTCTTTTAGTCAAGGTATGCCAGAAATTCCTTTTCTTCTCAATTCTGTTCAGTACCTCCTCATTACTTACGCGATTGACCCACCTAATCTTCAGCATTCTTCTGTAGCACCACATTTCAAAAGCCTCTATCCTCTTCCTGTCCGCACTGTTTATTGTCCATGTTTCACTTCCATACAAGGCAACACTGCACACAAATGCCTTCAGAAATGCCATAGGCATAAATCAATATTTGATGTTAACAAATTTCTCTTTTTCAAGAACACTTTTCTACCCATTGCCATTCCGCATTTTATATCCTATGTACAGCGACCATCATTTGTTATTTTACTGCCCAAGTAACAAAACTCATCTACCTCCTTTATTGCTTCGTTACCTAATCTAATTCCTTCAGCATCACCTGATTTTCTCACACTGCACTCCATTACTCTAGTTTTGCTCTTGTTAATCTTCATCTTATATGCACCTTTCAGCACTCTGTCCATTCCGTTCAACTGCTCTTCAAGGTCTTTTGCTGTCTCTGTCAGAATTACTATGTCGTCGGCAAAATGCTATGTTTTCATTTCTTCACCCTGAACTTTAAAGTGCGATAAAGATCGTAATAAAAGGGGACACAAAGCAAATTTTTACATGACACGCTTTAGACACTGGTCAAAACAGTTTGCGGACCAGTTGAGGTATATACATATGGTAACGTAATACTAACACCAATTATTTACAGACGAATGGAAGAACTTGTGCACTCCAATCTCGGAGATCAGTTTGGATTTAGGAGAAATGTAGGAACACGAGAGGCAATACTCACATTACGACTTATCTTAGAAGATAGGCTAAGGAAAAGGAAACTTACCTTTTTAGCGTTTGTCGATTTGGAGAAAGCTTTTGACAATGTTGACTGGAATACACTGTTTCAAATTCTGAAGGTAGCAGGGGTAAAGTATAGGGAGTGAAGAGTTATATTCAACCTATACAAAAACCAGACAGCGGTTATTAGAGTCGAAGGGCAAGAAAGGGACGCAGAGGTTGGGAAGGGAGTAAGACATGGTTGTAGCCTGTCCCCAGTGTTGTTAAATCTGTACATTGAACAAGCTGTGAAGGAACGCAAGGAGAAATTTGGAGAGATAGTTAAAGCTCAGAGAGAAGAAATAAAAACTTTGCGGTTTGCCGATGGCATAGCTAGTTATTTTGTCAGAGACTGCAAAGGATCTGGAAGAGCAATTGAATGGAATGGACGGTGTCTTGAAAGGAAGATATAAGATGAACATTAACAAGAGTAAAACGAGGGTAATGGAATGCATTGTCCGAAAACCAGGCGATGCTGAAGGTATTATATTACGTAATGAGACACTAAAAGTAGTAGATGAATTTTGTTATTCGGGTAGCAAGATAACTTCTGATGGCCGAAGTAAAAAAGATATAAAATGCGGAATGGCCATGGGAAGAAAATCGTTTCTAAAGAAGAGAAACATGTTAACATGCAATATTAAATGTTAGGAAGTCCTTTCTGAAAGTATTTGTCTGGAGTGTAGCATTGTATGGAAGTGAAACGTGGACGATAAGGAGTTCAGGCAGAAAGCTGATAGAAGCTTTTGAAATGTGGTGCTACAGACGAATGATGAAAATTAGATGGGTAGATCGCATAACTAATGAGGAGGTGCTTAACCGAATCGGGGAGAAAAGGAGTTTCTGGCTTATACTGATTAACAGACGGGCTAGGTTGGTTGGACATATTCTGAGACATCAAGGAATCATTAGCTTAGCATTAGAATGAAGTGTGTGGGGTAAAAATCGTAGAGGGAGACCGAGGGATGAATACAGCAAGAGACGCGTATAGCAAGCAGATTCAAACGGATTTAGGTTTCCGAACGTATTCTCAGATGAAGAGACTTGCACAGGACAGGGTAGCTTGGAGAGCTGCATCAAACCAGTCTGCGGACTGAAGACCACAACAACGTATTTTATTGAGATTTTGGTGTCAGGCACTGTAGTTTTGGGGTAGAATGTTAGACTGGAAACAGAAGGGCCGCGGGTTCGAAAGCCGGTCGGAATTTAGATTTTTTTGAGTCTGCATTTTAATCCATCCTTCAGCTTTCAACGATGTAAAGAAACGACACGTGGTTCTCTTTCCCCAGTTGGTAACTGGGGTAGGCTAGGGACACGCAAGTCACTGAACTGGCGTCCAATTGAGAGAGTCGCACCAGGCCACTGAGCGACACGAAATTCTTATCCCAATTTCGGTTACAATCGTAATTTATGTTTGATATAATACGATATTTTGCTGTCTCAACTCTTTACGTGAGGTTTACATGGTGCATACCTAGAGCGAGTCTCCATGGGCCTAATGTAATATTGTAAAAAAGTCATACTCGTTGCCTTAGGGGTGGGCTATGAGCGCTCTCGAGAAACGCGCGACGCCAAATCAAATTATCGAGAAATTCTCGAATACTCTAGAGAAGTTGTCGACAGTGCTGCACTCACTGGAGCAAAACTGCTCCAGAAGGAGCATTCCGACACAGCAGTCGCTGTCGCTGTCTTCCGTACGTGCAAGGAAGAAACTCAATTATTATTATTAGAATGTTTCGCAGAAACAAAAATCATAGGATGATTATTAAAACACGTATCACACACGAAACTAGAAATTCATCGTTACCAAGAACAAATATGCATTCCGCATTTATTTATGCTTATATGAGAGAAAAATTCTACAACAAGTTAGACCCAAAAAACACCTTACTTACATTTACTAATCGTAGAAAAAAATCGGCAGAGCTTTCAGTATTAGCGAGCGTTACACACTTATCACAGCTTAGAGGTCTGGTATTTTCTGAACACAGCGACCAGAATTTACAACACTGACTGTTGGTTGTTATGTCCACATTCTGTTCAAAAGTTTGGACAGCGTTAATTTCGATGCATTTTGCACTATGTTGCAGCCAAATTAAAAATTACACTTTTCCGACACTGGCAGACTGTTTGAGGCACTATCCAACCTTTTTACGGAAATTATTTGTAATGTAGTTCGAATGCATAACAAACACAATAGCTAGGTAATTTTTCTGACTTGTAATAGAAGAATGCACTTTTGTGTTCGCGAACGTATCTGTTTGATTGCTAGATATATTGTGTAATAAAAAAATGTCTTATCATGCCTGTTGTATTGGCCCACTTTAGATTACGGCAGTAACACTAAAAGTGGGCCTTTGCGATCGTCTTTTGACAGCTCGAAATTTAAATGAAAATAACGGCTTAACTATTCATCTGACACGAAAATTGAATAACCGAACTTGTAGACTAGAATATTCTCTACAACTTTGCTCACTTATGTCTTCTCTCTCTCTCTCTCTCTCTCTCTCTCTCTCTCTCTCTCTCTCTCTTGTCTCGTATCGTTTCAAAGATATTTGCAAAAATAACTGCGATTTTGGTATGTATGTCTGTCTGTCCGTAACGTGTTCCCTGTTTTTAAGGCGAACCGTTCAACAGATCAGCACCAAATTTGACAGACATAATTGTAGGCCACCAGAGACCAGAACCTCCTTTTTTTCAAGTTTTTCGGACAAAAAATACAATACTAATACCAAAAGAAGCCGTTTGTAATATAATTGTAATAGCAAAATAACCGTTTATCTGACACGAAAATTGAGTCATCTAATTGGTAGAGGGGAAAATTCTCTACAACTTCGCTCTATTGCGGTTGTTTTTTTTTTTTTTTCATATCTTGGATCGTTGTAGTGATATTTACAAAAATAACGGCGATTTGACGATGTCCGTCTGGCTTTAACGTGGTCCCACTTTTTAGGTCGAACCGTTCAACCGATCGGCACCAAATTTTACAGACGTAATTGTTGGCTACCAGAGACCAGAACCTCGCTTTTTGAAATATTTTGGACATGAAATACGTTAATAATACAAAAAAGCCGTTTGTAACGTAATTTTAATTGTAAATAAACCGTTCATCTGACGCGAAAATGGAATAAACGAATATGTAGAGCAGAAAATTCTCTACAACTTTGTTCCCTTATGTTTTTTTTCCCATATCTCGTATTGTTTGAGACGCATTTGCAAAAATAACTGAGTTTTGACATCCTGCATTGAATTAACGAAAACCAGCCGTTCGCAGATGTCACGTGACATTCCTCGCCCAGAACTCTCTCTGGAATACGCCATCTTGCGTTGCGTATTTGATGATTTTCTTATGGTAAGTTACACGTTGTCATTTCAAAGCAATGGCGCACTGAAGAATTGACAAAAACACGTCGTTCTTCGTACGATAAATGATAATCTAGTGTCTACAAATGCCATATTAGCATCAGTTAATAACGACCATCAATAGTATGAAATTAAATAATGCAACTTCTATTATCCGTAGCGTAGTAGGCAATGCGTTAGACTGTGACGCTGAAGGTTAGTGGTTCGAAACGCACCACTACCTATTTTTTTTTTTTTCCTAAATGGGTTTCAGCCACTCTATGTAATTGATTTATTATTATTTCGGTCCAAAATGTTTGCAGAAACTTGTTGTTGTTGTTGTTGTTGTTGTGGTTTTCAGTCCGGAGACTGGTTTGATGCAGCTCTCCACAATACCCTATACTGAGCAAGACTCTTCATCTCCACATAAGAACGGCAACATACATCTCTCTGAATCTGCTTACCGTACCCATCTTTTGGTCTTCCTCTGCGATTTTTACCCCACACACTTCCTTCCAACGCTAAATTCACCATTCCTTGATGTCTAAGAATGTGTCCTACCAATCTATCCCTTCTTTTGGTAAAAGGAATGCCAGAAATTTCTTTCCTTCCAAATTCTGTTCAGTACCTCCTCATTAGTTACGCGATCCACCCACCTAATCTTCAGCATTCTTCTGTAGCACCATATTTCAAAAGCCTCAATCCTCTTCCTGTCCGCACTGTTTATTGTCCATGTCTCACTCCCATACAAGGCAACGCTCCATACAAATGCTTTCAGAAAGGATTTCCTTAGGCTTAAATCAATATTCGATGTTAGCAAAATTTCTCTGTTTCAAGAACGCTTTTCTACCTATTGCCATTCTGCATTTTATATCCTCTGTGCTGCGACCATCATTTGTTATTTTACTGCCCAAGTAACAAAACTCATCTACCTCCTTTATTGCTTCGTTTCCCAATCTAATTCCTTCAGCATTACCAGATTTTCTTACACTGCACTCCATTACCCTAGTTTTGCTCTTGTTAATGTTCATCTTATATGCACCTTTCAGCACACTGTCCATTCCGTTCAATTGCTCTTCCAGGTCCTTTCCTGTATCTGACACAAGTACTATGTCGTCGGCAAAACGCAATGTTTTTAATTCTTCACCCTGAACTTTAATTCCTTCTCCAAATTTCTCCTTGCTTTCCTTTATAGCTTGCTCAATGTACAAATTGAATAACAATGGAGAAAGACTACAAACCTGTCTTACTCCCTTTCCAACTACTGCATCCCTTTCATGTCCTTCAACTGTGACAACCGCTGTCTGGTTTTTGTACAAGTTGTAAATAACCTTACGCTCCCTATATTTTACTCCTGCTTGCTTCAGAACTTGAAAGAGTTTATTCCAATCAACATTGTCAAAAGCCTTCTCCAAATGTACAAAAGCTAGAAATGTAGGTTTGCCTTTTCTTAATCTATCTTCTAGGATAACCCGTAAAGTGAGTATTGCCTCCCGTGTTCCTACATTTCTCCTGAATCCAAACTGATCTTCCCCTAGGTGGGCTTCTACCAGCTTTTCCATTCTTCTGTATATAATTCGCGTTAATATTTTGCAACCGTGACTTATTAAACTGATGGTTCTGTAGTTTTGACACCTGTCTGCACCTGCTTTCTTTGGAATGGGGATTATTACATTTTTCTTAAAGTCTGAGGGTACTTCGTCTGTCTCATACATCTTACACACCAGGTGAAACAGGTTATAAAACTACAGACCTAAAGTGGGTCGTAAAACACGTCAGTGCGTGGTTTTTTTTTTTTTTTTTTTTTTTTTTTTTTTTTTTTTTTTTTTTTTTGCGACCGTCGTCTGCATCCTCCGTGAAGTACTGCCAGCTCTGTGACTTTGGTTTTCGTGTGTGCAGTGCCCGCATTTCAAATGATAATCACAGCGAGCTGCGAGCGTTGCAGATTACTGCGTGTCGTGTCGTGTCGCGCTGGCCCAGTTTACCGCAGCGAGCTTCTCGAGAACTGCTCGAGCGCCGGCAGCTCGAGAAATTCTCGGTGCGCTCGAGTCGCCGCGACTCACGGTCCCATGCCTACGTTGCCCTGGAATGTGGCGTGTCACCTCCTCGGACGGCCAGTAGAGTTGCACATCTGCGCGGCACGGGCAGTATGAGCTTATCAACCGGCTCTAGAGGGACACGTGGCCATCCTGTCCACTCTGCTAGTGTTGTGGGAGGAGCTGGCCTGGCTGCAGTGCGTCTGCCGAGCGCACCCCAGACTCGCTCAGTCGGGTCAAAGTCCGGTGAACAAGCTGGCAACTGCAGCCGTTGAGTTCCCTCAGCTTCAAGCGTGTTCTCCACCAGTGCAGCTCTGGCCGCCACAAGCAGCCCATCTGCTGTGGCACCAGCGTAGGCCACCACCAAAGTCCATATGTACACAGTGCAACATGTACAGTCGCGACACTCATCGCTGTGAAACTTGTTACCAGCCGACAGTTACGACACTAGCGCTCCTGGCGGTGGGCAAGCCGCTGTAGGAGTAATCTTTGTTTATAATTAATCGTGTGCGTAATTAACGAAATAATTTGTATAGCTTTTGCGATACAAGCATTAATAATCTATATCTATATATAAAAGGCTTGTGTGTGTACGTGCTGACAGACTTTTCTGCATGACCACATACTGCCACCCACTCGTGGTTGTGGTGGTAGATAGCCCTTGGTCTAATGATGTTAGTAAGGGAGTTTGGTCGCGGTGCATGGCAGTGGGTGAGTGTGACGAGCAAAAATTCGTAAAATATGCAATAAATACTCTTAGGAAAAGCTATATACTCTGTGACTTACGAACTTTACGGTACGAGTCAAAATCTGTTTATTCTTTCAATCGTCAGACAATGCGGTCCTTTCAGACTTTAATAACGACGACGAATATCAAATACGCATTAAAAAAAATAGATCACATGTTTCCGTCAACCACACATTACCGACTATGAACAGAGACACAAAACGAAGATAAAAATCCAGATAGACTCAAAGATAAAAACACTCGTGGAACATTGATCACTGTCGTGGAAGCGTGGTGGAAACACAGACATACCTTAATGAATATCTTTTATGCCATAGATATTGGTATGCCTGTGCCAGTAAGCTCACTGGTCTGTGCTAATCAGTGATCTCTGATACATATAGCCGCGACACTCTCTGCTGTGAAAGGTGTTATCGTCTGACAACTGGGTCAAGAAAAACTATGCGACGTAGTCCTACTCATATCCCGGCGGTCTCCTGTGATAATGTTGGCAACAAAAGTTGAATAACGAGAATCACGTGACATCGTCATAAGCCAATCGCGTGACACGCAAATATTTTGTCGTTAAATCAAGCATACAGCAGGAACAGCAGTATTTATCTACACTCTATGTGGTTCGGTCATCTTTGCAACGATTTTATATTGTGTTATTGATGTTGCCAACATTAAAACACGAGGCCGCCAGGATAGAAAGTAAAATTTTACCGAATCAGATACATCCGTTGTTCTCACATCTCATTATGACCAGCACTTTCACGCGAAACTCTTTTGTATAGCGTCTTATGATTCACACAGTCTTACAATTCATTCCAAATTCCTATTCAAGAAGATATTTGTGAAAACCGTTACAAATCAATATTCGCACTTATCCAATATCGTTTTCAGAAATGTAATTTGCCAGCCGCTTTCGGCGCTGCTGTTGCAATGTGTAACTTTATGAACACAACCTAACATTGAATTTACATTGTTCCGAAGCACGGACTTACATTAATTTCACTCTTAGTATGAAAAACTTTATGAACATTCATCGTTTTCGACAGTGTCTTCTACTTAAATTTGACATCTTGGCAAGGAGAACTGAGTTTATTGAAAGAGAGATCCAACAAGGATTGTGTTTTTGCTGACCTACGTCCGGAACCCAAAGAACCATGATACACACAGGACCTTCTTCAACAACCGTTGCGAAGCACGGGAATATAAGCTAGTATATTATTGATAAATCTTAAGCATTTAATTAAAATTTGTGGTCTGGCCGAGAATCGAACCCAGTCCTCCATGCTTACTAGGCAGATTTCTTAACCTTTTTTTTTTTTTTTTTTTTTTTTTTTTTTTTTTTTTTTTTTTTTTTTCCTCTATGGGTTGTTCTTGTCCTTGCGGACGTTGATCATGTTTGTTCGTTTTGTTTCTACGCGTTCTTTGGGTCAGCAGTTTTATTACAGAGAGCATTCAGCCCTCTGTCCTGGCGCGCTGAGCCACGGCGCCCGGCACAAATATCCATGCCCGAGGGGGGATTCGAACCCCCGACCGTAGTGGCCGTGCTGACCGTGACTGGAGCGCCTCAGTCACCGCGGCCGGCAACCGTTAGACTACAACACCACTAACGATTAAGGCGCCTTGGAATAGTCTATGCACGATTTCCCTCCACATCACAAACTTTAATGCAGCTTCTTTGTTCCAAAGATAATTGCCACTATGTGGAGGAAAATCGTGCATAGACTATTCCAAGGCGCTTTAATCGTTAGTGGTGTGGTAGTCTAACGAAGATGCCGGGCGCCGTGGCTCAGCGCGCCCGGTCAGAGGGCTGAACGCCTCTCTGCAATAAAAAAGCTGAGCCAAGAACTCACCGAACGACAACGAACACAAAGGAACAACGACCGCAATGAACTGATCTACCCATAGAACAAAAAAAAAAAAAAAAAAAAAAAAAAAAAAAAAAAAAAAAAAAAAAAACAACGGTTAAGACGTCTGCCTAGTAAGCATGGAGGTGTGGGTTCGATTCCCGGCCAAACCACAAATTTTAATTTAATGCTTCAGATTTATCAATAATGTCTTTGACATATTTGAGACGTAAATCCGTCTCTAGGATCGTTTCTTTGTATTAATTGACATTAATAATATATTAAGAGATTTACATGACACGGACATTAATGTAAAAACAGCCGAATTTAACTGATTCAGAGGTGTAATGAACAACTTCGTCATGAACAAATACTTACGAAGATCTGTTATTTCGCAGCTTATGCCGCTCAAAGTAAGTAGAATATAAACATAAGAGAAACAATTTTCTGTTATGGTGTGTTCTTACTATGACAAGACTTTTTTGACGCTTATCAATTCGGTGTTTAGTCTAACGATTCGCATATGTTTACGCTTCACTCGTCTTTCTGATACGCGCATATTCGTTTGAGTGTCATTACTTTAGCTTAAGAAGACAATGTCTTGAAGATTCTTGCCGTTTGTGGTTCAGTTGTAGGAACAATTGTGGAATTGGGTTTCTTCGCCGGCCGCGGTGGCCGAGGGAACTGAGTCGCTCCAGTCACGGTCTGCACGGCCACTACGGTCGGGGGTTTCGAATCCCTCCTCGGGTATGGATGTTTGTGCCGTCCGTGGGATTAGCTAGTTCATAAGTAGTTTGTGAGTTTAGGGACTGATGACCCCGTAGTTAAGTCCCATAAGCTATACAAACATTTGATTTTTTTTTTTTTTTTTTTTTTTTTTTTTTTTTTTTTGTGGCGGGTGGTTTTTCTTTGTTGAAAGCAGTTTGGCTGCTTTTACCGCTTCCTTGTCAGATCTGTGACGTTTTTCCTTCAACTACAGCTGTGGTGGCTGATTTGGTACGTTAAATACTGTAGTTATTGCATTCTATATTGCATTTCCTACGTTCCACGCTCACCAGTTTTACTGGAATTGTAGTGAAGAAACCATAACGTTCCTGAGTAGAAAAGCGACGACTTTTTGCCAAAGGCAGGTCTTTTGGTGTTTCTTAGGCATTTCTTATTTTTAATAGAAAATTATGTTATTCGGCAAAAGCCTGTAGGTTACAAATTAATTGTAAATAAACTTTCATGCGATGTACCTTTTAGTACCTCATCTGGGATCTCAGTAAACCTAATAAAGACAAACGTGGAGCTATTTTAAGTTATTACCTATTTTTATGGCACTACACACGTACCCTAGTGTGAAAAGTAGATGCAGTCGTAGTGTATATCTACATCTACATACATACTCCGCAGTTCACCGTAAGGTGCGTGGCGGAGGGTACACTGTACCACTACTAGGCATTTCCTTTCCTATTCCACTCCCAAATTGAACGAGGAAAAAAAGAATGCCTATATGCCTCCGTACGAGTCCTAATTTCTCTTATCTTGTCTTTGTGATCTTTACGCGAAATGTAAGTAGGCGGCAGCAAGATCGTACTACGCTCAGCTTCAAATTCCGGCCCTCTAAATTTACTCAACAGAAATTCACCAAAAAAAAGTCGTCTTTCTTCTAGCGATCCGCAATTGAGTTTCCAGAGCATTTCTGTGACACTCGCGCATTGGTCGAACCTACCGGTAACAAACCTAGCTGCTCGTCTCTGAACCGCCTCTATGTCCTTTAAACTGATCTGCTGCGGGTCCCAAATACTTGAGCAATACTCAAGACGTGGTCGTACAAGCGTTTTATACGCGGTCTCCTTTACAGGTGAAGTACATCTTCCCAAAATTCTCCCAATAAACCGAAGTCGGCTGTCTGCCTTACTCACAACTGTCCTTACATGCTCGTTCCATTTCATATCGCTCTGCAATGTTACGCCTAGATATTTGAACGACGCGACAGCATCAAGAAGCTCACTACTAATGCTGTATTCGAACATTATGGGGTTGTTTTTTCTACTCATGCGCATCACCTTACATTTTTCTACATTGAGAGCTAGCTGCCATTCTTCGCACCAACTAGAAATTTTGTCTAAGTCAACCTGTATGCTATTACAGTCAGTTACAGACGACACCCTCCCATACACCACAGCATCATCAGCAAACAGCCGTAAATTACAACTTACTCTACAAACTACTTATGAACTAGCTTATACTAAAGACGGCACAAACAACCATGCCCGAGGAGGGATTCGAACCCCCGACTGGGAACGGCCCCGCGCATCGTAGCAAAGCGCCTCAATGCTCTCGGCGGCGGCTTTTGTATTCGATTCAAAAACTCTCACGAAGATATAAACACGTTGACAACGCATTTCTATTCTTCTCGCTGCGAGGAAAACATGCTAAGCTGTATTGTAAATATGTGCGGTTTTGTTTTCCTTTTCCCAGCGATTTTCAACATAAAACAGAAAAGCTGTTTTTTTTTTTTTTTTTTTTTTTTTTTTTTTTTTTTTTTTTTTTTTTTTTTTGAATGAAACCGATTTAAAAAGGGGGGGATGATAGGAGGGGGGAGGAGACGTATATGGTGTGGGATAAGAGGGAGTGGCGTGAAGGTATGGGGAGGAAGGGATAGACTCAGGGACAAGAAGAGAAAGGGGTATATATCCCATACACATTAGCTACTACCAAGCATTGCCGGGTTCACTAGTATCTGAATAAAATGTGTTACCAAACTAATTGTTTTCAGCAGTATGGGTATAATCAATTATACTTTTATCATATTTATAGAATATTCCGTCGGTACTTGGAGGAACACAGACGTACTAAAAACTTCAACACTCTGTATTCATGTTCCACAAATTTGTTTATTGTTTTGGTGTGAAGCGACTTTCGGCTTCTTAGGGCATCATCACGTAACTCAGTACCAGACAGATAGTCCACCCAATGGTGCGAGTTCTCAGTTGTACAAAGATGGCAATCCCAAGATATGGCAGTCTTTTTGACAATATATCGATATCAGTTTGTGGTAAGGCAATCCAAAGGTGTGGAATCTGATATACTAGCTGAACCCCCGCTGCTTCGCATGCGTAGGCTGGTTGGTCTGCACCAGTTGTTTCTTTTTAATCCTGACGAAGAAGCCATATCCTAAGTTTCGTAGTTATAGCTCGAAATTTGAGTTAACACCATATTTTTGAAAATCAATTTTTGCGTGTCGTATTTCACACCCTTATTGGTCGAATTTCCAAAAATACTGAAACACGTGTCTTTTAAATTCGAACCCCCGAACCCAAATCCGAAAATTTGTAATTTTAACTTCAAAATTGCCTAAATAGCAACAGATTTTCGAAAAAAAAACCTCTCCAATTTAACCCCTTTGATGGTTGAATTTCCAAAAATACCGAAACAGGTATTTTTTAAATCATAACGAAGAATACAAATGCCAATTTTTGTAGCTGTAATTTGTAATGAAAATTGTCTTGACAAATATTTGTTTTCGAAAAGAATTTTTTATCCCCTCTTTTACCCTCTTACTTGTTGAATTTCCAAAAATACCGAAATTCGTGTCTTTTTAATCCTGATCAAGAGTCCATATCCTAAGTTTCGTAGTTATAGCTTGAAATTTTAGTTAACAGCAACATATTTTTGAAAATCAATTTTTTACGTCCTCTATTTTACCCCCTTATTGGTTGAATTTCAAAAAATGTCGAAGCACGTGTCTTTTAAATTCGAACCCCGAATCCAAATACGAAAATTTGTAGTTCTAACTTCAAATTTGCCTAAATAGCAACAGATTTTCGAAAAACACCCCCTCTCCAATTTGCCCCCGTTGATGGTTGAATTTTAAAAAATACCGAAACACGTATTTTTTAACGTCTAACCAACTATACAAATATCAATTTTTGAAGCTCTGGCTTCAAAATTGTATCAATAGTAACGTGTTTTCAAAAATAATTTTTGATCCTCTATTTAACCCTCTTACTTGTCGAATTTCCAAAAATACTAAAAATCGAGAATTTCTAATCCTGACAAAGATTCCATATCCGAAGTTTCGTAGTTGTAGCTTAAAATTTGAGTTGACAGCAACATATTTTTGAAAATCAATTTTTGCGTCACCTATTTTACCCCCATATTTGTGGAATTTCAAAAAATGCCGAAACACGTGTCTTTTAAATTCGAACCCTGAATTAAAATTCGAAAATTTGTAGTTCTAGCTTCAAAATTGCCTAAATAGCTAGGTATTTTCAAAAAACGTTTCATCCCCTATTTCACCCCCTTACGGACGGAATATCGAAAAATCGCTTCTTAAATGACGCCTACAGAGTAAGATCAACACCCTCCACAAATTTCAAGTTTCTATCTTCAGTGGTTTGGGCTGAGCGATGATGAGTCAGTCAGTACTAAGTTATGTGATGATACCCTAAGAACCGGAAGCCGGTTCATACCAAAACAATAAACAAATTTGTGGAACATAAATACAAAGTTAAATAATTCGCAGTCTCTGTTGCAGTATTCTTTATTAGTCCAATAACGCGTTTTGCACTGTTGGCGCATCGTCGGGGTGGAAACAGACAAATATTTTATTACAGTCCGTGTACCAGTGCAAATCGCGTTATTGGACTAATAAAGAATACTGCAACACAGACTGCGAATTGTTTAATTATTCACCACTGTTGCTGCACCAGCCGCCATCACCATCATGGAATGAAACGGGATGTATGTCAACAAAGTGTTGAGGTTTTTAATTATATTTTGATCTTTATATAGTGTTTGGTATCGCATATGAATTCTTATTGTCTCTATTATTACTTACTCGCCTCTAACAATTTACGTATGGTTTTCTTCCTTTCCTTTCAGGATGTTCGAAAGGCTACACGGCAAGCAGCAAAAAAGGTAGGTTACTTTTTGTTCCTTTCGTCACGTTGCAGTTTCTGTAGGAAATATGACGTATCTTACTTTACGCACAAATGGTTAGCGCAGGTCTTTCAAACTGTGTACCGCTACTTGTAAGGGCATCTGCCCTTACAAAAATTGTATTTTCGCTTACTCGCTCTGTTAGTAAACGAATCCAGTTGAATCGCTTTACGACCAGAATTGGAATAGAACAACCAACTATTATATTTTGGATTCGGTCTCGTAATATAATCGTAATATTCAGATGGGGAGGTAGGGTTGCCAGATCTCCGGGCGCCGCCCGGAGTGCCCGGGTTTGGAATGAATTCTCCGGGTCTACGGGACAATCACTCTCATCTCCGGGCTTCAATGTAACCTTCATCTTAACCTTTTTTTTACGGCGCTCTTTAAGTACTATGCTCATGAAGCGACGATCTACATCGAACTTAACGTAAATTGATCCAAGGACGAACACAACATCCATACCCTAGGAGGGGGGAATCGAACCTCTGGCGGGAGCAGCCTCGCGCACCGTGGCAAGAGGCCTCAGTGCGCTCGGCCATTCCCGGCCGGCTCCTCTCTAGTAATTATGAATAACTTTATATAAATGTCAATTTCTTATTGCAACAAAACGCTACTTTTCTATTCTTCCTCTGAAAACTTTTCGCTGTTGCGTCGGTAGTAATCGGCTAGCGCATTATTAAGCACTGTTGCGGCAACGTGTCAACTGGCGACGTCTATTATTTGTGTTCGTTCGTTCATTGTTTGTTATCAGTTTACCGGCAATTTTTGGAATACTCGGATCTTGTGTGAACAGACAAGCTTACATTAAGTCAGATTAGTGAGTAATAACAGTGAAATGAAGAGACGATATCTGAGTTCGTTCAGTGAAGAATGGTTGCAGGAAGAAAATCATAAAGAGTGGCTAGAAAAGTTTATTAGGTATTTGGCGGTCTTCTTGGTGACCAGTTTGCGGAGCCTCAAGCGGCAACTCTTGGAAGGCTCAGGCAGCTGTCGATGTGAGCAGCTCTGATGCTGCCGCCACGCCGACTGAAGTGTGCCGACTGCTGATCCACAGCTACTGGCGGCCTGGCCGTCAGGTGCGGCATGTCAAGGTGAAGGCCAGCCCCAGCAATGGGGGGAGGGGGGAGGGGATACTTGCTGGGTTGGGGGGGGGGGAGTTGGTCGCAGTTGGGGGGGGGGGGGAATGAGCCATTGGCCAAGGGGGAGGGGGGCACGTCTGGTCTCCGGGCCTGCCTCGAGTTCAATCTGGCAACATCTATGGGGAGGACAATTCATCTGTTGTGGGTTCCTTCTCATGCTGGTATTTGTTTTAACGAAGAAGTTGATTCATTGGCGAAGCAGGCAGCCACAATAGGTAAAGTTCTTGATCTGCAGATACCTCATACAGATTACTTATGTGAGCTCAAAAAGTATACAACACTACAGAGGCAAGAGGAGTGGAACGTTTCTATACAAACAAAAGGGCGTTTCTGTGGTATGATACAGACTCGGATACCTTCACAGTCATGGTCCATGAAAACACATTTGAGCAGATCAACTATTTCGACGATCATCCGACTTCGATTCAATCACGCTTCCTTTCCTCTCCATCTTCATCGGATCAATGTCTGCAGATCGCCTGCATGTGGATGTGATCCGGAACCAGAAGCGGATATCAACCACATCTTGTTTAAGTCTTCTAAATATGATTGTGAACGAGTGCTATTCTCGAAGTCATTGGTGAATGTGGGGTACCAACTACCTCAGACAGCTCCACCTCTCTTATGCTCCAAAGACACTCGGCTTTTTAAATCAATTGTTAAGTTCCTTAATAATAATGGTCTTCATCTATAGTATGTATTGAGAAGCTGAATTTTTCTATATATATGGTGTCCCAGCTATCTTGTCCACCCAAAATATCTCTGAAACAATAACAGCTATTGGAAAACGACTTTCACCGGTATCAATGTACGGCTGGGGCCCATGAATGTACATATTTAAAAGATTCTAAAACGAAAGCAAATGAGTTTTTTAACACAAACTTATGTTTTCTTAAATGGACACCCTATATTTCGTCTTCAGCAATCCATAGCATGACAAATCACATAAACAATGGCGTTGATTGCATCGAAATATTCCAATTACATCCCGAGATATTGGTAAGCGAAGTTGACGCTTGAAATACGCGAAACGCGCGGCTAGCGCTCGTCCTGAGCAGCATGGGGTTCTCGCCTGAGCCTCAGGACGAGCGCTAGCCGCGCGTTTCGCGTATTTCAAGCGTCAACTTCGCTTACCAATATCTCGGGATGTAATTGGAATATTGCGATGCAATCAACACCATTGCTTATGTGATTCGTCATGCTATGGATTGCTGAAGACAAAATATAGGGTGTCCATTTAAAAAAAAAACATAAGTTTGTGTTAAAAAAACACATTTGCTTTCGTTTTAGAATGTTTCCAAATATGTACATTCATGAGCCCCTGCCGTACATTGATACCGGTGAAAGTCGTTTTCCAATAGCTGTTACTGTTCCAGAGATATTTTGGGTGGACAAGATAGCTGGGACACCCTGTATATATACATATAACGTAATGTGTGTTATGGATGGCTAAATCGAGGATATGCTCGGAAGGCCAAATAAAGAGAAAAAAATAAGTTGTTTTTATTTCTGTAGCCATCTCTCTGAAAGCTACTAGGCACATGTAGGTGAGAAGACTGCACAGGTTTCAATAACTTTTGAACCATCCGACTAATGTGAGTTCAGCATTGGCACCCATCAGCACGGAATATAAACGCAAGTTAAAAGGAGACGGAACACATCGAAAGACTGGAGATAGGAAGTTGTTATTCGGAGAACACATTAGTGTGTTCTAAAGGAACGATTAGCATTTCAGTGAGCTCAGCTCAGCACGTGATACAGTAAGCGGTGTGTCCTGGTATACAGACAGACTGGACACGCAGCAGAGTACAGCACCGAGCTATTCACTGTAAATACATGGGATACTCTGCAAATCACATTTAAGTGCCTGGCAGATGGATCATCGACCCACCGTTACACTATTTATCTCCCATTCCATTCTCGAATAGCGCGCGGGAAGAAAGAACACCTGAATCTCTCCGTTCGAACTCTGATTTCTCGCATTTTATTCTGATGATCATTTCTACCTACCTAAGTGGGAGACAATAATATATTTTCGCATTCGGAGGAGAATGTTGGCGGTCGGAGTTTCGTAAGTATCCCACGCCGCAGCGATAAGCGCCGTTGTTGTAATAATTCCCATCCCAGATCCTGTATCATTTCCGTAACGCTGTCTCCCCTGTATCGTGACAATACAAAAACGAGCTGCCCTTCTTAGGACTCTTTCGATGTTCTCCGTCAAACCCACCTGATAATGACATATGTAAGGAGTCGTACTTTGCCAAGTGATCAATCTGTCTCTATACCACACGTCCCGAAGAATACATCTAGAATCGAAGGAAGCATTGTACCTCTAGCCAATATGGGCGTTATTTGGTCTTTTGCCTCGAAACATCACTCATAAGCATAATTTTGAGAACGAGCCAGAGTCATACTAGGACATGAACCGTTGGTTGTGGTGAGAATTTTTGTGCTCAGTACCTTCATATACCCAAAAAAGAGATAGAGGTCAGTTCGTTGCATTTTAAGTTTTCCATGCCTCTGCGAATATGAGCAATCTAGGAATCTTCTTCCGTTGACAGACGTTTTACCCTTAGGTGGTGTGTGTAGATGACTCTTGCGTCGTAAGATACCTCATACTGCTTCTGCAATGTTATTGGTGTGCACTCATGCATCTGTAGTCGAAGATATGATTATATAAAGGGTCAAAATTACTAAAAATTTCCGGGCTGTTATGCCGTGGTCTACTGGATTTATCATGGAAATCCAACGTTTCGTCCCCGACTGCGGAGGACATTCTCAAGGGGGATCTCGTGGCACTTCTGAATGTCCGATGCACACCCTGGCTCGCTGCTGACTGAAGCCAAACTCCGTTTACGAGGGCAGAGCTGTGACGTCACATGTTTTTGACATGCGCGCGCAATTCGTCGTTGCTGATTGCCTCCGTCCGTTAATGTCGTCCCAAGGTGGAAGACTGTTACATTTCTTCTTCAAAACCGGAATCCAGATATCATTTAGTTTCACGCCCTCCTCCATTCTATTGAAATTATTGGGGTGTTTTACAATTTCTATAGCCTCTCTATACAGTCTTTTGTGGTATCCATTCGTGGCTGCTAAAACCTGAGTCTTATCAAATTCCACAATGTGGCCCCCTGGTTGAAAAACATGTTCAGCCATAGCTGATCTGTCGATCTCTCCCCTTCTACAGTTCCCCTTGTGCTCATCTTCTCGTTTTTTGACTGTTCTTTTTGTGGTACCCACGTATACGTCTCCACAGCTACACGGAATCCTACAAATTCCTGCTTTTTCCAGCGGTTTGCGAGCATCCATTGCCGCTTTCAGGTGATCCTGTATCTTCCGAGTAGGTTTGTAAATAACGACAACATTCCGCTTCGTCAAAATTGCGGTCGGTGTTGTCCTTAATAAAAGGCAGGAAGACTTTGGATTTCACAGGAACCTTTCATCGTTTTCAACTCTACGTGTCGGTCTCAAAGCTCTCCTTATCTCTATAGACGAATAGCCATTCTTAAGTAAAGCATTACTCGGGTGTTGCAATTCCGCGTCGAGTAATTCCGGTTGGCAGATGTTCCTTGCTCTGTCCGCCAATGCCTTTATAATGCCCCGCTTTTGCTGTGGGTGGTGGTTTGCATCCCAGTGCAGATAACGGTCTGTGTGTCTGGGCTTCCGATAAACTGTATGGCCCAATCTGCCATTCCCCTTCTTGAAAACTGACACGTCAAGAAAATTCAGTTTTCCGTCTGCATCCTTGTCCATGGTAAACTGGATTCTAGAATGAATATTGAAGATCTAGCTCCTATCTACCATGCCTCCACACAACAAACGTATCGTCTACATAGCGAAAACAAATAGCAGGTTTTTATGTTTGATGTTTTCAATAGCCCGGAAATTTTTAGTAAGTTTACATTTTACTATATATAGAGTGTTATAAAGAGATACGGCCAAACTTTTAAGAAACATTCCTCACACACAAAGACAGAAAATATGTTTATCGATAAACAGGTAGAACTGCAACGCAGTTCTCTTCAAGACACATTAATCATGGAATGGAAACATACAGCAACAGAACGTACCAGCGTGACTTCAAACACTTTGTTACAGGAAATGTTCAAAATGTCCTCCGTTAGCGAGGATACATGCATCCACCCTCCGTCGCACGGAATCCCTGATGCGCTGATGCAGCCCTGGAAAATTGCGTATTGTATCGCAGCCGTCCACAATACGAGCACGAAGAGTCTCTACATTTGGTACCGGGGTTGCGTAGATAAGAGCTTTCAAATGCACCGATAAATGAAAGTCAAGAGGGTTGAGGTCAGGAGAGCGTGGAGGCCATGGAATTGGTCCGCCTCTACCAATCCGTCGGTCACCGAATCTGTTGTTGAGAAGCGTACGAACACGTCGACTGAAATGTGCAGGAGCTCCATCGTGCATGAACCACATGTTGAGTCGTACTTGTAGAGGCACATGTTCTAGCAGCACAAGTAGAGTATCCCGTATGAAATCATGATAACGTGCTCCAGTGAGCGTAGGTGGAAGAACATGAGGCCCAATCAAGACGTCACCAACAATTCCTGCCCAAACGTTCACACAAAATCTGTGTTGATGACGTGATTGCACCATTACGTGCGGATTCTCGTCAGCCCATACCTGATGATTGTGAAAATTTACAATTGTCTGCACGAATTATTTAAATTTACATTTAAAGAGAAATACTAAAATAAGCTCTAACATGGAAATTAATCGTTTCCGGACACATGTCCACATAACATATTTTCTTTCTTTGTGTGAGAGGAATGTTTCCAGAAAGTTTGGCCGCACCTTTTTGTAACACCAATATGGGGAGGGGGGCGCTTATTCAAATTCGACTCTGGGAAACACATCTCTTCTTTGCAAGCTGTTTGCCTTCGATATTTACGGACCAAAGCAAGAAAATAATGTCTATAAAATGCATGCCTTAAAAGATATGAGCACGACTTTTTCTTCGATAGCGTGAACACGCCTTCCCCATTGATCAAATGATTTTGGACATTTGCTTCTATAAACCGCTGCTCCACTTACACAGTCGGTTTTTGTGTCCATGTAAGCGTAACCTCTTTGTAAAGAGCTCGACTTGACAGATTGCATGTAATTGATAAGAATTGTTGGCCAGTATGTATACAGGTGGCTTTTTCTACTGTGTAGGAGAAGTATAAACATTAGAGTGAGACTTCCACAACAGAAATCACACAGTGGGGTCACTGACGACCCATTTACGATTTATCGAATTAATTATTCTCTCTTAAATATGTGATAATTTTAATATAATCTCTCTGTTACAAATCAGTATAAACTGAATCCATACCTTTAACCTCTCCTTTTCTCAATTCAAAACAATTCTAATTAATACAGTTACCAACTTTTAAAATGATTTGACACCAAAGACCATGATCTATGTTCACCAAATGTTTTTGTGGTAGTCTAGGCTCTGTAATATTTGCACTTGCCACAGAGTACTTTTCGGTGTTCAACCCCCAAACTGCCAGAACAAAACACGCACTTTGTCCTTTTCTGTCTTTGTTTAAAGCACAGTAATCACATCGTCCAGACCTATCACTTGTCATATTCTTTACGTAGAGGAACTCCTCAGAGCCAAGTATGCTATAGATGAGTCTTGAAGTGCCTTGGAAATTTCTTTTAGACAGCCGCAGTTTCATGCGATCACGAAACAAAGAGAATGCAATATCTTTCATTTTTTAATCTGATGGGTTGTTCAGACCAGTGGCGTAGCTATGATAGGGCAGTGCCCCGGGGCCCCCGAGCTTAAGGGGCCCCCTCGGCCTTCGTGAGCTGCCTCCGGAAAAAGTTACAATAGACCGTCGAATTTTTTATTGTTTTTACTCTCCCGCCCTAACGTCCCTCTCCCTCCCCTCCCACAAAATTTCCAATAGTAACCGCATTGGGCCACCGAATGGCGGAGCAAAGCTTCCTAATGGGACCTTCACTTTACACGACGCCATTCGGCGGCACAGCTGACGAGCCAAGCCGCCAGTCGCTGTGCAGAACACTTCTGTCGGGATAGCAACAGAAGTAGCGGCAGCATCAAAGCTGCTCACAGCAACAGCTGAGACTTCCAAGTGTTGCGGCGTGCCGCTCGGCGCAGTGTGGATGATCGCGCGCCTCCAAACACTGCATAAACTTCAATAAGAAGTGTACAGTACGATTATCTGTATAAACCGGTTTTTCGAACATCCATGTCTCCCAATACCTATGGATAATCGACGTTCTATTCTATATAATATTTTAGTTGAATGAAGGATTTTCGACTTTACCCTTGACCAACAAACCTCAAAGGCAGGAAGTGAAATCCAAAATTATTACCACCTCTGGATATAACAATAACAAGGTCTATTGCTTGTCCGCTAAGACGTGTACCGTGTTGTCGGAGTTGCGAAATAACAGTGAATGGCGCTGAATTACTAGTAGTGTGTGTGACAATAAAGGGTGTGACCACATTTGAATATGAAGTATCTATAGTGTATTAGTACAGAACGGTATTGTTATACTAACTCCTGTTTGTGTAGTGATTATCCCCAAGGGAGTGCTTCTTAATCATAAATCCCAGTGAAGTGAAAATATGGATAGTGGATAGGCGCGTCATCAGCGAAGCTTCTGCTTGCAACGTCATTCGCCTAGTATTGAGCAAATTCGAAAACTATTTCATGCGGTCGTTTTATCTGTGTGTCCTACCCAAGTCTAACTCTATTCCTCTGCAAAATTTTAACAAATCCACCCATTAATTTTTGCTTGAAAGCGTAACAAACAAACTTACACAGTTACATTAGAGCGAACAATTAAATATTATCTCGTCCATCGCACGTGATACTTTACTTAGTAGTATTTAGATTTGCCTTATTATGTCCTCTAGTGGTCGATAAGAAGCTGATGACGAAGTAGTTTTGTATCTGTATAATTTCAGTTTAAATAGGGCCCCAATGTCATTTTGCCCCGGGGCCCTCGGTAATACAGCTACGCCACTGGTTCAGACAGCATATTACAAAAGATTTTATTCCTTCACCATCCAAATCCCAGGAAAAAACCTCTAAGTTGCCATCTTCTTGCCTTCCTTGAACTGTTGTGGAATGGCACAGCTGGTATCTGCCCTTGTTGCATCGTAAAATGTTATCATTTGAGATTCCCTGTTTCGTTATCAATAATGGGCTGGAACTGCGCTGTTGATGATGGAATAATAGCCATGTTTCGTTTGGAGATAAATGATACAATGGTCGTTGATTCATTAAATTCTGACGAAGAAGCTCCCTTCCCCGTTGTTTGCAACTGTTTTGGGGGAATGCCTGATGTTCCTCCTAGCGTCAAATTTACTTTGATTAACTCTTTAGGTAATTCACATGATGTGGAGCAATTGTCCACTATAATAATAATTTCGAGGGGCTCATTGGCCTGGTGCAATTCTTTCAATTGGACGCCACTTCGGCGACTTGCGTGTCCCTAGCCTACGCCACCACCCCCATGAACTAAAGCTCTGTATAGGGAAAGTACGACCATCCTTTTCCGAGCCGTCTGCAGCTCGTGATTGGCTGAAATCCAGTCACGCGGCTCTTTCCGCCATCTTGGTCCTATACGTTGCTGGGCTGCCATGAGAAGCCTTGTGAATATTCGTATGTTTTGGTTTGAATAATGCCACAGTGTTGTACTTTTGGGTGTTTTTAAGAAACGAAGAAGGGAGGTAAACATTATAGTACTTCCATTAGATATCTGAAATATAGGAAGATGAACTATCTGGCTGATGAAAGTCGTCAAAGAAAACTGGGAGCCCAGAAGCAAACTTCGGTTCTTGAGCTGTGATGGTTTTAATTCATAATGTAAATTAATAGATAAAAAACTCACTAACGAATGGATCACGCAGCAGATACCTATATATTTTTAACTTGAATAAATTTCTGAAGAAAATTCTGCATAATGTCGTGAGGTTAAATTGTTTAAGCGTCGTTGATTTTATTTGCAGGTAGTTGCCGAAAATACACAATTTTTGACATATTAATGAGTGGACTAGATTCCCGTTTAGATATGAAATTAATATGCAGTTCCTGAAACAAGCTTTTCTCATTAGTTTTCGTGTGTTACAGTGTATCATTACAAGAAACAAAGAATTGAAACAAGACAAATATTAGACATTCAAATGTAATTGGCGTTTTAAAGGCAACTTTAATTTCTGTTGCTGGTAAAAGTCACGTAGTGGGTATCTCCTTCCATTTTTCGTAGTTCATGTAAGATATAAGTACATAATAGGCAAGGAAATACTCATCAATGACTTATCCATGATCTCAATTGTTTTCTTAATTTACACTCTGCTCCCATGACGACATGTTCGCCGTCTATTGGAATATTTGGCTACGGTAGAGGTCAATCTGAATTTATAGGCGAACTCTTTAGATCTGGAGCCACAAACCAAACAGTTTTTTTTTAAATCGGACGATAAATATTCCGTAGAGCAGCCAGGACCGCATGGACTGAACTTCGCGAAGTCCCCGCATCTATCCGTCGGATATAACAGCCTGTATCTCGAGAATGAAAAGAGTTATCGTTTTGCTCTGAACCTTAAATAAAATTCCGATATCTTACCTACATTTCGTCCGAAGCATTGTATGAGCTAAAATCAACCGTACGCAAAGTCTACGCAATCCGATTTTTCTTCTGCAAACTCTTCAAAATTTTGCGCAGTAGTTTACTTAATTTGATGTAGCACGGAAACTGTAAGTAATAATGAACAGAAATTGAGATCATTATCGACAGAATGTATCACACTATAACACGTGAAAAAATTAACTTTTTTTATTGGTTGGTTTTCTCAAAATCGGTTGATAAGTACTGTTAAGCGCTGGGAACGTTGTATCGGTCGGTGTGTAAGCAGCAGCGGAGTATAACAGACCACTCCCATGAACCACAGACATTGCCGAGGTGGGGTGGCTTGCGTGCCTCAACGATGCAGATAGCCGTACCGTAGGTGCAACCACAGCGGAGGGGTATCTGTGGAGAGGCCAGACAAACGTGTGGTTCCTGAAGAGGGGCAGCAGCCTTTTCAGTAGTTACAGGGGCAACAGTCTGGATGATTGACTGAGCTGGCCTTGTAACATCAGCAAATGTGGCTTTGCCACACAGCTACTGCGAACGACTGAAAGCAAGGGAAAACTACAGCCGTTACTTTTCCCGAGGACATGCAGCTCTACTGTATGAACATATGATGATGGCATCCTCTCGGGTAAAATATTCTGGAGGTAAAATAGTCCCCCATTCGGATCTCCGGACGGGGACTACTCAAGAAAAACAAAACAGGCATTCTACAGATCGGAGTGTTGAGTGATCTAAACCTTAATCAGCTAAGTTAGAAAATTTGAAAAGAGAAATGGATAGATTAAATTTAGATGTGTTGAGAATTAGTGAAGTTCAGTGGCAGGATGGACTGGGTTTCTGATCAGTTGAGTGCAGGGTTATAAACAAGATATCAGTTGGTGGTAACGCAGGAGTAGGTCTGATAATGAATAGCACAGTGAACGCATTATCATACCAAAGATAGACAGAAGCGAAAACCGACATAGAAGTACAAGTTTATATGCCAACAAGCTCTGCCAATGATGGAGAGATCAAACAAATGTATGACGAGATTTAAAAAAATTATTCGGACCTTTAAGGGAGAAGAAAACTCAATTGTGATGGGGAAAAGGGAAAGAGAAGGAAATGAAGCAGGTGAATATGGACTGGGGAAAAGGAATGAAAGAGGAGATCGCCTGGTAGAATTTTGTGCAGAGCACAATTTAATCATCACAAACACTTGGTTCAATCATCATGAAAGAAGGTTATATACGTGAAAGAGACCAGGAGACACTAGGAGGTACTTTATAATGGTAAGGAATAGATTTAGAAACCAGGTTCTAAACTGTAAGACATACCCAGGGGCAGATATAGACTCTGACCATAACTTGTCGGTTATGAACTGCAGATTAAAACTTAAGAGATTGCAGAAAGGTGGAAAGGTTAGGAGATGGAACCTGGACAAATTGAAGGAACCAGAGATGGTTGAGAGTTTCAGAAGGAGCATTAGGCAAGAATTGGCTGAAACGGGGGAAAGTAATACAGTAGAAGAAGAATGGGTAGCTCTGAGAGATAGGGTAGTGAAGGCAGCAGAGGACCATATAGGCAGAAGGACAAGGCCTAATAGAAATCCCTGGATAACACATTATATACTGAACCTAATTGATGAGAGGAGAAAATATAAAAATTCAGCAAGTGAAAGAGGAAAAAGGGAGTACAAACGTCTGAAAAATGAGATTGACAGGAAGTGCAGACTTGCTAAGCAGGAGTGGCAAATGCAGAACCGTAGACGAATGCATAACTAAGGGAAAGATAGATACCGCCTACAGGAAAATAAAAGAGATATTTGGAGACAATAAAAGCAGCTGTATGAATATCAAGAACTCGGATGGAAAACCAGTACTAAGCAAAGAGGGGAAAGCTGAACTGTGGAAGGAATATATAGAGGGCCTATACAAAGGAAATATTCTAGAAATGGAAGACGAAGTGGAGGAAGATGAGATAGGAGATATGATACTGCGAGAAGAATTTGACAGAGCGCTGAAGGACTTGAGTCGAAACAAGGCCCCTGGAGTAGAGGATATTCCATCTGAACTGCTGATGTCATTAGGAGAGACAGTCATGAAAAAAATGTATCACCTGATATGCAAGATGTATGAGACAGGGGAAATACCCTCCGACTTCAAGAAGAATATTGTAATTCCAATTCCAAAGAAAGCATCTACATCTACATGGGATACTCTGCAAATTACATTTAAGTGCCTGGCAGAGGGTTCATCGAACCACCATTATACTATTTATCTCCCATTCCATTCTCAAATAGCGCGCGGGAAGAAAGAACACCTGAATCTCTCTGTTCGAGCTCTGATTTTTCGTATTTTATTCTGATGATCATTTCTACCTATGTAAGTGGGAGTCAACAATAAAACGCAGTCTCTGGTTCGCCTTTCCCACGATATTATCTACGTGTTCATTCCAATTTAAGTCAGAAGTAATTGTAATTCCTAGATATTTTGTGGAGTTTACGGCCTTTACATTTGATCGATTTATCTTGTGAACAAAGTTTAACGGATTACTTTTCGTACTCATGTGGACGACTTCACACTTCCCATTATTTACAGTCAATTGCCAATTTTACATCATACTGACATCTTATTCAGATCGTTTTGCAGTTGGTTTTGATCTTCAGATGATTTTACTAGACGGTAAATGACGGCGTCATCTGCAAACAACCTAAGAGAGCTACTTAGAATTTCCCCTAAATCGGGTATGTAAATAAGGAACAGCAGAGGACCAATAACACTACCCTGTGGAACGCCCGATATCACCTCTGTTTTAGTCGATGCCTTACCATCGATTACTACAAACTGTGTCCTCTCTGACAGGAAATCCCCTATCCAGTCGCAAATTTGGGGCGATATACCATAACCACGCAATTTGATTAAAAGCCGTTTGTGAGGTACGGTGTCAAAAGCTTTCTGGAAATCAAGAAATACGGAATCGATTTGCGAACCCTTGTCGATAGCACCCATCCCTTCGTGTGAATATAAAGCTAGTTGTGTTTCGCATGGAAGATATTTTCTAAATCCGTGTTGACCTTGGATCAATACATCGTTCTGTTCGAGATTCATAATATTTGAATACAGGATATGTTCCAAAACCCTGCTGCAAATTGACGTCAATGAAATAGGCCTGTAGTTTAGTGGGTTACTCCTACTACCTTTCTTGAATATAGGTGTGACCTTTTCAACTTTCCAATCTTTTGGTACAGATCCTTCTATGAGAGAGCGGTTGTATATGGCTGTTAAGTAAGGAGCTATCGCTTCAGCATAATCAGATAGAAATCTAATGGGTATACAGTCCGGACCAGAAGACTTGTTCTTGTTAAGTGATTTTAGTTACTGCACTACTCTGATGATATCTACTTCTGCGTTACTCATTGTGGTCTCTGTTTTTAGCTCGAAATCTGGAATATTTGTTTCGTCTTCTTTGGTGAATGAGTTTCTAAAAGCTATGTTTAGTAACTATGCTTAGTAGCGCTATCATTGGCAGCATCGCCATTACTATCACGTAGTGAAGGTATTGTTTGTCATTTGCCCCTAGTATATTTAACAAATGACCAAAATCTCTTTGGGTTTTCAGTCAAATTTCGAGAAAGAGTTTCGTTGTGATACGTATTGTAGGCAACTCGCATTGAAATCCTCGCTAAATTTCGAGCTTCTGTGTACGATCGCCAATCCTGGGGATTTTGTGTTCGTTTAAATTTAGTATGCCTTTTCCTTTGCTTTGCAACAGTGTCCTGGCCTGCTTTGTGTACCAAGGGGGATCGCCCCCTTCTTTTATTAATTTATTTGGTATAAAACTGTCAATTGCTGTCGATACCACTTCTTTGAATTTGTGCCCCATCTAGTCTATACCTACGTTTAGTGTTAGAAACGAGTGGAAGCTGTCTTTCAAGAAGCAATGTATTTTGTGCAGAAAAGTGTGAAAATTACAGAACTATCTGTTTAATAAGTCATGGGTGCAAAATACTAACACGAATTATTTACAGACGAATGGAAAAACTTGTGGAATCCAACCTCGGGGAAGATCAGTTTGGATTTAGGAGAAATGTGGGAACACGAGAGAAAATACTCACAATACGACTTATCTTAGAAGATAGGCTAAGGAAAGGGAAAACTACGTTTTTAGCGTTTATCGATTTGGAGAAAACTTTTGACAATGTCGACTGGAATACATCCTTCCAAATTTTGAAGGTATCAGCGATAAAATATAGGGAGCGAAGAGTTATATTCAACCTATACAAAAACCAGAAAGCGGTTATTAGAGTCGAAGGGCAAGAAAGGGACCCAGAGGTTGGGAAGGGAGTAAGACAGGGTTATAGCCTTTCCCCAAAGTTGTTCAATCTGTACATTGAGCAGACAGTGAAGGAATGCAAGGAGAAATTTGGAGAGGGCATTAAAGTTCAGGGAGAAGAAATAAAGACATTGCGGTTTGCCGATGACATAGTAATTTTGTCAGAGACCGCAAAAGATCTGGAAGAGCAATTGAATGGGATGAACAGTGTATTGTAAGGAAGATATAAGATAAACTTTAACAAGAGTAAAACGAAGGCAATGGAATGCAATGTCAGAAAATCAGGCGATGCTGAAGGAATTAGATTAGGTAATGAGACAATAAAAGTAGTAGATGAATTTTGTTATTTGGGTAGCAAGATAACTTCTGATGGCCGAAGTAAAGAAGATATAAAATGCAGAATGGCTATGGGAAGAAAAGCGTTTGTAAAGAAGCGAAACTTGTTAACATCCAATATTAATTTAAATATTAGGAAGTCCTTTCTGAAAGCATTTGTCTGGAGTGTAGCATTGTATGAGAGTGAAACGTGGACGATAAGGAGTTCAGATAAAAAGATGATAGAAGCTTTTGAAATGTGGTGCTACAGACGAATGAGGAAAATAAGATGGGTAGATCACGTACCTAATGAGGAGGTGCTTAAACCAATCGGGGAGAAAAGGAGATTCTGGCATATCCTGACTAAGAGAAGGGATAGATTGGTTGGACACATTCTGAGACATCAAGGAATTGTCAACTTAGCATTAAAAGGAAGCGTGTGGGGTAAAAATCGTAGAGGGAGACCGAGGGACGAATACAGTAAGCAGATTCAAAAGGATGTATGTTGCCGAATGTATTCTCAGATGGAGAGACTTGCACAGGAGAGGGTAGCGTGGAGAGCTGCATCAAACCAGTCTGCGGACTGAAGACCACAACAACAACAACAACAACAGCCTACGCCAGTTACCCAACCGGAGAAAGGAAAGGGCACCTACAGCTTAACGTGAAATACGAACCACGTGTCGTTTCTGGCGACTCCTCACATCGTTGAGGTGAAGGATGGGTGAAAGCAAAAACAAAAAAATTCTTCGTCCGACCGGGTTTCGAACCCCCGACCCTTCTGTTTCCAGTCGAGTGCTTTGCCTCAAGACCACCGGGCCCGATAATTGTCCACTGGAATGTTCCTATGTACCTTGAGTATACTCCGTTAAACGCAGAACATACTGTGTTGGAATGACTAGTTCTGAGTCCCGTTGGTCTTTGCTAACATATGATATACCATATCATGAGTAACACATTTTGGGAACACACATAGTTACTATTTTTATTATATATATTAGCAGTAATGGATCGTAATTCTTTTAAATTTTAATAACTATACATTCTGAAGTTAAGCGAGGGCCTTTGTAAACAATACTGTTGAACAAACCCAAAGACGTTGTAAAAATAACCAGACTCCCTAACGGCGCTGCTGTCGCGGGATAATTTGAACCTTCTGCCGGCCGCCATGATAGTGGCAAGCGTCAGATACATAGGCGTGTTGTTAGGAGATAAATATCTACATACATACTCCGCAATTCACCGTAAGGTGCGTTGCGGAGGGTACACTGTACCACTACTAGGCATTTCCTTTCCTATTCCACTCCCAAACTGAACGAGGAAAAAAAGAATGCCTATATGCCTCCGTACGAGTCCTAATTTCTCTTATCTTGTCTTTGTGATCTTTACGCGAAATGTAAGTAGGCGGCAGCAAGATCGTACTACGCTCAGCTTCAAATTCCGGCCCTCTAAATTTACTCAACAGAAATTCACGAGAAGAACGTCGTCTTTCTACCAGCGATCCCCAATTGAGTTGCCGGAGCATTTCCGTGACACTCGCGCATTGGTCGAACCTACCGGTAACAAACCTAGCTGCTCGTCTCTGAACCGCCTCTATGTCTTCCTTTAAACTGATCTGCTGCGGGTCCCAAACACTTGAGCAATACTCAAGACGTGGTCGTATAAGCGTTTTATACGCGGTCTCCTTTACAGGTGAAGTACATCTTCCCAAAATTCTCCCAATAAACCGTAGTCGGCTGTCCGCCCTACTCACAACTGTCCTTACATGCTCGTTCCATTTCATATCGCTCTGCAATATTGCGCCTAGATATTTGAACGACGCGACAGCATCAAGAAACTCACTACTAATGCTGTATTCGAACATTATCGGATTGTTTTTTCTACTCATGCGCATCACCTTACATTTTTCCACATTGAGAGCTAGCTGCCAATCTTCGCAACAACTAGAAATTTTGTCTAAGTCATCCTGTATGCTATTACAGTCAGTTACAGACGACACCCTCCCATACAACACAGCATCATCAGCAAACAGCCGCATATTACAACTTACTCTGTCCATCAGATCATTTATATAGATAGAAAATAATAGCGGTCCTATCAAACTCCCCTGGGGCACGCCTGACGATACACTAGATGAACACTCGCCGTCGAGAACAACGTACTGCGTTCTATTACTTAGGAAGTCTTCCAGCCAGTCACAAATCTGTGAACCTATAGTTTATTAAATAGCTACTGCGCTATATATACCCAATTCGTAGCCACGTCTGTATTGTTTGACTATTGCAGTGTACATGAAGCGCGATGGTGAAGAGCTGCTAAGTGTTAACTGCGTAAATCGATTTAATAAAGGAATAAAAAGATCGAATACTGTCTTCCCATTTATATTTGTCAGGAATACAAGTAGCCCTACTACTTGTGATCACAGATAGTTACTCTTGATTAACAGGCTGTTAGTCAAGACAATATACGATTGCATGAAATAAATAACAGGTTTATACAATACTGGCAGCTCTTACAAACGAGCTACTTTAGGCAGTACTGGTAGACAGGAAGTTCAAAAAGTTTCATTTTATGATTGCGTAAAGTAATTATTGGGGTCACGAGATTAGTTGCCTCACTGCATTTCGAATTTTTCCTTATGAAATTAATATTAGCATCTTGTAACACAGTATTTAAATGCCATCTGCTTTGATTTGATTTGATTTTTCCAGGGAAGCCAAAACAGTATTGGTCCAACCCGCCACTGCCCGCACTGAAACTAAGTTTATTGTGCGGTATCGCTCCCTGTATATCTAGTAAAGCCAACCAACGCCCTTGAACAGTGCAAGGAGTCCCTTTACCAGTCCTTTGTTAGAGAAAATTTATTCGGGTCTAAAAAATGTTCAAATGTTTGTAGAACTTATGGGACTTAACTACGGGGTCATCAGTCCATAATCTTACAAACTACTTATGAACTAGCTGAGACTAATGACGGCACAAATATCCATGCCCGAGGGGGGATTCGAACCCCCGACCGTAGTGGCCGTGCAGACCGTGACTGGAGCGCCTCAGTCCCCTCGGCCACCGCGGCCGGCTCTTCAGGTCTGGTTGTCCCAAATGTTCTGTGCCTTTTACTCTCCAATGCAATGCATTCGAAGAGTAGACGTGATGCAGTTTCATCACTGTGTATAGTTCCACATGTGAATGACGCATAGCCACACTGGATGCGCGTTGTGAAGTTGAACCCTATGACAATAGTTGCTGACTTGAGCAGTTTACGCAACTGTAAGATATCTGGCTTACAGCATTAAAGATGCTAATATTCGTGCTAGATATCCTAATGCTAATGTTAGATACACTTAGTTAAGAAAGAGTTATGGCATACTTCGTGTTCTAAAAAGAATTTGGTAGTGGCTGGTTACTGTATTCACAAGGTAAGACACTATTTTACAGTTATGTATCTGACGAGATAGCTCATTTTCACAGTCTATTTTCAGCATTAGCTGTTTGAGGCAGCTCTGTTTTGACGGTATAAAATATCTACATATTGGAGAATGCAGCAGTCACTGAAACAAAAACGTAAAGTGCTGTGAAACTCTTCCGAAATTAATGTTTGTACAAAAGTTTCTCCATCGTAGAATATACTGAGAAAATGACGAAAAACCGTGTCTGACGATAAATTCCGCTCATATGCTACACTTACAAGGCGAAAAACTTAATCGTCGAATACGGTTTGGTTAGGAAGATGAAAAGCTGTTGGCTGGTTTCTACACCGATGTGTAATAAATTTACACACAACCGATAGTTGCTGTATATTCCTAAGAGTCTGAAGCTGTTTTGTAGTTATAAACCTATATTTAAGTGAGACACAGTTTTCGCGATTTAACCGGAATGAATACACACGCTAATCAAATGATTCTTACGAACATTTGAAGTTAGCGCGGAAGTTTGCCACCATAATGGCCGTCGAGATGCTCCTCAATTTGCCCGGCCGCTTACGGAATTGTGGGGCATTGAACAAACCACACTATGGGGTCGTGACCCTGACGTGAAAGTCGTACACAATAAAACATGCAATACGCTCGTCTGATGTCAGCACTTCGTCAGGCGTCGGCGACGTCGGCCAACGTCGACGGCCCCGCACTTGTGGGGGCCTCGCAAAACATTGTTAAATTTTTTTTTTTTTTTTTTTTTTTTTTTAACTGTGCTTTCCAACTGCTAGGTTATTTTGTGTCCCAGCTTCGTCGCCGCTTTTGTGTCTCGTTTCCTTCGTAGGTGTCGGTGGCCGAGTGGAATGAGACCGACACAGAAATAAAGATAGCACGCTGGTGCAGGTACGGAGGGGAGCAGCCAGAGACTAGAAACACTAGAGTAAATTAGAACGAGATATATATTGCACAGAATTAATACAATACTTAACTTTTACACAATTCAGTACTGCAGAGTGCTGATACATAGTTGAGTTAGAGGCCTGCCTAGTGCCTGTCCAATAGCCAAGTCTTCACTGGTGCCTGTCTGATTCCCAAGTGTTAACTGGTTCCTATCTCAGTCCCAAGTGAACGATGTCGTTCAGTGGTGGTCACGAGCGGAGTTGCAGCAGAGGGCGCTCGTGGCTGTCGTCGTAAGAACGCCGCGCCGTGCGTGCATGGCGGCGCGCGGCGAAAGTAGGTGGCGCGCACTTTGGACTTGTGCGACACCACAGGTTATATAGCGACAACCTACATCTAATTTACACTAGCTTAACCATTGGACGAACACAGCATTCGTACCCAAGGGTGGGATTCGATCCCCGGCGAGAGCAATCTCGCTCACCGTGGTATGATGCCTTAGTGCGCTCGGCCATTTCCCTATAAGTGGACTAGTGATGCAATTTTATAATTAAATACTTACATAACAGCCGACCGCGGTGGCCGAGGGGACTGAGGCGCTTCAGTCACGGTCTGCACGGCCACTACGGTCGGGGGTTCGAATCCCCCCTCGGGCATGGATATTTGTGACGTCCTAGTTCGTAAGTAGTTCATAAGTAGTTTGTAAGTTTAGGGACAGATGACCGTGTAGTTAAGTCCCATAAGCTTTACAAACATTTGAAAATTTTGACTTACATAACAATTTCTTCAGTACATTTTATAAAACGATTTGGAAGAATTATATCGAAATGTTTATACAACAATCAGAATCATCCCCCGTTCCAGTCAGAACAGCTTCGGCCGAGAGAAGCTTCACAAAGTTAAATGATTAAGACTAACTTGAACAGCAAAATGATCCAAGAATGACTATCTGCGTTGTCAGTACTATCAACTGAAGCCGAAACAGCGGCTGGTATAAAGATGAGGTCTTAAAAAATTCAGTGAGACGAAAAGGTGAAAAGTCCCTCTAATTTGTGTTTGCTTATTGTAATTTTTGTCATTGCAATACTAACAGAATTTAGTATAATGATTATTGATGTATAATTCAGCTCGTTTAACATTTTTTTCATTAATGAAAAAATGACAGGGGCCTCGCAAAGACGAGTTCGCCGACGCCCCGTTTTCGTGTAGCGCCGCCACTGGGCCTAAGGCTGCTATAAACCCGAGCTGAACTGTCCGCCATTTTCTCCCCAAGCTGTAGCAGTTGCCACGTTCCGGACGAGCTCACGCGTTACCTCGCGTTTCATCCAACTCGCTCACACTCGCAAACTACTCACTGTATCAACGTGGAATTTTCACCAATGTCTTCGTTAAGAACTACACTACATTTTCATTTTAGTCTTATTTACGGCAACAATTTATAAACAGCAGATACTGATAGTTTACGAACTAGAGGAATTTTCGACATGCGAGGAACGTTTTTTCTGTTGAAGTTAGGCGAACACATTAAGCGAACGAAATGTTCAAAATACATCAAATTTACATCCTCTCCAAACAGCAACTCTGTGAGAAATGTATAACTTGAGATAATGTCAGTTAAATATGACGCAATGGGATCCGCCCGCCCGTCTAGTAGTAGTAACACGTCTTCCATATTAGAGCTCCTAATAATTAGGCACTTTTTGCTACTGCGTAACACCCGTACTTAAAGATACTGGTACTGACTTCTTTTAATCCATTAAATTTAATAGTTGGCACTGTCTCTATGTAATATGCAATTTTAGTTTTTCAGTTATATGAAAAGGATATTCTAAATATCTCAATACCGAGTGCTTTATTGTTGTTGTGGTCTTCAGTCCGGAGACTGGTTTGATGTAACTCTCCACAATACCCTATCCTGAGCAAGCCTCTTCATCTCCACATAAGAACGACAACCTACATCTGTCTGAATCTGCTTACTGTATCCATCTCTTGGTCTTCCTCTGCGATTTTTACCCCACACACTTCCCTCCAACGCTAAATTCACAATTACTTGATGTCTAAGAATGTGTCATACCAATCTATCCCTTCTTTTAGTCAAGGTATGCCAGAAATTTCTTTTCTCCCCAATTCTGTTCAGTACCTCCTCATTAGTTATGCGATCCACCCACCTAATCTTCTGCATTCTTCTGTAGCAGCACATTTCAAAAGCTTCAATCCTCTTCCTGTCCACACTGTTCAGAGTCCATGTCTCACTCCCATACAAGGCAACGCTCCATACAAATGCATTCAGAAAGGACTTCCTTAGGCTTAAATCAATATTCGATGTTAACAAATTTCTCTTTTTCAAAAACGCCTTTCTACCCATTGCCATTCTGCATTTTATATCATCTGTACTGCGACCATCATTTGTTATTTTACTGCCAAAGTAACAAAACTCATCTACCTCCATTAGTGTTTCGTTACCTAATCTAATCCTTCAGCATCACCAAATTTTGTTAGACTGCACTCCATTACCCTAGTTTTGCTCTTGTTAATGTTCATCTTATATCCACCTTTCAGCAAACTGTCCATTCCGTTCAATTGCTCTTCCAGGTCCTTTGCTGTATCTGACAATTACTATGTCGTCGGCAAAACGCAATATTTTTAATTCTTCGCCCTGAACTTAAATTCCTTCTCCACATTCCTCCTCGCTTTCATTGATACCTTGCTCAATGTACAAATTGAATATCATTGGAGAAAGGCTACAACCTTTCCAACCACTGCATCCCTTTCATGCCCTTCAACTCTGACAACCGCTGTCTGGTTTTTGTACAAGTTGTAAATAATCTTACGATCCCTATATTTTACTCCTGCTTGCTTCAGAACTTGAAAGAGTTTATTCCAATCAAAATTGTCAAAAGCCTTCTCCAAATCCACAAAAGCTAGAAATGTAGGTTTGCCTTTTTTTAATTTATCTTCTAGGATAAGCCGTGAAGTTAATATTGCCTCCCGAGTTCCTACATTTCTGCTGAACCTAAACTGATTTTACCCGAGGTCGACTTCTACCAGCTTTTCCATCCTTCTGTAAATAATTCGTGTTAATATTTTGCAACCATGACTTATTAAACTGATGGTTCTGTAGTTTCCACACCTGACTGCACCTGCTTTCTTTGGAATAGGGATTATAACATTTTTCTTAAAGTCTGAGCGTACTTCACCAGTCTCATACATCTTACACACCAGGCGAAACAATTTTGTCATAGCTGGTTCTCCCAGAGACTTCAGTAGCTCTGAGGGAATATCATCTACTCCAGGGGCCTTGTTTCGACTTAGGTCTTTCACTGCTCTGTCAAATTCAACTCTCAGTATAGTATCTCCTATTTCATCCTCATCTACTTCTTCTCCCCTTTCTATCCCGAGAGGATACCATCATCATATGTTCATACAGTAGAGCTGCATGTTTTCGGGAAAAGTAACGGCTGTAGTTTCCCCTTGCTTTCAGCCGTTCGCAGTAACTGTGTGGCAAAGCCACATTAGCTGATGTTACAAGGCCAGCTCAGTCAATCATCCAGACCGTTGCCCCTGTAACTACTGAAAAGGCTGCTGCCCCTCTTCAGGAACCACACGTTTGTCTGGCCTCTCCACAGATACCCCTCCGCTGTGGTTGCACCTACGGTACGGCTATCTGTATCGTTGAGGCACGCAAGCCACCCCACCTCGGCAATGTCTGTGGTTCATGGGAATATAAACGTGGAAAAGAAAAGAGCTTTAGGAAAACAAAGCAGGAGAGAGGAGGGAGGAGAAAAGTTTTGGTTTAATCACAACTTAGGCTGTGAGGTAAAGACAGAGTTACGGTCTAGGTTGTGAGCAATCCGAAACCTGTGTCCTCTCTCCTGCTTTGTTTTGCGACAGCTCGTTTCCACGTTTATTTTCGTCTTTTTGGTGCAACTGTCGTCCATACTGTCAAGCCACACTATCTCTTCTGAATAATAATTTTTCACATCTCTTTGGACCATTTCCGTCAGATTATTTTCCGGGAAATAAAGAGAGAGAGAAGTTTCATATCAGCGCACACTCCGCTGCAGTGTGAAGTTTCATTCTGGAAACATCCCTTAGGCTGTGGCTAAGCCATGTCTCCACCATATCCTTTCTTCCAGGAGTGCTAGTCTTGCGTGTTTGCAGGAGAGCTTCTGGGAAGTTTGGAAAGTAGGAGGCGAGGTACTGGCAGAAGTGAAGTTGTGAGGCGGCATCGTGAGTCGTGTCGGGATAGCACAGTCGGTAGTGCGCTTGCCCGCGAAAGGCAAAGGTACCAGGTTCGAGTCCCGGTTCCGGCACACAATTTTAATCCGCCAGGAAGTTTCATATCAGCGCACACTCCGCTGCAGAGTGAAGTTTCATTCTGGAAACATCCCTTAGGCTGTGGCTAAGCCATGTCTCCACCATATAGTTTCTTCCAGGAGTGCTAGTCTTGCGTGTTTGCAGGAGAGCTTCTGTGAAGTTTGGAAAGTACGAGGCGAGGTACTGGCAGAAGTGAAGTTGTGAGGCGGCATCGTGAGTCGTGTCGGGATAGCACAGTCGGTAGTGCGCTTGCCCGGGAAAGGCAAAGTTCCCAGGTTCGAGTCCCGGTTCCGGCACACAATTATAATCTGCCAGGAAGTTTCAAAGAGAGAGAGAGATTAAGCAGAGTAAATGTTGAATTGAAACAGCTGTTTTCCAGCCGCCGTATTTGACTGGGATAGAAAATCCGATTCAAACTTTAACATCTAAATAAGACAGCGAAAAACAGTTTCCGAAATTCGGTTTTTGTCTTCCGGAAGATGTGTCGTTCGTAAACGCAGTGTATTGCTTGTGGTTTTGCGTACCGCATTCTGAGATGGTAATGAGTTGCGACCTTGTCGATAATTTAGAATTCTGTCACGGTGTTTCACTGATACCTCTGTGTAACATATACAGTCACGACAGTCCCACTATACGCTACAACCGGCTGGGAAGGAACATTTCTGAATACGATATGGGTTGAGTGTGATTTAGGGATGGGAGATTATGAGAATGTCGATTAATCGTTATTTTCGTATATGTAAATGAATCGATTATTTGTTTTCTAATAATCGGTTAATTGTTACGTCTATTTATTTGAATTTATAAATATTCCCTGGATATATTGTTTATGGTAAAGATGTTTGATAAACAGAAAATACAGCGATGCTATCACACATATTATATTTAAATAATTACAAATGATTAACTGTAATTGGTCAGTTTTATGAAATGTAGAATTACCAGTTTTTATTTTTACCCGAATTACATACCTATTTCGCAATTATTACGAAGCCTAATTAATACCATCGCTTTACACACATATGCTGCAGAAATTACTCAGAAATTTTTCGGAAAATGAACCAAGAAACACTAATTTATGTAGTCTTTGAAACGAGAATCAAGAATTGTGCACAATCCCAACAGTTTAGTCACCTTTCTAAAAATACTTCCACACTACACTTGGTTTCTTTGCTATCATGATTTTAATTTAGCCCGTATCTCCACAAGATAGATTGCACACAACAATAAGACCCTTTAGCCAATTAGGCGGAGGGATACATTGTTTTCAGCGTAATGGCCAAGGAAGTGACGTCACATCCAATCATTGGTGATCGGTATGTACCAGTCGAGCTGATACGGTAGTTGCACACGTCGTGATTTCAAACCTACTGATGTAATTAATCAAAGGATAATTGATTTCGTAAAATTAATTGACATGAAAGAAATATCGATTATTCCATAATCGTTTACCGAAATAATCCCGATTAATCGATTAATTGCAATTAATCGCCCATCCCTAGTGAGAATAGTATCGATTAAATTGATTTTAACGTGCTTTTTGCAACAGGGAAGGTATGTATTACCATAAAAATCGGCAATAACTAGAAAATAACTCCACATTTTTCATTATTAGGTTTCCTAAGAACCATTGGAAGATACGAAACGGTACTTTGCAAGCTAGTGTATTTGAAATCTACAATTTCTTAATCAAGAATTTCATTTTCTATTAAGTATAAAAATGGATAAAAACAACTGAAGACCCGACCTTCTGCAGAAAGACGTCGGTTTTCTACTCGGAAACATCAAGGTTTCTTCACTACAATTCCAGTCCAATCAGTGCGTGTTGGCCTTAAGAAACTTATATGGGATGCCTCACCTATATTATTTAATTTACTAATAAACTGTCTCACAACAAAGAACAAACCAACACTACAATTGTTGCTTTAACTGACATAGAAACGGTAAGAATTTTCAACAAATTCCCTATTTAAGCAAAAGTAATTACAGTCAGTATATGCATATTGTGTTGCTGTGGTCTTCAGTCCGCAGACTGGTTTGATGCAGCTCTCCACGCTACCCTGTCCTGTGCAAGTCTCTTCATCTGAGAATACGTTCGGCAACCTACATCCTTTTGAATCTGCTTACTATATTCGTCCCTCGGTCTCCCTCTACGATTTTTACCCCACACGCTTCCTTCTAATGCTAAGTTGACAATTCCTTGTTGTCTCAGAATGTGTCCAACCAATCTATCCCTTCTCATAGTCCTTTTCTCCCCGATTCGGTTAAGCAACTCCTCATTAGTTACGTGATCTACGCATCTAATTTTCATCATTCGTCTGTAGCACCACATTTCAAAAGCTTCTATCATCTTTTTATCTGAACTCCTTATCGTCCACGTTTTACTCTCATACAAGGCAACACTCCATACAAATGCCTTCAGAAAGAACTTCCTTAGGTTTAAATCAATATTCGATGTTAACAAATTTCTCTCTTTCAAGAACGCTTTTCTACCCATTGCCATTCTGCATTTTATATCCTCTGTATTGCGACCATCATTTATTCAAATGTTCAAATGTTTGTAAAGCTTATGGGACTTAACTACGGGGTCATCAGTTCCTAAACTTACAAACTACTTATGAACTACTTACGAACTAGGACGGCACAAATATCCATGCCCGAGGGGGGATTCGAAGCCCCGACCGTAGTGTCCGTGCAGACCGTGACTGAAGCGCCTCAGTCTCCTCGGCCACCGCGGCCGGCCATCATTTATTTTACTACCCAAGTAACAAAACTCATCTACCTCCTTTATTGCTTCGTTACCTAATCTAATTCCTTCAGCATCACCTGATTTTCTTAGAAACTACCTTATACTAAAGACGACACAAAGATCCATGCCCGACGGGGAATCGAACCCCGACCGCAGCGGCCGTGCAAACTGTGACTGGCGCGCCGCAGACCGCTCGGCGGAAAAAAATGTTCGAATCGTTAGATTCCATATCGAACTTTTAAACGTCAAAGAAAGTGTCTGTCATATAAGAACAGACCACAACAGGTCTCTTTATATTCTCTTAGTTTCAGCGGAGTAGACTGCAAAATATACACATGCTCGTGATTACGAAAGGTAGTGTTTGTGTTTAGACACACAAAAGAAGAAACATGTTCGTAAGTATTTCCTGGAGAATAAGTTGTTGTTTATGTCACTGAATCAGAGAAGTTCGGCTGTCTCTCCATTTCTTTCACGATTATTTTCGTCTCTCGATACTTCATTTTGTGTCCCTGCCTCGTCGCCGCTTTTGTGTGTCTCGTTTCCGTCGTAGGTGTCGGTGGCCGGGTAGGAAGACCGACACAGTAATAAGGATGCACGCTTGTGCAGGTAGGAGGTGACCAGCCAGTGAGACAGCAGAAACTAGAAACACTAGAGTAAATTAGAACGAGATATATATTGCACAGAATGTATGCAATACTTAACTTTTACATAGTTCAGTACTGCAGAATGCTGATACATAGTTGAGCTAGAGGCCTGCCTAGTGCCTGTCCGATAGACAAATCTTCACTGGTGCCTATCTGATTCCGAAGTGTTAGCTGGTTCCTATCTCAGTCCCAACTGAACGATGTCGTTCAGTGGTGGCCACGAGCGGAGTTGCAGCAGAGGGCGCTCGTGGCTGACGTCGTAAGAACGCCGCGCCGTGCGTGTATGGCTCCGCGCGGCGAAAGTACGTGGCGCGCACTTTGGACTTGTGTGACACCACACTTCACTAAAGCTTGGAACACGAAAATTAGAGAAACTATTCAGTTAATTACGTAGAAAAAATTATAAATAAAGATTACTCTTACGGTGCCTTGGTAACAATTGTGGCGAGTGTGCTGATAGCGTGCCAGCACTACCAAGGAACTCAGATTTCGATGCGTAAACGTGTAGAAGATCGCTTAACGTCGTTTTAATTCCGAGCATCTACATTTAGCACTCGTATTGCGGAGTTAAGGCAACGACAACTGTATCTAGGAGGCGTTGGTTAAGGCTGGATTCACACGGTGGGCAATGTCACTTAAACGTCAGTGACATCACACATTGTCAAAACTCCATGATTAGGCAAAAATTCCAAGTAACATTTTTGCACGTAGTAGTTCGCAACACTAGTGGTGTTTTTTTCTTTCTCCCTCGAAAGGGAGCGGCAAACTTCAAATTTAGTGTTGAAGCATTAGCTATGACGGCAGTTGCTTTAGATTACGAGAAAAGACAACAAAAATTCGCCTAAAGCGAGGAAGAAAATGCTTTTAAATGTGGTTTGTAACGGCATATATCACACACTATGTACAGACCTTAAAGACCACAATGTACAAAAAACTTGGAATTGCGGGACTGAGATTTTTCATTTAACTGTCTCTGATCACCGGGAAGATCAAGAAAGCAGACACGAAAATGTGCCAAGCAATTTCGTTTAGCAATTCGTTTACGATTTTCCTCTTTCGTACTTTTACGTATTTTATAGAACAGAAAATATATTTTTAATACTGTACACTATCAAAAACTGATCTACTAACATTGGCGGTATTTTGGAAGAAGCGTTGCACATAACATTGACGGCCTACTGTCGAAAATGGCTTACTATCGATTACGGCCTACTATCAATATGTATCGAAGGCGCGAACATCCGAACGGTATCGTAGCTTCTTTACTCGCAAGAATTTAAACTATACTCTTAGGTTCCTTCTTAATCACATCCTATAAAATGGATGAGATATTCTTAGAAAACAGTAAAGTACTGTTTTCAATGGAAATAGACATCTACAGTCTAGCTTGCCGAAAATAACTGGTGATCAAAAAGTCGGTATAAATTTGAAAACTGAATAAATCACGGAATAATGTAGATAGATAGATAAAAATTGACACACATGCTTGGAATAACATGGGGTTTTATTAGAAAAAAAGTTAACAATAAAAAGATCTCTCGCACCCGTCGTTTGGTGATGATCGCGTGCTTAGCCGCCAATTTCGTGATTCTTGGCCTCCCAGGTCCCCAGAAGTCTATATGTTACTCTGTGCCTCATTCCGTGTGATTATTGGCTATGGGTACTTGGTCGTTTCCTTCTAATATCTCATAGTAGCCTGAGTGAAGTACTCTTGACAAGCTAGACTGTACACGTATAATCCGATTGACAACAGTACTTTACTATTTTCTATGAATATGTCATGATTTTAAAATATGTGCTTAAATTCTCGCGAGTAAACAAGCTACGTTGCCGTTTGGATGCTCGCATCTTTGATACATATTGATAGCAGGCCATTATCGATAGTAAAGCCACTATCGACAGTAGGCAATGCGATGTGCAATGCTTCTCCCAAATTACCTCAACACTATATTTGAAGTTTGCCGTTCCAAAACAGATATTTAAATTATTTAACTGACCGTAAATATGTAGTAACGTTACACAACAGTAAGCAAACATGATGTGTAGTACTATATCTGCTATAATTTAGTCATACATGAACTCGTTTCTAATATAATAATACCGTCTGAAATATTTTAGTTGCTCTTTCCATAAAGAGTTCCATATGCTGGTGGACATCTCCATTAATATTTCGTCGTTCATTTTTTAATAGAAGTATAACCAAAAGTTCAGTAACGAGAGATACTTTAAATGCGAAGAACACAGTTGTGAATCGAAAGCAAACCATGCCAGCAGCCACAAACAAAACACAGCCGTAACAGCCAATCGTAAGCCACCTGACCCTTAACCGTCAAGGTCAAACTATTCTTTCGCAGGATAATTTCCAAGAAAGCTTACACTCTAAGACGTACGGCAGAAATCGATATATATTGTGTCCTTTGCTGTTCTTAATCACTACGTTTACATGCAACACATACTCCGGAAGGCAAAAACCGATTTTCTCAAACCGTTCCAGCTGATGCAGTTCCTGATTTAGTCAGCATAATTGCTATTTTTATTTACTTAAATACACATATTCATGCTCGCTCTAATATTTATACTTTTATTTCAAGGTAGAAAATGTCACTCTGTCTATATGTGCCGACAATTCTTAACAAGAAAACACAATCTGACAAGCCAAGAACGCTTAAAAAACGGTTGCCTTTACATGGGCACGAATATCAATTGTGGAACTGGAAAACCGCTTTAGAGAAGTGGATTTCCAGAATCGATTTTGGAGTGTTTACATGACCAACCAAAAGCGGAATTGGGAAATCGGTTTACGAAATCCGGTTTTGGGAGCCCATGTAAACGGGATGAATGTATATTAATGACTTGCCATTCTATATTCATGAAGATGCAGAGCTCTTTCTTTTTGCTGATGATACAAGTATAGTTATCACACCTGACAGACAAGAACTACTGTAACTGAAGAAATTGTAATTGACGTCTTTCAGAAAATCATTAAGTGGTTCTCAGCAAATGGACTATCATTAAATTTTGATAAAACACAGTACATAGAGTTCCATACAGTAAATGGAATGACACCATTAATATAGACTTTGATCAGAAATCTGCAGCAAAGGTAGAATATTCAACATTTTTAGGTGTAGGCATTGATGAGGGGTTGAACTGAAAAAAAAAAAAAAAAAAAAAAAAAAAAAAAAAAAAAAATTAAGATCTGCTTAAACGTTTGAGTTCAACTACTTATGCTATTAGGGTAATTAAAATTTTTGGTGATATACATCTCAGTAAATTAGCCTACTATGCCTATTTTCATTCTTTGCTTTCGTATTGCATCATTTTCTAGCGTATTTCATCATTAAGTAAAAAGTATTCATTGCACAAAAGCGTGTAATCAGAATAATTGCTGGAGCCCATCCAAGATCTTTCTGCATACACTTATTTGAAGAGCTAGGGATCTTCACAATAACTTCACAGTGTATATATTCACTTATGAAATTTGTTACTACCAAATCCCACCGAATTCAAAAGCAATAGTAGTACATAACTACAACACTAAGAAAAAGAATGATCTTCAGTATTCAGGGTTAAATCTAGCTTTGGCACAGAAAGGGGTGAATTATGCTCCTACAGAAGTCTTTGGCCACCTACCAAACAGCATCAAAAGCCTGACAGATAGCCATCTCGCACGTAAAAATAATTTCTGAATGGCAACTCCTACACTATAGATGATTTTTAGATATAAATTAGTACATCTGAAAAATAATAAAATAAAAATAGATTGTCCCATCTAATATTTAGTACAAAGTAATAATTTGTAAAGACAGCTTTCATTAACCTGACATGTTCCACATCATTACGAAGTGTCGTATTCATGATATATGGAACAAGTACTAATCTAATCTAATCTGTGGATTACGTCAGTATTGGCACGCGACTTACTAAGTGCGGAGAACGTATTTCATTAGTGTGCTCTAATTAAGAAAGTGCATATACAACTGATAGAGTACTTCAAGACGAATACTTCGCTCTGTGATAAAGTAAGCGATGCCACTTCTTTGTTATCGGTATATTTCTAGAAATAAAATGTATTTGTACGTTACGATAGATTAGTGAATATTTTTATTATCGGTAAATTTCTAGTAGAAAATGTATTCGTTCGTTATGATACATTAGTAAATACCCATATTTACACACCTTGCGCGTGATCGACAATCGAGGTAACCCCAAGGACCTGTGTACTCGAAGTATGGAGTCTGCTGGTGTCTGCCAGCAATATATCTCGAACCGTTCGAATCGCACAATCGATTGTTGCTAGTTGTAAGTCTTCATTTCGAAACGCAGAAATTGTCTCCGGCCAATGAGAACTCGCTAGCTGTCATCCAATCAGATGCTGCGTGTTTCTTTCCCGGAGACTCGGTTACTAAAAAACACTTCTTGTTTAACCTATACCTAACCTAACTTTCACTTCTAAAAAAGCGATCTGTAGCGTAACTTTAATAAGGTTATGTATAGGTTAAGCAAGAAGTTTTATTTTAGTACGTGAGGGCGCCCGAATCTCCGGTTAAGAAACACGCAGCATCTCTATGGCCAGAGACAATGTCTGCACGTCGATATAAGAACTCGTGTTGTAATTACAGGATAGCATGATATTTACTGCTACCGTTCCTTCGGAAAGCACCTCCTAAGCTACGAAAGTGTCAGGTAATTTGTTAGAACACTTGCAAAGGATATCTATATCCAAGGTGCATCTTGGCGGAGCGATATACGAAACAATCTAGCCTTTCACATTATACCTGCAATAATTACGAGGATAATTAATTGCCTGACCAGACAAGGGTACATCGAGTACCTGTCAACCATAGAGCAGGAACAGCATTAATTATTTATTTCGTGGTCAACACAAAAGATTATTCCCCTCGTTTTGTGTGAATGGGTTTTCAAATAGCACGAGCCTTTTGTGTTGACCATAAAGTGAATAATTAATGCTGTTCCTGCTCTATGGTTGACAGGTTCTCGATGTATCTTGTCTGGTCAATAAATTAATAACTTTTGCTACGCCCTTCGAGAACACTGGTATAATATCACTCGATTGTCTTCTGCCAGACATTTTTAAATTATGAAAATTTCGTCTGTCCCGCCTCGCATTAATGTCGACACAATACAATCGATTGTGCGAGTCGAACGGTTAGAGATATATCGCTGTCAAACGCAGCTATTTCGATGTACACCGGTCCTTGGGGATACCACATTCGATTCCGTCGTACAACTTCGAGTATAAGCTTTCTTAGAAATTACCTTTCCCGTTTGAAATCGCGGGAGAATATTTTGACGTCACGTGACCAGACTTGAAGTTGCCCGCAGTACTCTTTGCTACGGCGTGAATCGGCCCCATTAGACTAGCGAAACCCTTTGCTCCACAGAGTATACATCTCGCAGCCTCCTCTAGTTAGCATCTCTGACGCATTTGTCCGTTAGCAGCATAACAATCGTCAGGGAACATCGAATATTCCGGAGCCTGCCAAAGTTCGGCCGTGTCGGCGCGTTGTAAAATTTGAACGTGGGAGCCAAATTGGTAGCGGGCGAAGATTATGCCGAAGAGGGCACGGCCGGAGGGGAGCAAGAGCAGAGAGGCCAAGAGGACTTGGAACCAGAGGCCTGTGGCCAGCTCGTCCAGGCGCGCTGCGGCCGGTTCATCCAGGAGAGCCACAGCCAGTTCATCCAGGCGGCCTGCGGTAAGAAACGCTTCACTTCATTCACAACTGCCGCGCCTATATACCCGCCTTGTGTCAACAAAGTGTTGTCGCAAGGTAAGCCTATATTGTAATTTGTGTTGTGTACGGAAAAAGTAGTTTTTAAAATGTGTGCAATAAGCTCAGTATACGAGTGGTTTAGATAGCTAGGGTTAAATTTTACGAAACGGCAGGTAATATTGGCAACAGAATGCTGACTTTACGAGAATAATTTATTTACTCAGCAGGGTAAAGGTTTCATACGTGTTGGCATAATTCCTCCATACGTAATTACGACATACCTTACCTTAAAATACGTGTTTTGCAAATGTCTTTCAAGCGCCGTTACATTCAAGGGTAATTTGGAATAATCCGTGTACATCGAAGGAAATGGCATTGCGTCGATATGTATCGAACATTCGACTATCGCTTCGCTACCAATAACGGAAAACTGACATGGCGGAACAGCTGATTTGTATAGCTAATTACGATGTTGTTTTTTGACGTTCTGATTTTATGAAATTTTGGCTTATCTGAAGACTGGGATATCACCCGTTAGATTTGACCCGTGGCATTGGCATGTTATCGTGTACGGGCGTATTTGTAGGTGGCACGAGTAATTATGTTGTGGCTGAGTTGTAGACGGTGGAATGTCAAGGATGGTGCATTCTGATATAATACGCAATTTACGAGGATATCCACATATTATTTATTATCTACAATACGTATGTGTTTAGATATTATCGCGTTTTCAGAGATTGTGATTACATCATGGGTTAAAGCTGATGAGTGGTACCCATGTCTTCAGTTATGCCGATATTTCGGTAATTCCAAGAATGCTTGCAATCGAAGAACCTCGGCCTGAAATGAGACACCTAACGTACAACTGGAAATAGATTGAGTGTTTCTTAACCGGAGATTCGGGCGCTATGCGCCCTCACATAGTAAATAAATAAATAAAATAAAAAAATCTTGTTTAACCTATACCTAACCTAACTTTCGCTTTAAAAGAAAGTGATCTGTAGCGTGGCCTTAAAAAGGTTAGATATAGGTCAAATAAGAAGTTGTTTTTTCTAGTATGTGAGGGCGCGTAGCGCCCGAATCTCCGGTTCAGAAACACTAAATCGCTTACAGTTGCAGTTCGATATATACCATTATTGGAAATTACCGTTATTTCTTTTGGTATTTCGAATGGCAACCACATATTGAGTCGGAAAAGTACAAGAAAATGTCACAAATTCAACGCAGTCAAAAATGCCATTTGCATTAACTGCTTCGCGTTTGTCTTATCGAATGTGGAGCAAGAATCGAACGTTGGATATATATCGATCGCAATGCCGGTCCTTCGATGTACACGGATTCTTCCAAATTACCCATTCAAGTTGCTAGCTTTCGTAATATTTAAGTATAAATACAAAATCCACCAAATACGGCACATTTGATTCCGATCGCCTGAATTGGAGGCTACGCAACGGGATGTTCGTTTGTTGCAGACCACGTGATTATGCCGCTAGCGAATCACACCACAAAGTAGAATATCGTCGTTAGCCAATGGTAACGAAACCTCACCGCCGCTCAACATGAAAAATAAGAATTTTTGACGTTGGAAATTAAATATGCGGTAATGTTTTTATACACGAAACCGCGCAATGTTTACGAGATGTGAAAATTAACGTGTTAACATGAAGTTTCAATTATTTTATTTTCGAAATCACTTGATTACAAAGACGAAAAAATAAATAAAACATGCTATACCTGCTCTGTGGTTGACAGGTTCTTGTATGTACCCTTGTCCGGTCAGTAACAGTTAATGGCCTCGTAAGATGAAGATTTGGAATTAGTTGACTGTTTCGTACATATAAAATAAGTAAAACGTGCTATAGTACTATATAGTTGAGAGGATAAAGTGATTCTAAATCTTCATTTTACGATGCCAATTACTTTTACTGATCAGACATGGGTACATACAAAAGGTAAAAGTGCAGTTTATGCGGCAGCGGCTAGCCGTCGCGCTCGCTAGGCTTGGAACGGCAGAGCAGCCAATCAGGAGTCGCGATGCCGCGGCCAATAAGAAAGAGCGTTACAATTTTACTATGAAAACTAATCGAAGCGGTGTATGCAGAAGTTTTTGACGATCTACAAGTTACAGTTGCTATCAGTATGGATATCACTTGATCACTGTTTCGAATAAAACATAAAATAAATAAAACATGCTATACCTGGTCTATGGTTGACAGGTTCTTGTATGTAACCTTGTCCGGTCAGTAAAACTAATTGCGATAATTTCCAAGAATGCTTGCAATCGAGGTAGCTCGGGCTGAAAATATATATATATATATATATATATATCGAGCTTACAACTGTCAATTGATTGAGTGTTTCTGAACCGGAGATTCGGGCGCTACGCGCCCTCACATACTAAAAAAAAACTTCTCGTTTAATTTATACCTAACTTAACTTTTACTTAAAATGATCAATGTTTCGTACTGGTCAAAAAACCAATAAGACATGTCTGACTGCTGTGGTGTATTAATAATAGGTCACTTCTGCTTGTAATACGACAATTATCTAAAAATCTCAATCACACAAACGCCGCAGCGATATCCCCCAATAAACTTCGAAAATTAAGCCAAATTTACTCGTCATCAAACACGCAATCTCATTGGCCGCGGCGTCGCGACATCTGATTGGCTGCTCTGCCGTTGCCAACCTAGCGAGCGCGACGGCTAGCCGCTGCCGCATAAACTGCACTTCAACCAGTGATCTTTATACAAACTGGATGTATAACTCTGGTGTCTGAGCATTGAATTGCAGCGTGCCTCTTCGACCGTAGATACTGGTAGACTGGGCACGGCAATCGTATTCATGGCACCAATATCTCTGCAGCTAAACCATTGCTTTGCCAACAGTCACGTGGAAATGTACAGATGTGATACAGCTTTGTCTAGAATTATACAGTGCTTTTTGTGAAGGCAGAAAACATTAAATTTCAAGTGAAAGTATTATTGGCTTAAAATGTTGGCATTTCTTGAAAACAGTCGCCTTGTTTATTATATCCGGCTAATGTTTGCCAACAGCCACGTGGTCATATGTTTGAACCACGCCATATGTATAGCCGCTCTGGTGTTTGGCCGGTCTGTTAGTATCTATGGTCGAAGGCGTGCCTGCACATTCATATGTTTTGCACACGATTTCGCATTGTTCGCCATCTTTAAATTTGGCAAATGAGTTTCCATCAGTTATTACGTGACAAAGAATTGCTCGCTTACCTCTTGACTTGGAATTTAATTCAATATTCGATGTTGTAGGCAGATATGGGAATGGAAGCGAAACATATTTTCTTCTCTTTTTCTTTAAATGCTTCTTAGCAGCCATGTTTGAATTTGGCAAGAAACTAAATATGAATATCTATGGCTGGCACGCTAAGACACCTGAAGTTCAACATCCAGGTAGTATAGAGATCAATGACTTCAATCCATACAAAAATCTATCAACCATAGAGCAGGTACTAGTATAGCATGTTGTATTTACCCTACGATCTGTACGAAACAGTCGCCAACTAATTCTAAATCTTTATTTTACGAGGCCAATAACTGATACTGACCGGACAAGGGTACATACAAGAACCTGTCAACCACAGAGCAGGTATAGCATGTTTTGTTTACCCTATGATCTGTACGAAACAGTCATCAACTAATTCTAAATGTTCATTTTACGAGGCCAGTAACTGTTACTGACCGGACAAGGGTACATACAAGAACCTGTCAACCATAGAGCAGGTATAGCATGTTTTATTTATTTTATCGTCTGTCTGAAAGTGTAATCAAGTGATTTCGAAAATAAAATAATTGAAACTTTATGTTAACACGTTAATTTTCACATCTCTAAACAATACTCGGTTTCGTGCATAAAAACATTACCGCATATTTCATTTCCAAAGTCAAAAATTATAATTTACATATTGCGCGGCGTTAAGGTTCAGTTACCATTGGCTGACGACGATACTCTTCTTTGTGGTGTGATTCGCTAGCCACATAATCACGTGGTCTGCAACAAATGAACATCGCGTTGCCCAGCCTCCAATTCAGGCGATAGGAAGCAAATGTGCCGTATTTGGTGGATTTTGTATTTTTACTTCAATATTACGAAAGGTGGCAACTTAAATGTAACGGCGCTTGAAATACATTTGAAAAACACGTATTTTAAGGTAAGGTATGTCGTAATTAAGTACGGAGAAATTATGCCTACATGTATGAAACCTTTACCACGGAAAAAGTAGTTTTTAAAATGTGTGGAGTAAGCTCAGTATACGAGTGGTTGAGACAGCTAGGGTTAAATTTTACTAAACTGCAGCGCCGGTATAGTGCGCTAATGTTGGCAACAGAATGCTGACTTTACGAGAATAATTTATTTACTCAGCAGATAGGAGAAACTGTCAATCAAAGAGCCGGAACAGCGTTTATTATTTTGTGGTCAGCACAAAATGTTATTCGGTTGTAGTTTACTTGTCGTGTCGCGGTGTAGTGTGGCGATGTTGGCAACGTCCTGTGCCCGTGACGATAGCCAGTCGGGGAACAGTATACGTACGATTGCAATTTATTTATTGAGCGGACAAGAACTTGTCAACCAGGAACTACATTAATTGGTAATATGTGCATCGCTTCTCGCCGGGCTGCAGTGGTTTTGTTGGCACCAATGGTAATGGCGGCAACTCAAATAGTTAAATTTTACTGCATATAAATGTTACATCTAGGTACTTTACCTCTACATACCTTGTCTTAAAATGCTTATATTGGAAATATCTCTAATGTGATGTTTCATTTTCCCTCCAATCATTCGTAGTAAGGAAGATTAAATACGAAATACGTCAAATACGGTACATTACCTTAAATTCAAGATTTCGCAGTGCAATGTTCCTTTGTTTCACCAACTAAGCACAGGGAACGTGATATAGTCAGCCAATCACAGCACAGCCAATGACAGCATTAGCACAGTCTACTAACATATACAGTCACGACACTCCTAAAGATTTTTGTTATACGCTGCGATAGCAGCGCTCCAAGCAGCCGGCAAGCTACTTTTCTGAATACGGTAGGTGATGAGTGCGAATAGTATCGTTTAGGTTGACCTCAGCATAATGTTTACATTAGGGAACGTATGTAGTGCCTTATAAATAGGTAATAATTTAAAAATAGCTCCCCATTTGTCTTTCTTAGGTTTCATAAGATCCCTGATAAGGTACGAAACAGTACATTACAGGACAGTTAATTTACAATTATCCTGTGACATACAGTCTTTAAATGAGTAATTTCATTTTCTATTAAAAATAAAAATGCGTAGGGCACACCAGGAGACATGCCCTTTAGCAGAGAGACGTCAATTTCTATGCAGGAACGTTAAGTATTCTTCATTACAATTCCAGTAAAATCGGTGAGGGTGGAACATAGGAAACGTATATAGAATGCAATAAATACGGTATTTAACATACCAAATCAACCATCACAGCTGTAGCTGAAGGAAAAACTTCACAAACATGGCAATATAACGATAAAAGCAACCAAACTGTTTTCCAACAAAGAAGAACCCAATTCCACAATTGTTGCTACACCTGAACCACAAACGGCAAGAACCATCAAAACATTGGTTTTTTAAAGCTAAAGTAATTACATTTAAAAGAATATGCACGTATAAGAAAGACGAGTGACGTGTAAAAATATGATTATCATTAGACTCCGTACCGAATTGATACACGTCAAAAACTGGTTGTCCTAGTAAGAACAGACCATAATAGAAATTTATTATACCATTAAGTTTATATGCAACTTATTTTCAGCGGAATAAGCTGCAAATATCCACATATTCGTAAGTATTTGTTCATGAAGAGTTGTTCTTTATACCATTGAATCATTTAAATGAGGCTGCTTTTATATTAATTTCTGTATTTCGTTTTTTCTCTCGATATTTCAATAATGCTTGTAACGCAAAAATTATAGTAAGCATTTCGTTATTTACGTACAAAAGTGATTATAAACAAACATGACTACTTCGACAGCTTGCCCACCGCTAGGAGCGCTAGCGTCGCAACGACTGTCAGTTGGTAACAACTTTTACAGCAGTGAGTGTCGCGACTGTATATCTTAGACTGTGGCATTAGTCAGACAATAGTAGTCATCCAATAGAACACTTCCTCGCGGCGTGCAAATAGGAGCGGTTATCGTTCAAGTTTCGATCTGTCCGCACATTGTGAGTTTTTTTTTAATTTTTATTTTACACAGTATATTAACCTGGGGATTCCTGTGACTGCAGGAAGAGATAGATCTGTCTGCATCCCGTAAGATTTTTTTAAAATAAACTCAAACATGAAGAGTCATGTCGTAACATTTTTGGAAGTGGTTGAACTGACATTAATCTAAACAATACTGTGGCTGCAGTAAAAGATAGATCTGTCTGCATCCCGTGAGATTTTTATTTTAATAAACTGAAACATGAAGATTCATATCGTACGTAAACGCACTCGCAATAGCGCGTGCGGAACATTTTTGGGAGCGATTGGACCTCATTAATCTTGGCAGTTCTGCGACTGCAGTAAAAGACAGATCTGGCTGCATCCCGTGAGATTTTTTTAAATTAAACTGAGAGTCATGCTGTACTTAAACGCACAATATTTTTTTTTAAGTAGAGTGTAACATGAAGAATTACGTAGCATTTGAACACACGCGCTAAAGCTGACATGCTCTCCGATTGGTTACACAGACTATATATTCGGCTTCATTGGTTGACAAAAGAGCATCGCAAAGCGTGACTTCACTTTTTCACTTAGCTAGGCTCTCGCACCATATTTAACCAGTTTCATAATTGTACTTCACTATTACGATAAATATCGGTAATTTCCAAGAATGCTTGCAATCGCAGTAGCTCGGCCTGAAACGATGTATATCGAAAGTACAACTCTAAATCATTGACGTGCGACATGTCAAAATATGAATGTTAAGGAACGTATAATTGCGTACAAATAATTTAACGAGTGTTACTGTAACTCTAAGTTGGTATGAATAGCAGAATATTGATATATCCGTAGGAACTTCATTGCTCCAACTGTCACTGACGTAAATTGGAGCTGCGGTAGTATGTATCTACGTAACAACATATTCGGAAGTCGTGGTATTTTCGTAGAAAACTTTTGAATGTTTCTGGTGATGTACATTGCAATGTAATTTCGGATAAGCTTTACCGAGTAGGAAATCTTCAGAAAAGTACATCAAGAATCATCACGTCTTGGGTTTGAAAGTTTTTTTTAATTAACAGAATATGAGTGCAATTGATTCGTCAATAATATTGATTTCTTAACATTTAAAGTACTTTGCAATCAAAGCTACATAAAGGAAAAGGAAAACTGTCATATCCACATAGTGATTGGTTCTCGATGTACTTCTCCGAAAATCTTTCGTAGCGACTCTAGAGAAGTACATTGAGAATTTGTAACTACATAGATGTGACAATTTTCATTTTTCTCTACGTAGCTTCGACTGCAAAGTATTTTAAATGTTAAAAAAAAAAAAAAAAAAAAAAAAAAAAAAAAAAAAAAAAAAAAAACCTCCGTCATTCACGACAACAGAAACCAATTAAATAAGTTCCGAAAACAATAATATACGTTCCTGTGACTAGGAATAAAACACACTTCATGAACCGCGCATTAATAGTAGCATAATCGATTACATTTGCATGTTCGATTTATATCGTTTCAGGCCGAGCTACTTCGATTGCAAGCATTCTTGGAAATTACCAAAATATCACTCCAGATGTAACATAGCATTAAAAAACTTCAATAAACGAACCGTTTTCAGGCTAAAGCTGACATGCTCTCCGATTGGTTAGACAGACTATATATTCGGCTTCATTGGTTGACAAAAGATCATCGCAAAGCGTGACTTCACTTTTTCACTTAGCTAGGCTCTTGCACCGTATTTAACCAGTTTTGTAATTTTACTTCACTATTACGAAAAATATCACTTCAATAAACGAACCGTTTTCAGGCCGATTTTGTGTCCTACAGTGCCCGGAAGTGGCATGTATTTATTTATATTTTGTCTTGACAACTTCAATTAAAAGGATTTTTTTTCTGATCGGACAAGGGTACATACAAGAACCTGTTAACCATAGAGCAGGTACAGCAATTAATTTTGCTGCAAGTGAAACGAGCAGCAATAACACTTACTCTGTAGTTCGTGAAAAATATCAACCCAATTCTACACTTCATTGTCATCTGTTGCCAACATAAGCACTGGAGCTTGGTGAGAAGCGTCGAAAAGTTTTACCGAAAAAACGTTAACGTTTTACCGTACGTAAATGGCACTTCCGGACAATGTAGGACACAAGATCGCCCTGAAAACAGCTCGTTTACTGAAGTTCTTTAACGCTGTAGCAACATTAGTGTAGTTTTTTTTTCGTAATACTGAAGTATAATTACGAAATTGGTGAAATACGGCGCAAGAGCCTAATGAAGTGTGAAAGTGTAGTTAATGCTTTCCGATGTTCTTTTGTCAACTAATGAAGCCGATCGAATGAGGTCTGTTAAGCCAATCAGAAAGCAGAATTCGAATACAGCATATCAACTGTAATTATGCAATCACAACAGAACACATTTCGCCGATCAGGACTGGAAACGCGCATTTTAAGTGTACGATACCGCCCGTCGGCTTTGACCAAGTACGACATCTATCATGTCATTTTATCCATCAAAGTTTATATTTTTCGTATTACAAGTCACCGATAATACTGTAACTGTTGCACAGGTAAATATTTGTATGAGTTCTTAGGTATGGGTCCGCATATCGTGAAATTTTTTAAAGGAAAAACGCGATTTTTGAATGTAAGTTTTCTTAATGATGTAAAATATAATAATTAATCGGGGTATAGTGTACAGTTTGATACCACCCGTCAGCTTTGGAATGTCACGCGAAAGCACCCAACGAGGAGTCGAGTTCAGGCAGCCAATAAGAGTGAGTGTTTCAAGGTTATATGAATTGGGGTATATATATCATTTTGTTTTGATATTTACGTAACGCTTTAACATTTAGGTGTGATGGAAATATTATAAATGAGTTCCAGTGACTATGGAATGATATAAGTGTTATTGTCTAACCTTTCCGCTCGATTTGTATTAAATGCACAATACATAAATCTCGCTTACGGTAGTAATTATTCATAATAGACACACAAATTATCGTTATATGGGTGGTGTCAAACTGTTGACTAATCCATCTACTAATTACGTTATACGGGTGGTATCAAAATGTAAACTAATCCACGTACCATCTCGTGAGTTTTTTGTTTTTTAATAAATAGAAACACAAATTGTTACGTTATACAGGTTGTATCAAACTGTAAACTAATCCACCTGCTATCCCGTGATTTTTTTAAATAATATATCAGAAACTCAAATTATTACGTTATACCTGGAGAAGAAAAGAAACAAGTACACGAAGATTCACCGGGAACAAATTTATTACTTACTTAGGTCTTTACAGTTTTATGGTATAATTTGTAGATTTCAATGTTATTAGTTTGTGTTTTGTTTACTACGAAGTAAGTATCGTCTTTGTTAGATTATTTTTTCGTTAAGACTATGAAGTGAAGAAATAATGCTGTTCATGCTCTATGAGTCTTGTATGTACCCTTGTCTGCCCAGTTAAAGTAATTGCCCAACAAAGATTTCATGTTAAAACATTTGTGTTGCCAAGCGATTGGCTAATGCTAACGTCATATTGCCAACATTAGCATGCGTGGCTGCCAGACGGTAAGTAAAATTTAACCGATCCGGGGATAATTTCCTTGGAGCCGTGTACATCGAATGAAACGGCAGTGCAGTCGATATATATCGGACGTTGGACTCTCGCTCCGCTGACAGTAACGGGAAATTAAGATGGCGGAACTGCTGGTTTGTGTAGCTAACACCGAAGTTGATTCTTGACGAGCTAATTGTATGAAAATTATTGGCCGATAAAAATTGCAACAAGGTCGTGAATCGGAAAAGTACTTCAGATCCAGTCACTACAGGGGTGTAAGAGTTTGTTTTTTATGCATTGTACATTGACTGCATTCGCTTAATAAACAACTCATATCCGATGTCAATGAAAACAGACTTTTCAGCGAAAGCTATGTATTAGAACAAACTATATGGTCGAACAAGCGAATGTTATGATTTTTACAAAGATGTCTCGATTTTTAAGAGTACAGCTTGTTCACTAACAAGTTAAACTGTACGCTTAGGTTCCTGTCTACATCATTTAATATGATGACATGTTCGTAAAAATCATATCATTCACTTTTCCACTCACAACAATTTAAGCTATACTGTTAGGTTCCTGCCTATGTGCACGAAAAATTTCATAATGGGATCTCAATGGGTTCTTGTATAAAATATTATTTTACTACCGGAATACACACGACTGAGGTGAGAAGCAGACTATTTCTAGGCTATGAATACTAAGGCAGACCTACATAATACAGACGTATTAAGTTAGCCTTTTTATGTCTCTTATAGTTTGTTAACTCATTAAATGATATAGTGTTGTTTTAATTTAATTTTCATGATTCTTTTAACTATGCATCTGAAGTAAGTGAACACATTTTAATTGGTAATATACATGCTAAAAGTTAAATTCTGAATAAAGCCACTCACCTTCACCCTTAGTTGGAAATAGCAGAGGTTATCCTTTTCTTGGTTTTCCAGTGTTCCTTATATTAGAAATTGGCAAAAGTAATGACACTTGAGAAAAAGATTATCTTGTTAATATTTCCAAAGATAGAACTACATTTCTGATAATAATTTATTTACAGAGTTAATATGCATGGTATTTATAGAATTAAGTGTTTAGTGAGGATAGGCCTAACACAATTTAAACGTACTTCTTTTTGATCTTCTTTCCAAAGCAATAGAAGACAATTTAATTTCTTTAGCACTTGATGTGTAGGTTCTTCATGTAGCTGTAGTTGGATACACTGTTTGTAAAAGACTATTTCTAGGGACGTCTAATATATACCTTGGTTGTGGATAGTAAAAAGAATGCACTGGACCTTGTTGGGTGTAAAAAAAATATTCGGTACATGTCACTGTATTTTTCTTCAGTGCACCATAGCCATCAAGAGTCATTCATCATATGCTTCTGTCACAAAACCCTGCAGAAATACTTTTCATATCTGATGGTGTTATTTGCTTTACTGTTGTCACATATTCAAGAGACTAAAATAAGGCTTGACACTAGGGTTGCCAGATGGAACTCGAGGCAGGCCCGGAGACCAGACGTGTCTCCCCTCCCCCTTGGCCAATGACTCAACCCCCCCCCCCCAACCAGGATTACATGTGAATTCTAAAAGAAAAAAAAATACTAATCATCTCCTCCCTACAGCAAGTATTGTAAGAATGGTGGTGTTTCACACCATGGTAAGTCAAAGTTAACTCCGTTGCAGTGACTTTGTCGTCTTCTGCAGAAAATTGTTTCGGCAAGAATTTAAGAAGCGACTGATTCTTCTTTTGTGTGGTAATATTTGCTTTGTGTCTTTCTGATTGTAAATGTTTATTCACAGCTTGCACTCCATCGTACTTAAAAGTAAATGAAATATTGCATATTCCGCACTTACACATACACTCATCAGCATCGACTTTTTGTAGCCACACTTTATAATTTTCTTCCTGCAACCATTCTTCACGGAACGAACTTAGATATCGTCTTTTCATTTCACTGTTATTACTCACAAATCTGAGTTAATGTAAGCTTGTCTGTTCACACACGATCCGAGTATTCCAAAAATTGCCGGTAAACTGATAACAAACAATGAACGAACGAACAAATAATAGACGTCGCCAGTTGACACGTTGCCGCAACAATGTTTGCTTAATAATGCTTAGCCGATTATTACCGACGCAACAATGAAATGTTTTCTGAGGAAGAATAGAAAAGTAGCGTTTTGATGCAATAAGAAATTGATATTTATATAAAGTTATTCATAATTACTAGAGAGGAGCCGGCCGGGAATGGCCGAGCGCACTGAGGCGTCTTGCCACGGTGCGCGAGGCTGCTCCCGCCAGAGGTTCGAATCCCCCCTAGGGCATGGATGTTGTGTTAGTCCTTAGTTTAAGTTACGTTAAGTTCGATGTAGATCGTCGCTACATGAGCATAGTACTTAAAAAGCGTCGTAAAAAAAAGTTAAGATGAAGGTTACATTCAAGCCCGGAGATGAGGGTCATTGGCCCGTAGACCCGGAGAATTCATTCCAAACCCGGGCACTCCGGGCGGCGCCCGGAGATCTGGCAACCCTACTTAACACTAATTTGACTCTCTGTGCAGGTTTTATATTCAACTTTTGTGTTCCCACAACTGCTTTAGACCCACTAAACCGAAGTAAGTATTCTTTAATCTGTTCATAGTCTTCTGTTGTGCAGTATTCAAAGTCAATGTTTTTTTTATGTTGTCCGTGGCAAATACGTAAAGTGACTTGGGTGTTTTGTGGCCCTTGTAAGCTGGCTTTAGCAGCTAGCCGCCTAACAGTCCCGCCAAGTCCATCGCTTTGCCGTGGGATGTTGCAAACAACTCAACTTCAAAATCAGTTTCATGCAAACACAAATTAACGAAGTTATCTTCTTTTTATATTGTGCAGCTGAGCCATCCAAAAAATAAGTATTCTTTTTGAGTGCAAAAGGCAAAGTTTGCTTTCTGATCTCTAGCAGTTTTTTTTTTTTCTGGAATACATAGAAAGCGACTGTATTATGTTCCAGGCAATCTGATATGAAGACATACTGCAGATGTTTCAGTTTTCCTTCTCATTTATAATATATAATGAAAGGATGCAGTGTAGCTTCGGTGGTAGTCGAGTGGAATGATTGTGTTTCATCTTGTACAACGAAAAAGTAGTTTTCTGCAAAATTACAGTTGACTGCTATATGGCCTTCAGTTAAATTGTCCTTGATTTCGCTGTAGTATTCTTTCTGCTGATTAGCTATAAATGCATGAGTTTTAACCTTAGTTAGAGTGTCCAAAAACTCGTCAGTAATGTCATCAGTACTTCTCACTGCAGTTTCCATCAAACACCTATCTACACCTGCTGTAGGTAACTTAATCAACCATTTCATCAGTGAACTTTGCAATCAACAGATCTTTAAGCCTAGAGACACCAGGACATTCTTTGAAAATTCCCATAAAACATTGTTGAGATGGTGGATTGCACACCATCTTGATCAGGCAGGAATGATAAGATTTCAAAGCACATTTCGAAACAAAATTTTGCATTTTAGCACCATATTGCCATAAACTACAGCAATAGTATAATGTTTTGATGTAAAGTACACACACGGACAGTATGTTCTTCCACCTAGGAAACACTTCTTTTGTCTAAATTCGAAAAACTTAGAAAACACCATTTTGTTTGTTTTGTTTGTTGGGAACTCTTCCTTAAATAATTGCTATAGTTCTTGCAAATTTGCCAACACTAGCCTCTTTTGAACCTGGATCTTTCCAACATTTTTTTTTTTATTTTTTTTTATTTTTTTTTTTTTTTTTTTTTTTTTTTTTATGGTCCCACAATCTCTTTTCCGTGGCATCATTCTACTAACGTCGTCAGAATTGTATAACTCTTTTACAGAATCAACAGTATTCTCATTTAGAGTTCTTCCAGGTTTAGGATCAGGATTTGACAAAATTCCTTTTTCATTTAGCTACTAACAATTTTACTGCACGGGCCATGAAGTTTGTCACCCCAAATTCTTCTTACATTTTCTGAATGCTCCATTTCAGAGGTAAGATAGACAAAAATCATCATTTTTTTCACTTCTTTTTGTTATTTGCGCAAACTTTTCTTTTAACTCTTGAATCATCTCTGATTCATCTTCATAATGTTCAATAAAAGCTTCTTCCTGGCTCGATTCTGATAGTAAGCTATTTTCTATAGATATTTGACAGAGCACTTAAAGATCAAAGTCGAAACAAGTTCCCTGGAGTGGACGACATTCCCTCCGAACTATTGAAGTCTCTGGGGAAGCCAACCATGACAAAACTATTTCACCTAGTGCTTAAGGTGCATGAGACAGGGGAAACACCCTCAGACATTAAGAAAAATTTTATAATCCCCATTCCAAAGAAAGCAGGTGCAGACACGTGAAAATTACAGAACCATTAGTTTAATAAGACATAGTTGCAAAATTTTAACACGAATTGTTTACAGAAGGATGGGACAGCTGGTAGAAGCCGACCTCAGGGAAGATCAGTTTGGATTCAGGAAAAATGTAGGAACACGAGAGGCATTCTTCACTTTATGGCTTATCTTAGAAGATAGATTAAGGAAAGGCAAACCTACATTTCTAGCTTTTGTAGATTTGGAGAAAACTTTTGACAGTTTTGACTGGAATACAAACTTTCAAATTCTGAAATCAGCAGGGGTAAAATATAGGGAAAGGAGGATTAGTTACAACTTGTACAAAAACGAGACAGCAGTTGTATGAGTTGAAGGGCATGAAAGGTATGCAGAGGTTGGAAAGGGAGTAAGGCAGGGTTGTAGCCTTTCCCCAATGTTATTCAATTTGACCAATGAGCAAGCTATAAAGGAAAGCAAGGAGAAATTTGGAGAAGGAATTAAAGTTCAGGGTGAAGAGAAATAAAAACATTGCATTTTGCCGATGATATTGTAATTCTGTCAGAGACAGCAAAGGACCTGGAGGAACAGTTGAACGGAATGGACATTGTGTTGAAAGATGCGTAAAAGATGAACATTTTTGTTTGTTGTGGTCTTCAGTCCGCTCTCCATGCTACCCTGCCCTGTGCAAGTCTCTTCATCTGCGAATACGTTCGGCAACCTACATCCTTTTGAATCTGCTTACTATATTCGTCCCCCGCTCTCTCTACGATTTTTACCCCACACGCTTGCTTCTAATGCTAAGTTGACAATTCCTTGATCATCTCAAGAGCAAAACAAGGGTAATGGAATGCAGTCTAAGAAAATCAGGTGACTCTGAAGGAAACAGATTAGGTAGAGAAAGAATAAAGATGGTACATGAGTTTTGTTACTTGGGCAGTAAAACAACAAACGATGGTCGCAGTACAGAGGACATAAAATGTATAATTGCAACGAGAAAAAAGTGTTTTTTAAAAAGAGATATTTGTTAAAATCGAATATTAATTTACGCGAAAGGAAGTCCTTTCTGAAGGCATTTATGTGGAGTGTTGCCTCGTATGGGAGTGAAACATGGACGGTAAACAGTGCGGACAGGAAGAGGATAGAGGCTTTTGAAATGTGGTGCTACAGAAGAATGCTGAAGATTAGGTGGGTGGATCGCGTAACTAATGAGGAAGTGCTAAACAGAATTGGGGGTGAACAAATTTCTGGCATACCTTGACTAAAACAAGGGATGGATTGGTAGGTCACATTCTTAGACTTCAAGGAGTCGTGAAATTTAGCGTTGGAGGGAAGTGTGAGGGTTAAAAACCGCAGAGGAAGACCAAGAGACGAATACAATAAGCAGATTCAGATGGATGTGGGTTGCCGTTCTTGTGAGGAGATGAAGAGGCTTGCTCAGGATAGAGTAGGGTGGAGAGCTGCGGAAAACCAGTCTCCGGACAGAAGACTACAACAAGAAGTATTGTTACATATCAAATTGAAGCGAATTTTTAGAGGAAAACGATGGTCCAAGTTTGAGCTCGCAATGTCGTGTAGTTTTTCAGCTACAGCATTTTAAAGCAACCATTAATCGATCAAAAACTCATTTTTTCGACTTTCGAACCCTTGAAACTCAAAAACCAAAATCAGAAAAAGTCTGAGTCAAATATTTAAACTAGTTTTGGTGGGTACATTACAAGAAAAAAATCATCCAAACCTGAGAGGTCAAGGTTAGGACAGTTAGTTTTTTTGAGATGGCACGACCCTGTCGTACAATATATGGTTTTAAAATCTTGATCCAGCCAGTGGCAACTTCTTCCTCTTAGTTGTTAGATCGTACAACCAAAATTTCTATTTCATTTTCATTTATTGCGCTTTAGAGTACAATAGCGCATTATAAGCAAATGTATTTTTAACAGTTACACGCCAAACTCAACTTTTAAATCTCAAACAGTTTTTATTTTTATTTATTTATTTATTTATTTTTTTTTTTTATTTCGTACAATTTTCTGTATACTAACCAATGTATTAGTAGCAAAATAATATATTACGTTTTCGCATCAGTTATTCGATAATAACACTACACTTTCTTCATTTCACACCTTTTCCTACAGAAGGATATATTTAAAAAACGAGCTGCTGCTTTGTTTGACCAAGGCGGCCAACCGTCGCGTATTCTGAGGGACAGTCCCGCATTTGGCCTCGTTGTCCGGCATTGGGATGGTTACTGAAAATGTCCCGCAAAATGGCGAAATCGTCCCACATTTCAATAATTTTACAATTTTTGGTCTAAGAGCACAAGCCGAAACTATTTGTGTACGGCACGCTATGTCATTCTGTTTGCAAGTTAACTTCACAAGGCATCACCTACGAGTAAATGACGGTCTTCTTACATTAAATGCAAAAGAAAAAAAGATAGAGCCAGTCGTGAAAAAATTGTATCACCTGGTATGCAAGATGTATGAGACTGGGGGAAATACCTTCTGACTTCCAGAAGAATAGTGTAATTCCAATTCCAATTCAAAAGAAAGCAAGTGCAGACAAGTGTGAAAATTACAAAACTATCAATCATGGGTGCAAAATACTAACACAAATTATTTACAGACGAATGGAAAAACTTGTGGAATCCGACCTCGGGGAAGATCAGTTAGGATTTAGAAGAAATGTAGGAACACGGAAGGCAATACATTACGACTTATCTTAGAAGATAGGCTAAGGAAAGGCAAACTTACATTTCTAGCTTTTGTAGATTTGTAGAAAGCTTTTGGCAATGTTGATTAGAATTCACTCTTCAAAATTCTGAAACAAGCAGGAGTAAAATATAGGGAGCGAAGAGTTATATTCAACCTATACAAAAACCAGACAGCGGTTATTAGAGTCGAAGGGCAAGAAAGGGACGCAGAGGTTGGGAAGGGAGTAAGACAGGGTTGTAGCCTTTCGCCAATGTTGTTCAGTCTGTACTTTGAGCAACCTGTGAAGGTATACAAGGAGAAATGGAATACAAGGAGAAATTTGGAGAGATAATTACAGTTCAAGGAGAAGAAATAAAAACTTTGCGCTTTGCCGATGGCATCGTTATTCTGTCTGAGACTGCGAAGGATTTGGAAGAGCAATTGAATGGGATGGACAGAGTCTTGAAAGGAAGATGAACATTAACAAGAGTAAAACGAAGGTAATGGAATGCAATGTCAGAAAATCAGGCGATGCAGTAGGAATTAGATTAGATAATGAGACAATAAAAGTAGTAGATGCATTTTGTTATTTGGGTAGCAAAATAACTTCTGATGGCCGAAGTAAAAAAGATATAAAATGCAGAATGGCTAGGGGAAGAAAAGCGCTTCTAAAGAAACGAAACTTGTTAACATCCAATATCAAATTATATGTTAGGAAGTCCTTTCTGAAAGCATTTGTCTGGAGTGTAGCATTGTATGAGAGTGAAACGTGGACGATAAGGAAATGTGGTGCTAAAGACGAATGATGAAAATTAGATGCGTAGATCACGTACCTAATGAATGTTCAAATGTTTGTAGAGTCTATGGGACTTAACTACGGGGTCATCAGTCCCTAAACTTACAAACTACTTATGAACTACTTACAACTAAGGACAGCACAAATATCCATGCCCGAGGGGGGATTCGAACCCCCGACCGTAGTGGCCGTGCAGACTGTGACTGGAGCGCCTCAGTCTCCTCGGTCACCGCGGCGGCATACCTAATGAGGAGGTGCTTAACCGAATCGGGGAGAAAATGAGTTTCTGGCATATCCTGACTAAGAGAAGGGGTAGATTGATTGGACACATTCTGAGACTTCAAGGAATTGTCATCTTAGCATTAGAAGGAAGCATGTGGGGTAAAAATCGTAGAGGGAGACCGAGGGACGAATACAGTAAGCAGATTTAAAAGGATGTAGGTTGCCGAACAAATTCTCAGATGAAGAGGATTGCACAGGACAGGGTAGCGTGGAGAGCTGCATCAAACCAGTCTGCTGACTGAAGACCACAACAACACCCAACATCTGAGTATTTCAAAATGACAAATTCGCTAGCAGTGGAACTTGTTTAATTGTTTTAAGCTGGTACCGTACTGCATTTGGTGATACAATGACTTATTAAAAAATTCTATTTTTGCCATATTTTCTGTGCCCTGTTAAGTGAGTTTCAGTAAGTGAAATGGAATATTTTTAAGCTGTTCAAGCTCGCAAACATTATGTAATATTATCACAGTCTTTATAAACGTACTTAAAATCTGACATGGAAATACAATGAAAGCATTCATCTCACTTCCATCAAGAATATAAAGGTGGTGACGTTCTGAAATAGTAACAACGCGTTTGAATAAAAATAATGGATGAAGAGACTTACTTTAATTCTGATAGTTGATGTCAAATCTGTGAATGAATACCTTTGCTTTAAAGCAAAAGTGAAGGAAATCGGTCGGATATAGAACGGCCTGAGGGACTGACTTAAGTTTACAGCAAGGACATACCCATAAGAAATATACAGAAGGAAATCGCGTTTGAGTATTAAAAGAAAAGGAAGGCGTGAGTTATGCAAATTCTGATACTTGATAACAAATCTCTCGATGAATACGTTTCGTTTAAAACAAAAATGAAGGAAATCGGCCGGGTAGTTTGGTCCAGCCGGCCGCGGTGGCCGAGGAGACTTAGGCGCTCCAGTCACGGTCTGCACGGCCACTACGGTCGGGGGTTCGAATCCCCCATCGGGCATGGACATTTGTGCCGTCCTAGTTCGTAAGTAATTCATAAGTAGTTTGTAAGTTTAGGGACTGATGACCCCGTAGTTAAGTCCCATAGACTATACAAACATTTGAACATTTTTTTGAACATTTAGTTTGGTCTGGCCGATGGACTGTAGGTTTCATAGATTCTTTTAATATATGAGTAGGCATACTCTTCCCGCCTATTTTTTTATTTTATTTTATTTATTTAGGTTATATGGCGCAATGTGTCACGTGATCTTAGTCCTCTTTCACATACTCGAAACGTCCCGCCTTATGTTTGACCGCAAAACAACAGTTTTATATTTTTATTGTTCATGTAGATTATTTTTGTGTGCAATACTCAGTAAACAGAATGTAGATTTGTTTTATGTGCTACATGTATAGGAAGTGCAGTTTAGGAAGCGTGTTACATTTTAACTGAGCGTTATTATACCAATTTAACAACCGGTTTTCGGTTATATCAGTTTAGCCTTACTGTAAAAACCGCACAATATAACCGGTTTTCGGTGTTTCATTGCTTATTATTTCCAGTAACAAATGTTGAGATCAAAAACCATTTTACGTCATCCTCAGATTTTTGCATTATACTTTTCTTCAAGATAAGTAGAATCAAAATATCTAGTAAAATAGGGAACTGATACAGAACTCAGTCCGTCTACCGTCGTTGCTTTTATCGGGAAGTAATGCGGGGTTGAATACTAAAAAAAAAAAACATCAGTTTTCTCCTATTCATTCTGAATCTCCGTTGAAAAATCATGTTATAATTAAGGATCACAAGACTAGTTGGCTGCCGCGGCGGATAAGCCGTGCACACTCGAGCTCTGCGCTGCGGTGCGTGCGGTCGTTCGCCGTCGGGAGTTCGAGTCCCCCTCGTGCTGGGTGTTTGTGTTGTCTTTAGGTTAGTTTACCTTAGTTTAGGTATCTACGGACTGCTGACCAAGCAGTTGAGTCCGATAGGTCTACAAACATTTGAACATTTTTTGAACTATTTGGCCAGTGCAAATAGTCAGTACTTTCGGTTGATATCAATATTGCTCCCTGAAGCAACCACAAAACTAAGGGCTTAGTTATTATTCCAAACTTGTAGTACATCAATAACATTACAGGAATATGAATCAAATTGACCTTCTCTTCCAACGAACGTTGTGGATGCTTTCTGCTTAAATGTTGCTGCAAGTTCTACATCTACATCTACATCCATACTCCGCAAGCCACCCGACGGTGTTTGGCGGAGGGTACCTTAAGTCCACTGTCGGTTCTCCCTCCTATTCCAGTTATGTATAGTTCGCGGAAAGAGAGATTGTCGGTATGCCTCTGTGTGGGCTCTAATCTCTCTGATTTTATCTTCACGATCTCTTCGCGAGATACACGTAAGAGGGAGCAATATACTGCTAGACTCCTCGGTAAAGGCATGTTCTCGAAACTTCGACAAAAGCCCGTACCGAGCGACAGAGCGTCTCTCCTGCAGAGTCTTCCACTGGAGTTTATCGATCATCTCCGTAACGCTTTCACGATTACCAAATGATCCTGTAACGAAGCGCGCTGCTCTCCGTTGGATCTTCTCTACCTCCTCTATCAATCCCACCTGGTACGGATCCCACACCGGTGAGCAGTATTCAAGCTGTGGGCGAACAAGTGTACTGTAACCTACTTCCTTTGTTTTCTGGCTGCATTTCCCTAGAATTCTCCCAATGAATCTAAGTCTGGCATCTGCTTTACCGACGATTGATTTTATATGGTCGTTCCATTTTAAATCCCTCCTAATGACTACTCCCAGATACTTTATGGAATTTACTACTTCCAGTTGCTGCCCTTCTATAGTGTAGCTAAATGATACAGGATCTTTCTTTCTGTGTATTCGCAGCACATTACACTTGTCTACATTGAGATTTAATTGCCATTCCCTGCACCATGCGTCAATTCTATGCAGATACTCCTGCATCTCAATACAATTTTCCATTGTTACAACCTCTCTATATACTACATCATCATCCGCAAAAAGCCTCAGTGAACTTCCGATGTTATCCGCAAGGTCATTTATATATATCGTGAACAGCAATGGGCCCATGACACTCCCCTGTGGCACACCTGACATAACTCTTACTTCGGAAGACTTCTCTCCATTGAGAATGACATGTGCGTTCTGTTATCTAGGAATTCCTCAATCCATTCACACAATTGGTCTGATAGACCATATGCTCTTACTTTGTTCATTAAACGTTTGTGGGGAACTGTATCAAACGCCTTGCGGAAGTCGAGAAACACAGCATCTACCTGAGAACCCATGGCCCTCTGATTCTCGTGGACGAATAGCGCGAGCTGGGTTTCACATGAACGCCTTTTTCGAAACCCATGCTGATTCCTACAGAGCAGATTCCTAGTCTCGAGAGATGTCATGTACCAGGTGTAGTTGTTATGGTCTTCAGTCCGGAGACTGGTTTGATGCAGCTCTCCACCCTACTCTATCCTGAGCAAGCCTTTTCATCTCCTCATAAGAACGGCAACCCACATCCACTTGAATCTGCTTACTATACGCGTCTCTTGGTCTCCCTCTGCGATTTTTACCCCACACACTCCCCTCCAATGCTAAATTTACGATACCCCGATGTCTAAGAATATGTCCTACCAAGCGATCCCTTCTTTTAGCCAGGGTATGCCAAAAATTACTTTTCTCACCAATTCTATTCAGTACTTCTTCATTGGTTATGCGATCTACCTACCTAATCTTCAGCATTCTTCTGTAACACCACATTTCAAAAGCCTCTATTCTCTTCCTGTCCGCACTGCTTATCGTCCATATTTCACTCCCGTACAAGGCAACACTCCACACAAATGCCTTCAGAAAAGACTTCCTTACACTTAAATTAATATTCGATGTTAGCAAATTTCTCTTCTTCAAAAATGCTTTTCTTCCCATTGCCATTCTGCATTTTATATCCTCTGTCCTGTGGCTGCATTTCCCTAGAATTCTCCCAATGAATCTAAGTCTGGCATCTGCTTTACCGACGATTGATTTTATATGGTCGTTCCATTTTAAATCCCTCCTAATGACTACTCCCAGATACTTTATGGAATTTACTACTTCCAGTTGCTGCCCTTCTATAGTGTAGCTAAATGATACAGGATCTTTCTTTCTGTGTATTCGCAGCACATTACACTTGTCTACATTGAGATTTAATTGCCATTCCCTGCACCATGCGTCAATTCTATGCAGATACTCCTGCATCTCAATACAATTTTCCATTGTTACAACCTCTCTATATACTACATCATCATCCGCAAAAAGCCTCAGTGAACTTCCGATGTTATCCGCAAGGTCATTTATATATATCGTGAACAGCAATGGGCCCATGACACTCCCCTGTGGCACACCTGACATAACTCTTACTTCGGAAGACTTCTCTCCATTGAGAATGACATGTGCGTTCTGTTATCTAGGAATTCCTCAATCCATTCACACAATTGGTCTGATAGACCATATGCTCTTACTTTGTTCATTAAACGTTTGTGGGGAACTGTATCAAACGCCTTGCGGAAGTCGAGAAACACAGCATCTACCTGAGAACCCATGGCCCTCTGATTCTCGTGGACGAATAGCGCGAGCTGGGTTTCACATGAACGCCTTTTTCGAAACCCATGCTGATTCCTACAGAGCAGATTCCTAGTCTCGAGAGATGTCATGTACCAGGTGTAGTTGTTATGGTCTTCAGTCCGGAGACTGGTTTGATGCAGCTCTCCACCCTACTCTATCCTGAGCAAGCCTTTTCATCTCCTCATAAGAACGGCAACCCACATCCACTTGAATCTGCTTACTATACGCGTCTCTTGGTCTCCCTCTGCGATTTTTACCCCACACACTCCCCTCCAATGCTAAATTTACGATACCCCGATGTCTAAGAATATGTCCTACCAAGCGATCCCTTCTTTTAGCCAGGGTATGCCAAAAATTACTTTTCTCACCAATTCTATTCAGTACTTCTTCATTGGTTATGCGATCTACCTACCTAATCTTCAGCATTCTTCTGTAACACCACATTTCAAAAGCCTCTATTCTCTTCCTGTCCGCACTGCTTATCGTCCATATTTCACTCCCGTACAAGGCAACACTCCACACAAATGCCTTCAGAAAAGACTTCCTTACACTTAAATTAATATTCGATGTTAGCAAATTTCTGTTTTTCAAAAATGCTTTTCTTCCCATTGCCATTCTGCATTTTATATCCTCTGTACTGCGACCATCACATGTTATTTTACTACCCAAGTAACAAAACTCATCTACCACCTTCATTGTTTCGTTACCTAATCTAATTCCTTCAGCATCACCTGATTTTCTAAAACCGCATTCCATTATTTTTGTTTTGCTCTTGTTAATGTTAATTTTATATGCTCTCTTCAACACACTGTCCATTCCATTCAACTGCTCTTCCAGGTCCTTTGCTGTCTCTGACAGAATTACAATGTCATCAGCAAAACGCAATGTTTTTATTTCTTCCCCCTGTACTTTAATCCCTATTCCAAATTTTTCCTTGCTTTCCTTCACCGCCTGCTCGATGTACAAATTGAATAACATCGGAGAAAGGCTACAACCCTGTCTTACTCCCTTCCCAACTGATGCTTCCCTTTCATGCCCTTCGAGTCTAATAACTGCGGTCTGGCTTTTGTACAAGTTATAAATTACTCTCCTTTCCCTATTTTACCCCTGCTGACTTCAGAATTTGAAAGAGTGTATTCCAGTCAACATTGTCAAATGCTTTCTCCAAATCTACAAAAGCTAAAAATGTAGGTTTGCCTTTCCCTAATCTATCTTCTAAGATAAGACGTAAAGTGAGTATTGCCTCCCGGGTTCCTACGTTCCTCCTGAATCCAAACTGATCTTCCCCAAGGTCAGCTTCTACCAGCTTTTCCATTCTCCTGTAGATAATTCGTGTTAAAATTTTGCAACCATGACTTATCAAACTGATGGTTCTGTAATTTTCACACCTGTCTGCGCCTGATTTCTTTGGAATGGGGATTATTACATTTTTCTTAAAATCTGAGGGTATTTCGCCTGTCTCATAAATCCTACACACCAGTTCAAATAGTCTTTTCATGGCTGGCTCTCCCAGAGACTTTAGTAGCTCTGAGGGTATGTCATCTACTCCTGAGGCCTTGTTCCGACCTAGATCTTTCAAGGCTCTGTCAAATTCATCTCTCAGTATAGCATCTCCTATTTCATCTTGATCTACGTCCTCTTCCCTTCCTACCACATTGTCTGTAAGTTCATTTCCTTTGTAGAGCTGCTCTATGTACTCTTTCCACCTTTCAGCTTTCCCTTCTTTGCTGAGAACCGGCTTCCCATCTGAGTTCTTGATATTCGTAGAGTTGCTTTTCTTGTCCCCAAATGTCTCTTTTATTTTCCTGTAGGCGGTATCTACTTTTCCCCTTCTTATACATTCTTCTACAGATTTGCATTTGGCTTCTAGCCACTCCTACTTAGCCATTTTGCACTTCCTGTCAATCTCATTTTTTAATCGTCTGTACTCCATCTTGCCTGTTTCATTTACTGCATTTTTATATTTTCTCCTTTCATCAATTAAATGGGAGGTAGAAAAGATCCAACGAAGAGCAGCGCGCTTCGTTACAGGATCATTTGGTAATCGTGAAAGCGTTACGGAGATGATTATTTACTTATTTATTTACAATTGTAGTTGGCCCATGACCTAATTGTTCGAAGTACAATTTCACACGATGTTTTTAAGCGTACCTCCTGATTTGAAAATATAATTTCGCCAACAGATTGAGGGTAAATTAAAATCACCGCCTATTATTATCGTGTGAGTCGGGTACGTTTTTGTAATTAGACTAAGGTTTTCTTTGGACCTTTCTGCTACTGTATCGTCAGAGTCGGGAAGCCAGTAGAGGGAACCAGCTATTAACTTCTTACGATTTTCTGGTATAACATTTAACCATAATACTCACAGGGACTATCAATTTCAATTTCGCTACGCGAAAGACTACTTTTGACGGCGACAAACACGCCTCCACATATTTTGTTTGATCTATCCTTTCTGAACACAGTGAGATCTTTTGCAAAAACTTCTGCTGAACTTATTTCCGGCTTGAGCCAACTTTCACTGCCTACAGTGATGTGTGTTTCAGTGCTGTGCTGTGAGCGCACATAGCCTAGCGGTTTGCGTTTTAACATGGAAGTGTAACAGTAATCAGTATACTACCAATGTCAAGCATCATACAGTATTATGTGAGCCCACTCACTGTGTGGTCTAAAATGCGTCCAACAGTATCGAACTTTCTGAATAAATTACGTACACATACACATACTTGGCACGCCCAAGGGGGGATTCGAACCCCCGACGGGGAACGGCCTCGCGCAATGTAGTATAGCGCCTCAATGCGCTCCGCCGCGGCGGGACAAATACATTCAAACAGATAACAAGGTTGACAAAATAGGAAAGGTAATACAAGAGATACTTCTTAAAGTATTCGTCCACTATCTGAAGGTGACTAAAACCTGCCCGTGATTAAACTATAAGCAAAGCGGCCAACTTTTTCGAAATTCAATGCGGGACATTTAGATCTGGTTCCCAAAATTTTTTGTCTCGTAGACCCCTTGTCAACTTCTTTTGCCCTGTGTAGACCCCCTGCCTTTTACCTTTTGTGTACTTGTTTTTTACTAATTCCTAACTGCAAATGTGTTTTCGCGCCTGATATAGTGCTACTAACTTTGATAAGTTTAACTGTAAAAGGGTGAAGTGAAAACAAGAAAAAAGGAAAATAAAGATGTAAAGTATTATACATTTATTGATTTAAATGACGCAGATGTATATTTAACAAACTGATACATATGCATATGGGTATATATCTGATATATCATCGGATATAAATGCAGAGGCATTATTGGCCCTTTTTTCATTCGACAAACGGTCACTGGTGCACGTTACGTTGCAATTTTGGAACAATTTGTCGCCACACGGCAAGCGTTAGAGGATCGACCAGGTGCTGACTGGTTTGTGCAAGATGGATCCCGACCACATCGGACCGAACAAGTGTTTCGCTTTCTTGAGGAATACTTCGGGAATCGAGTCATTGGTGTGGAATATCCCAAATTTACTGGTGCAGGCATGGATTGGCTTCCCTGTGACTTTTATTTTATTTTATTTTTTTTAGTTTGTGGGGCACAGTGAAAGACATGGTCTACCCGAAGCATCCCGCCACGCTGGACGAGCTTGAATCGGCGATCTCTGTGGCATGTGAATCCATTTCGGTTGAGACACTACGAAATGTGATGGAGAATTTCATTCTTTGTTTGCGCCACCTCTGTAGTGCCAATGGTGAACATTTTGAAAACATTGTAATGTGATTGTTTGCAAAGAGAGTTCATACGATTTATTCATCTTGAGGTTTGAAAAGCTCTTCAGTCTCCGTGTTTGCTTACAAAATAAATTTGTTTTATAGGTAAGGTCCGCCTTGAACAAACACAAATGTCTTTTGATTTTTTCCCATACATGTTTCGCTGGCGTTGCAGCATCATCAGTGGGATGTTTTTATTCGTATTGTCTGTCAAATTAACAATGAAATGGTTGTTACTTTTTTGTACATTAAGTGTCAAAACTACGGATAATTGTGAGACAAATATAAATCGTTTTCTTATTTTTATAGGTATATTAGGCCTACCTTAATACCAGATGTTGTTATGTTTGTGGTTCTTCAACTCACAAAACGTCATTGATAAGTTTTGACAGTTTGTCATCTGCAAACCAAAACATGTGTATTTAATGGGGTGAATGGTTAGCTTGTAAATATCGAGATTTTTACGAAATTATAGGACGTCGTTTTTTTGTTTTAGTTTAATTTTACTGTAGCGACTGCTTCTATAACAAAATGTTTATGTGTTTATAACAAGTTTTTGTCACTTACTTCGGTGAATATGCGCTGTTTTCGACAATTTTATTTCATACGATTATTGCACTTATGTATGCTGAGATGAGATGCGTACAGCGCCATCTGTTAGCAGCTTTTGTAACTATTATTTCAAACTGCTGTATAAACTTCTTACAGCTTTCACAATAAACATACCGTTTACTGCATTCCTCTATCGATCTTCGTTTTCGAGATATTTAATTTTGAAATCAGGGAGTCCTTTTCTGGACACCCTGTAGGACAACAACAAAGACGAAAGTCGTAGTTTCGTTAATAGATGTCCTAAAATATAAAACACAGAACGAAAAGGAAATTGTGTGTCATACCCGTTTACTTTGAAGCTACAAGACCACGCTTATTACGCTTAAAACTATTTATGTGTCTTGATGTAAATGATCTCGCTTTCATTGGGGAAAGCTGCAAAAATATTCGGATCGGGACGTATTCCTGCGTTAGTAGGTACCAGGTTCTGTCATTTAATTCGTCTCTTATAGTTCCACTACTGTTTATTCTTATTATCATACTTTTCGTCTGATATTAGACTAACACCCTCGAGTCTAAAACTATTATACCGTGAATTACGTAGAAAATGGTGCGAAAATAAAAGGTTATCCATACGATGTATATGACGTTTACAGGCGCCGGTCGCGGTGGCCGAGGGGACTGAGGCGCTCCAGTCACGGTCTGCACGGCCACTACGGTCGGGGGTTCGAATCCCCCCTCGGGCATGGATATTTGTGCCGTCCTTAGTGTTAGCTAGTTCGTAAGTAGTTTGTAAGTTTAGGGACTGATAACCCTGTAGGTGAGTCCCATAAGCTATACAAACATTTGAACATTTTTTCGTTTACGGGTGGCTCCCTTGCCCGCCGCTTGGAATGCTAGTGTCTGCCCAGCTGTCAGACGGCAACAGATTTTTCGCCAGTGAGTATCGCGACTGTATGTGTTAGGACACAGAGTAACATATATATTTGTCTGTGGTTAGGACTAGGCGCAGGGGGGTTGGAACACTTGCGGGGAGTGACACTTGCGGGGAACCCGGGGCCCTTGGGGTGGCTTATGGCTTTTCCTGTGTACAGGCACACCAACAAGTCTAGCACTGCTGTTGTCAAGTTTCCACACTGTCAACACAGAACGCACTGCACAGAACCGTTGAATTATGTCATGTGAATGTACCTACAAAATCTGCCATATGAAAATTTTAGTGTGAGTCCCAAATTTGTTTTTTCTATAATAACATAAAAAACATATAAAATTCAGAACTCGAAAACCAGTGAAGTTATGGACTTTAAGCGTTTTGTGTTGCTAAATCTTTACATAGTAGACACGATTCTAAAATTTGGTTGCTATCGCCAAAGTAGACGAAAAGTTAAATTTTTTGGTGTAATCTTCGCCGTGTAGACTGTATGTTGTAGAAGTCTACGCCGAACCCAATTATAATCATACCTCTGAGGAGAGAACGTTGTTTGCACTTCTCCTGCGTTTCTAGTCGGCCGTGCTGTGGTACGTAACGACATCAGACCGTTCCATTTCACCGAGAGCTATATATGTATTGGTGTGATGTCTGTTCTTTCGAAATAAGACATCACACAAATATATGTATCATTTAGACGCAAAGATTCTGGGTTCTGTTTTCATCGCTAACGCGATTAACAACGTTAGACCTCGTGTAAACAGTTAAAGGTTATGAGTGCCACTGGAAAAATGCATAAGTAACACCTGTTGTTTGAGAGTTGAAGATATCTGAAATTAGCCGAAACCGATATCTCGTAATAAACATAACGTGTAGCTGTCTATATTTCATAATGTAATTTCTAACATATTTTAAAGCTGCTCAAAACCACCTACAAAAAACCTTTATAATGAGATTGTATATAATTCCATGATCAAATTGTGTTTTAGTTATTTGTAGAAATACACCCAAAGATCTGCCCTTGCTTTTAGTGCCTTGATCAGCTGTTTATTTTTAGAGGTATTACTAGGAGCAGGAAAAATTCGCATTTGCGATCAAATTGTGTTTTAGTTATTTGTAGAAATACACCTAAAGATCTGCCCTTGCTTTTAGTGCCTTGATCAGCTGTTTATTTTTAGAGGTATTTCTAGGAACAGGAAGAATTCTTATTTGCGATAAATTGGAATATAGATGCGAATTCTGACTCAAATTGCAGTAAATCCGAAATTGTCATAAATGGTCTTTATTGCGAGATAACTTTATTTTCTGCCCTTAAATATGTACAAAGTAAACAGTAGGTACCGAAAAAATTCGCATTTTTCAATGAATGCGAAATATAGGCCCATGCTAATTTTGGGCCGGAATGCGAGAGACGTGAATCTTGTAATATACGCTATTTTTAGCGAACGTCCCGTTACTACTGCTCCACCTCACTCGGTGGGCCTTTCCCTGAATACGGCACAGGTAGCGGCTGGAGGGCGTGGAGTAGGGGTGGTGTATCGCTACTTTTGGAACACCCTGTTCACTACCTGCAGCGTCCGGGTCTCCCCGCTAGTGTCTACGCATTCCCTTTCCCCGCAAGTGTCACAAACTCAGGCGCAGGTCCCTCGTCCCCTGTGGCCAAAGGATAAGGACAACAGACTTCCGCTCTACCTGGGCCCTGCAAGGATTCTAAGAATGTGCACAGGCTTTAAGTTTTCAGCTAACATTCGACACACTTACTGAGCAGATACCTCGCTCTTTATCCGCATATAACTCGCGGGTATCCACGTCACTCACAATTTTACCCGCAAAGCAAGAAATATTGTGGATATTGGCGGGTATCCGCATCCCTCCACCGAGTAAAGCTCTACCGAGCGGAGTGGAGCGCCACATTTCCGGATCGCGCGGCATCCCCCGTCTGAGGTTCGAATCCCCCCTTGCGTATGGGGTTTGTGTCGTCTTCAGTTAGTTTACAAGTACTGTAGTTCGAAAGTTTAGGGATTGATGACCCCGCAGTTGATTCACATAAGCTTTTCAAACATTTTTGGAAAATCCTTGGAAACACGGACGTATGGCAGCCCGTTATTAGACAGATACAAGCCGGAGTTCGGAGTTATCTTCTGGTGCCGTTTCACGTTATCGGGTTTGTTAGACTACTAACATACTTACATCATAGGAAAGAAATCGATTGGGCGTGCTATCTTTTACGTAATAGCCAATCTGTATGTTTGCGTTATCGCTGACCGTAAGAAAATCAGTCTTGATTGCGTCGTCTCGTGTAGCAGGTGGGGTTATTCGAGATAATAGTATGTACTTACGCAATCTAATATATAAAGCAGAGTGCCCGTATATTTGTACGTGTTGCATAGCAATCTACAATTCTGTTCCACTCTTTAAAATTTTGCACACGTAAGCTTCAGTCCATGAGAACGGTCGCCGTAAGTGTAAGAATCACGTACGATACATAGTTCACGAGATATGACGTAATAAACAATGAGATGCGCGAAAAACTGCTGCATTTTGCGACAACACTGCTCATTTTCTCCTAAACCACTGGACCGATTTCAACCAAATTTGGTACACACATTCCTTACTGTGAAGTAACAATTGCTGCATGGTTAAGAATCACATACGGCACATGGTTCAAAAGATAATACGTCATACCCAATAGAAATCGCAAAAAAATGCTATATAATGCGGCGAGACTTCCGTAATACACTGTATGAGAATGACAGTACTTAGCGACTTGCAACAAACTTAAAAGGAAATTTCAAACCTTTATTAACCTTTTTCTCGCTGGAAACCATAGTAAAATGATGAAAGGAAAAACGTTTCTCGCTTACTACTTATTCGCTGTTTATGGACTAAAACTACGGCTCTCGGTATGACGTTACAATTTATAATTTGAACACTACAAATTGTAGTGACAGGAAATTTTACAGACAGTATACACACATTTAGCTGAATGTACCTTCTAAATCACAGTCCCACGCGTAGTTCATGAGATATTAGTACATAAACAGTAACGTTCCGCTGTTCATGGACTAAAACTCCGGCTTTCGGTATGACGTTACAATTTATAATTTCTACACTACAAATTGTAGCCGCAGGAAATTTTACGGGCAGAATACACATGCAGCTGAATGTACCTTAGAAATTGTATCACAGTACGACACATAGTTCATGAGATATACGCACATATAGAGTGACGTTTGTGGAAAATCGTCCCATCACGCACCAAGTATTAATCTATTACTTCTTTAGTACTGATAGTATTCGCAACAGATTTTGAAAGACATACAGCACTGATACAAATGAATACTTACCTGAAAAATTATACAATTGTACAACATATAACTCCTTTCACCTCTGGTAGTATTGCTCATGTGAAAAATACCGAGTAGCACCGTGGTTCGGAACCCACGTTAAACTGTAGGTCCCCCTATAACTGGCTGGGTAAGTCAGTTCCAAGGTCGGAGGAAGGCAACGGCATACCACCTCCAAACAGGACCGTGCCTAGTAAAGCACTGTGGTGTTCAAACCAATCTTCGGATTGTTGACTGCTTTACCTTTTTATAACTCAATAAATATGAGATCGTACGCATTTTATATGTCAATTGCACTTACAATTTTGAACATTATGTGAGACAGCCTTATTTATTCTCCGATATTATTGGCACTTACGTATACTTGCAAAATCTCAAATTCGATTTTCTCGAGAATTTTTTAGAGTTGCATTGAATGGTTTTGGCTAATTGTTATTTGTGTTCTGAACTTCCCGTTCCATAAGAGGCACGGTTTCGATCCCAGCCAGGTCCTAGGATTTTATCTCTCACTTTCCAATCTTTCACCTCTGGCAGTGTTCAGATGTGAAAAATATCGAGTCGCACCGTTGTTCGGAATCCACGTTAACCATTTCATTCCCAGTGTTGTTCCTGGAGAACAACGTATTAAAATTTGATTTATACCGTATGCATCCTTACAGTTTCATTTTTGTTGATGAACAACATTCTTCTAGTACGACAATTTACTGCTTGGTATAGCGTTTAGCTACATCTGAGGTATTAATCCGTCCGTCTTGGAGGTTGTGTTCCGTTGTCATCTGTACGTGGCTGTGAGTGTAGTTCGTGTTATTTTATTTCAGCAGTGAACTGTCTTGTCTTTGGTGCTGTGGCAAAAATTATGCTAGCATTATTGATCTGACAGTGTTAACTATCAACAAAATAATGTCCAAGTAATAAAATTCCTCGATACAAGCATCTGTGTTGTGCATTAAATACATGCCATAAAAATCAATACATCGACAAAAAAAATTTATAACACATATTCTGATGTTTACTGCACTGTTTTAATACAGAAAACACTTAATTTTAATTTTTTCCAAAACTGATTTAATAAAGTGGGACTGAAAGGGTTTAACTGTAGGTCCTCCTATAACTGGCTAGGTAAGTCAATTTAGTAGGTCGGAAGAAGGCAGCGGCATACCACCTCCAAAGAGAACCATGCCTAGTAAAGCACTGTCGTGTTCAAAACAATCTGCAGGTTGTTGCCCTTTTTTTTTTTTTTTTTTTTTTTTTTTTTGTGCATAGGCATAGTAAGCTAATTTACAGAGATGTATATCACAAACTTTTGGGAGCTGAACTCAAATGTTTCAGCAAATATTCAATGTGTTTCTTCCAAATCAATCCCTCATCAACGCAAACGCCTAAAATTTTTTAATGTTTATTAATGGTGTCATGCCATTTATAGTGTGAAACTGTATGAACTGGGTTTTATCAAAGTTTAATGAGAGTCCATTTGAAGAGAACCACTAAATAATTTTCTGAAAGACATCATTTAAAATTTCATCAGCTAATTCCTGTTTGTCATACTTGCATCATCAGGAAAAAACTAGCTTAGCATCTTCGTGACTTTATGCCAACTCATTAATATATATTAAGAACAGTAAAGGACCCAAGACTTAACTTTGTGGGACCCCATTTTTGATAGCTCCCCAGTTAGAGGAATTAACCGTTTCTTGCATATTATGTGACCTACTTATTCCAACTTTCTGCGCCCTCCCAGTTAAGTATGAATTAAACCATTTGTGCACTGTCGCACTACACCACAATACTCTTTAGCTTATCTAGAAGAATTCCATATTTTACACAATCAAGAGCCTTTGACAAATCACAGAAAATCCCTACAGGTGATGTCCGGTTATTCAGAGCATTTAATATTTCATTACTGAAGGTATACATAGCTTTTTTTATTGAAAAGCTTTTCTTAAAAGCAAACTGACATTTTGTTAGAACTGCTAATATGTGAAGTAACTCGAGAACACACAACTTTTCCGAAACATTTTGATAAAGCTGTTGTGCGTGTGTGGGGTCTGGAGGAGCCCAGTGTAAGGTCGTTGCAGCTCATTTCGCAGATTTGAAAATAAGTCCATGTACAGGAGAGAAACTTGGACAACTGAGACAAGAGAATAGAAGCTTTTGAAAGTTGGTGTAACTTAAGAAGGCAGAAGTGCAGTTCGCAGTACGAATGAGGATACACTGAACACAAGGAAATTTCTGTCATAGCCTAACTAATTATTTCTTGCCTGAGCCAAGTTTTCTCAGCAAAGGTCTTGATACGTTGCACTTCGCTGAGAAACCTTGGCTCAGGCAAGAAATAAGTGACAAAATTCGCCATAAAGAAAAACTAATAACAAACAAATTTATGTATATTTTCCTATTGTTTGATTTGTAATTAATGTAATTCTTATATACGCAGGCGCTTGAGAATGACAAACTGTCGAAACAGCTGTAGCACTATTAAATAAAATATAAGCAGCAATCCGTAATTTTATTGCAGTGTCTTTCTACGACATATATGCTGCTGCAGGCCACTGGCCAGGGCCGGCGCAAGCCCAAGTGCCGCCCCGTGCAAGCTGCTAAATTGCCGCCCCCTCCCCTCCGACTTTTTTTTTTATTTTACAAAACGTCTGTGAAATTTTATTTAAACAAATCTACAAGTCTGTAGGAAAAGTCTGCAATCATTTGCATTTTTTTTTTTTTTTTTTTTTTTTTTTTTTTTTTTTTTTTTTTTTTTTTTTCAGATCTACTTAGTTTTCGGCCACTGAGTGGCCAGTTTCAAAGCTTTTAATATGTGCTTACATCTAACCGTCATGTTGACAGTTACGTTCCGCACGACGGTATAGATGTAAACATTACTCAAAGCATTGAGAATAGCCACTCTGTGCCAGAAATCTATGAAGATATGGAAAATAAGAACAGTTGAAACGGCCAAAGAGTGGGGCGGAAGGAGAGAGGAAGAATAAGGAGATGGAGTAACATAATAATGCAATAAATACATTCTCAGGAAACGACGGGTACTGATGCTAGTCGAACTATATTAACTCACTGCACCGCGGTTGTTCATTTCAAAGAACTGACACTCGCCATCTGTCGTAATTTGCATGTGTCATTTCTGTCGTGTCTGATTATGGATAAGGAGTAACAAATTAGTCATCGCCGTATCACGTCACTTTTCTGCGCTTTATTTTCATTCTAGCTATTGGGGTGACGCGTACTTATTTTCCGAGTTGCAAATTTTTTGAGTAACAGATGATAAGAAAAATAAATTTTCCTATTCTGCATTCTTCGTAGAGAAAAATTCTAACATATGAGTAACTTATGTAGGGTATATGAAAAGCACGTACTTATTACATTCCAAGTTGCAAGAAATTCGAACGCACCAATTCTTCTGTTCTTGTGAAACGCAACGTAAGTGCTTCAGACCAATCTTGACTCTCTCGGCCAACTATCGAAACGATTTCTAGTTTTCGTTGTAGAGAACGCAACAATACCTATTGTCTGGAAAGGCGAAGTGGTGACGAGGCAGTGCCAGGAACTACTGCCGGCCGCGGTGGCCGAGGAGACTGAGGCGCTCCAGTCACGGTCTGCACGGCCACTACGGTCGGGGGTTCGAATCCCCCCTCGGGCATGGATATTTGTGCCGTCCTAGTTCGTAAGTTGTTCATAAGTAGTTTGTAAGTTTAGGGACTGATGACCCCGTAGTTAAGTCCCATAGACTATACAAACATTTGAACATTTGATTTGAACTACTGTAGATCACGTGACGAGGTACAGGGAGGCTACGGTTAAACTAGCGCCCAAGAAGATGAAGCAAGAAGCTCACAGTAAGTATGTGACCGTTGATATGGATAAATGTATTATCAGGCAGTAATTTTATAGCATTACGAACAATAGAAAGAAATACGAACTTTGCGAAAACAACACTACTTTTGTCAAACAGAAATGAGCTTCAAAGCTAGCAAGGAAAACATTAGAAGCAATGTTCTGTCTATGGATTTTAGTTTTACAAGTTGTCAAAATTAACGTTTTGTTTCGCTTGGACAAGAAGGCATTGTTGCTAAAAGAGCATACTTTCTCAGGTTTTCATCAGAATCAAAGCGACCAGTAGTTTACTTAGACGAAACATGGATTCACACGTATTATACAGTAAATAAATGTTGGCAAAGTTATAGTGTGTGAGTAGTATCGTCACACAAAAGTGCTAGTCAGAGTTTAATTGTGTTCATGCTGGCGGAGACCGGGCTCAAAAACCAAAACGTTCGGCTATCACTCAGAAACGGATAGCAAATATTTTCAAAGTACGTCGAGACCCAACTTATACCAGGCTTATTATCAATGTAATTACTCACAGCGTATTTACCCATTCGGAATACTTCTAGCCATTGTAAGTGTTGAACATGTTTGTCTGTAGTAATGTTTAACAACTTTTTCCATAGCGCGGGAAGAATAAAACACTCAACTGCCATTGAAGGGCTTAGCAAAATTGCTTCAGGCGTAATATGTAACCGCAGTATCAACCATTGCATTCGAATTTCCAAATTAGATTTCGTCTTCTGCAAAATTAGTTGTGAGTAAACGCAAGACGCGTAACACGCTGGCAGCGCTCCACTCATAAGAATACTGGCGTGTGCGTCAGACTGCTTCCCTTCCGGCGTTGCTGCCACAGTGGCAAGGAAGAAATCAGCCTTCCTTCCCCTTGTTCAACAGGGGCGGCCGGCATGTAGTCAAGACGCCATGCCACAGTTCCTGAAGCCGCTCCCTTCGAGGTTTGGTTTCGAATCCCCTGTTGCGCATGAATGTTGAGTTTGTCCTAAAAAAATGGGGGCAGCAGCGTTGCCGCCCCTCCCCCTCGGAAAGTGCCGCCCCGCGCGGCCGCACGTTTCGCACGTGCCTTGCGCCGGACCTGCTGCAGGCCCAACAATTAGGAGATCGTAAGGCCTTTTTTGGCCGGGAGATCCTATACGGGATTGTACGGCCCCCGTAGTGCAAGTCTTGTTGATACCTCATGAGCGACTTGCCTGTCGAGGATGATGATAAGGCACCCAGTCCCTGCCGGGAATCGAACTCGAGCCGCCTGCGTGATTTCCCTAAATCACTCCAGGCAAATGCCGGGATGGTTCCTTTGAAAGGGCACGGCCGATTTCCTTCCACATCCTTACCCCAAACCTTCCGAGCATAAGCTCCGTCTCTAATGACCATGCTGTCGACGGGACGTTAAACTCCAAGCTTGCGTCCTTCCTTCCGAGCCGCCTGCGTAGTAGGTAGTGACGCTGTCGTCTGAGCTACGCCCTATATTATTACATTAGCGGAAGAAGGGTTCTTAAAGATGTATCTTCAGTGTTATTTCTGCCAACTAAATCCTCTCTTTGGTTCGCTTTCCAAACAGTATTTTCAATGAGGTCTCTCCAATTAAAGTTGTTCGTAGTTGTAATCCCTAGGTATTTGGATGCATTGACGATCTTGAGATTTGAGCGGTTTACCAAACGATTCGAAAACGGGTGCGCTTTTTGAATAACCCTATATGTCAGTATATTTCAGGAGCTATACGCCCCAGAAATATATTTATCCGGGAGATATCCGGCAAATACACGGGATTTTTCATTGATTTATTTATTTATTGTAGTTTTGACTGGTAATAACTTCACTTTAGCCTGCTGCAGAATAATACTGCAGTAATCTACATCTACACAATGAAACAGCTTATAATCGTAGTAATGGTAAACATCTTCCTTCTCGTATCTAAGAGAAATTTCGTTTTCGATAGACCTTTTTTATATAAAATATTTGACTTGGTTTCTATTTTCGATTATACTAACGTATGCGCTACTGGCTAGTACATGCGCTGAGGATGGCTACTAATGTAGTTGAAATAGATTTACAAATATAAATAAACAGCTAAAATTGCGACAAATTCTGAAATTTCTTCTGTTAAGTATATTGCTGTCGTTGTGGTACGCACCGATCCCAATGGAGTCTTCATTCAAAAATTATTTAACTTCAATGAAATTTATTGTGCTGTTCCTTTCTGTTTTTTTTTTTTTTTTTTTTTTTTTAAAAAGACTAGAAGGTACGTGCTTATTCTCTCAGATCCCCCGCTTGATGCAAGCATCTAATAAATTTTTCGTCTTTTATCACTCCCTTATTAGGACCTCGGACAACGCTCTAAGGAAAATTTGACGCATTTAAAAAACGCCGCATTAAAAGCAAAAGTGACCATTACGTTGCCGCCATCGTCGAACCGGCGAAGGAAACTGAAATAAGATGGGGAAGTTCAGATATTTACATAAGCATACCGTGCTCTTCCGTTTGGCCTATACGCTAACTGAATAACAAAGAAAATCAATAATATTGATGGAGGTGCCCCCCGCCATGTACTTTAGCGGACTTAGTAGATACGGGTACCTAATTAAGTACTGCAGATATGTGTACTCTTGGCAACGCACGCTTGCGGAATATATATGTAGACGCTGTCGTAATTCGTTGCTCACTCACGCTTAGCAAGAACAGGGCCTTGAGCGGCAGTGCACACGCGGAATGAAGCTGGCAGCAAAACCCGTTACGTGGTGTGGCTGCGGCGCCTTCCATTGACGCGTCATCGCTTTCCCCTGCAGCGTGAAGTGCTTCCGTGTTTGTTCGGCGTCACCCGTTAATAGCCCGAGGCCAAAGCACTTGGAGCGAGGAGAAAACACTCCGACGAGCACGCCGCTGCGAGGACGCGGCCAGGTTGGCCAAGTGGCCGCGCGCGGCGCCACGAGTTGGCGGCCGAAGCCGACTTCAAGTCGGCCATTGCGATCACCGCTACCAAATTACACACGAATAAAAAGACGATTCAGCTAAATCGTAGTTTTCAATATTTTTGATAGGCCGTCCGCGCCCAAACAAAATTCTAGTTTGAAGCAATAAATGTTGTCGAAGGAAAATAAAACCGAATAACGGACTGCACGTTAATTAGATTTAAATTATTTGGAATAAAGAAAAACTGTCACCGTGACAAAGATGTTCGAAAGATGTAGTACTATTTGCACGTCGATCGTTCGTATCGTAATGATTTCGTACCACCAGTAGATATAAATGGTCACTCATTAAATGAAGAAATTTGCGGCAATTTCATTCGTACGAACATAAATAAATAATAAGCTAAAATGGCCTAGCACTAATAAACGTTTTAAATGTCTGCGTTCGATCTATATCTCTGGTCGCGTTCACCTATATATTCGCCCCTCCTTGATCTGTATAACAGAAGTGAAATAATTTATACACATACCGTGCAATGAGCGTATAAAATGAACATTAACAAGAGCAAAACAAAAATAATGGAATACGGTCTTAGAAAATCAGGCGATGCTGAAGGAATTAGATTAGGTAACGAAACAATGAAGGTGGTAGATGAGTTTTGTTACTTGGGTAGTAAAATAACATGCGATGGTCGCAGTACAGAGGATATAAAATGCATAATGGCAATGGGAAGAAAAGCATTTTTGAAAAAGAGAAATTTGCTAACATCGAATATTAATTTAAGTGTAAGGAAGTCTTTTCTGAAGGCATTTGTGTGGAGTGTTGCCTTGTACGGGAGTGAAACATGGATGATAAGCAGTGCAGACAGGAAGAGAATAGAGGCTTTTGAAATGTGGTGCTACAGAAGATTTCTGAAGATTAGGGTGGGTAGATCACATAACTAATGAAGAGGTACTGAACAGAATTGGTGAGAAAAGGAATTTTTGGCATACCCTGACTAAAAGAAGGGATCGCTTGGTAGGACACATTCTTAGACATAGGGGAATCGTAAATTTAGCACTGGAGGAAAGTGTGTGGGGTAAAAATCGCAGAGGGAGACCAAGAGACGCGTATAGTAGCAGATTCAAATGGATGTGGGTTGCCGTTCTTATGGGGAGATGAAAAGGCTTGCTCAGGATAGAGTAGGGTGGAGAGCTGCATCAAACCAGTCTCTGGACTGAAGACCATAACAACAACCGTGCAATGTACTATGAAGTGCATGTTGGAGGGTATTTATCATTTGTTCTTGATCCAATACTGCATTGAGCGCGAGATGCCTCCTGTATGACCAGTACTATTTTTGGTGTATATTCTTTCGCACATGCCCGAAAGGATAGACGCCACACCATCTATATATTGTTTTTCTACGCGACGACGGCGTATGGTTAATTTCTTCATCGGACATGCAGTAATATCGTCGAGTTCGCGCGGGAATCCGAATGGCCTAAAAGAAAAGTGGCATATATCATCGGTGAAGACAGGCCCAGAGTCGGAAATCCGGGTTCGAATATCGATTCGGTTAAATACGTTAATGGCACAAGATGTCTAGATTCTCACCGTAAAATATAGTGAGTACAAAATATATTCATCTATCTGCATATTTTATAAGTTTGTGCCACGTGAAATGAAATGAATACAAAATGAGAAGAGTCTAGTCACTGCAAAAAGTACCGGTACAGTACCTCGGTAAATCTTTTGACTGAAAAGCAAGGGACAAATACATGTTGTTTTTTCATATTTGTTAAGCTTAAGGGACTTAACTGCGGGGTCATCAGTCCCTAAACTTACAAACTTCTTATGACCTACCTTAGACTAAAGACAGCACAAGCATCCATGCCCAAGGGGGGATTCGAACCCCCGAGGGGGACGGCCTCGAGCAATGTAGTATAGCGCCTCAATGCGCTCGGCCGCTCCGCCGCGGCGGGACAAATACATTCAAACAGATAACAAGGTTGACAAAATAGGAAAGGTAATATAAGAGATACTTCTTAAAGTATTCGTCCACTATCTGAAGGTCACTAAAACCTGCCCGTGATTAAACTATAACCAAAGCGGCCAACTTTTTCGAAATTCAATGCGGGACATTTAGATCTGGTTCCCAAAATTTTTTGTCTCGTAGACCCCTTGTCAACTTCTTTTGCCCTGTGTAGACCCCCTGTCTTTTGCCTTTTGTGTACTTGTTTTTTACTAATTCCTAACTGCAAATGTGTTTTCGCGCCTGATATAGTGCTACTAACTTTGATAAGTTTAACTGTAAAAGGGTGAAGTGAAAACAAGAAAAAAGGAAAATAAAGATGTAAAGTATTATACATTTATTGATTTAAATGACGCAGATGTATATTTAACAAACTGATACATACAGGCTTTTAATGGATGTGCGCTTCCAAGTAAATTATCAATATTTGGTTTCCATTTTGATAAGTTTAAGCTTAAATCTCCTCTTTCAGTGGTTTTCAGCCTGTTTCTTGTTTTTATAAGAAGATAGTCAACAGTGCTGAAACTTCTTTCCGCCACGTTTGAAGTTGCGAAAACTGTTAAAAAATGTCTTGCAGTAGTCCATAATCAAGGTTAAGTAACAGGTATGTTTCTCTGGAGCCATAGTATTAAAAAAGGTCATCCTCCTAAGTATCTTTCACCGCTCGTTCAAATGTAATAAATGTCTTAAATGCTGTGCATGGAAAAACTTGTGGAATCCGACCTCGGGGAAGATCAGTTGGGATTTACGAGAAATGTAGGAACACGGGAGGCAATACTCACATTACGACTTATCTTAGAAGATAGGCTAAGGAAAGGCAAACCTACGTTTTTAGAGTTTGTCGATTTGGAAGAAACTTTTCACAATGTCGAATGGAATACACTCTTCCAAATTCTGAACGTATCAAGGGTAAAATATAGGGAGCGAAGAGTTATATTCAACCTATACAAAAACCAGAAGCGGTTATTAGAGTCGAAGGGCAAGAAAGGGACGCAGAGGTTGGGAAGGGAGTAAGATGGGGTTGTAGCCTTTCCCCAATGTTATTCAATCTGTACATTGAGCAGGCAGTGAAGGAATGGAAGGAGAAATTTGGAGAGGGCATTAAAGTGCAGGGAGAAGAAATAAAAACATTGCGGTTTGTCGATGACATAGTAATTCTGTCAGAGACTGCAAAAGATCTGGAAGAGCAATTGAATGGGATTGACAGTGTCTTGAAAGGAAGATATAAGATGAACATTAACAAGAGTAAAACGGAGGTAATTGAATGTAATGTCAGAAAATCAGGCGATGCTGAAGGAATTATATTAAGTAATGATACAGTAACAGTAATAGATGAATTTTGTTATTTGGGTAGCAAGATAACTTCTGATGGCCGAAGTAAAGAAGATGTAAAATGCAGAATGGCTATGGAAGAAAAGCGTTTCTAAAGAAGCGAAATTTGTTAACATCCAATATTAATTTAAATGTTAGGAAGTCCTTTCGGAAAGTATGTGTTTGGAGTGTAGCATTGTATTGGAGTGAAACGTGGACAATTAGGAGTTCAGATAACAAGATGATAGAAGCTTTTGAAATGTGGTGCTACAGACGAATGATGAAAATTAGATCACATAACTAATGAGGAGGTGCTTAACCAAATCGGGGAGAAAAGGAGTTTCTGGCATATCCTGACTAAGAGAAGGGATAGATTGCTTGGACACATTCTGAGACATCAAGGAATTGTCAACTTAGCATTAGAAGGAAGTGTGTGGGGTAAAAATCGTAGAGGGACACCGAGGGACGAATGTAGTAAGCAGATTCAAACGGATGTAGGTTTCCGAACGCATTCCCAGATGAAGAGACTTGCACAGGACAGTGCAGCGTGGAGAGCTGTATCAAACCACTCTGCGGGCTGAAGACCACAACAACAACAACAACAACAACGACAACAGGAAGTGCTGCACAAAATGCAGAAAAACTGGAGAATGCGACATTCTCCCAGTCCATAAAATGTTAATATATTCCTCGATGAAACATTTGCCGGTCTTTCATGTGCTGCATCCGATACTGTTCAAATGTTCAACTGTCTGTAAGTCTTATGGGACTTAACTACGGGGTCATCAGTCCCTGAACTTACAAACTACTTATGAACTACTTACGAACTAGGACGGCACAAATATCCATGCCCGAGGGGGGATTCGAACCGCGGCCGACACGAATGTTTCTCTTCACGCTGAAACGGCTGGACGGATTTGAATTACATTTGGAATACATATAGCTTATACTATGAATTTATGCATGAGCTACCCTTAGGAAGCCACCGTAGGGCGCATGGTGGAGAGTACTTTCCAGTGTATTAACAAGTTTGTTACTCTTTACGCTGAAACGGCTGGACGGAATTTAATGAAATGTGGAATGAAAATAATTTATACCCCGAATTAATACATGGGCTGTCTTTCGTTAGCTTCCGTAGGTGCATGGCGGAGGGTACGCCAACAAACATCCAAATTGTTTGACTGGTCACCATGAAAGTCAGCACATAAATGTATGTTTTCATGAAGGATATTTTATAATCTGCAAGCCACTGTTTTCAGCATGGCGGAGCGTACCTTGCGACTATGACACAGTTAGACCAATGACCATGAAACTTGGCGCATTTATGTATGTTTTCATATATAGAAGAGTGAAAGTAGGTGGAGGAGGAAACGGACAAAAAGGGAAGGGAGGAAAAGGACATAGAGAGGAGAGAGGACGAGAATGAGAGAGGGGAGATGGTGAAAGGAGACAAACAGAGGGAGGGGGAGGACGAAATAGAGAGAGAGAGAGAAGGGGGAGATGGATAGAGAGAGAGAGGGAAAGAGAAGGTGCACATGCACAGAGAAAACGAAAGATGGACTCTCTGGAATATATAAGTACCCGGTACGCCGGTTTTTCAGCTAGTTCATTATACAAGATAAACATTTACATATTTGCTTTTTATATTTCAGTCTCTTTGCATCACGATTGTCCCCGAAAGAGAGAATACACTTTTTTTCATGTGACACTAGTGCATTATTTAGTTGTTTTTTTTTCTTTCTTTTAGTTTCGTTTTTTGTTTAATGATGTAATTCGGGTGATTTATAATGATATCTCTATACTTATAAGACGCATTTGTTGTCTGTTTGTCTGTTCTCTTATAACTCAAGATTCAGACAACTAAATAACGTGCAATTTGATAAAATTTCGATCAGTGCACGGTGGAGGATACTTATGGATTTCACCAAAATCCACTGTTTTGCTTCGATCTTGATGAAATTTTGTACACTTGACCATGAAAACAAGATGAAGGATACTGTCTACATAAAATTACGTTCAGTGCAAGGGGGAGAGTACTGTACTTACAAACTTCGATTGCAAATACATATAAGACATATTTGTTGTCTGTTTGTCTGTTCCCTTAATTTTAAAACCAGGCAAAGCCGGATACTTGCAGCTAGTACTTTATATGTGATTTGGCAACTTCGTAGATATTTATGGCAAAATAACAAAAACGGAATTTTGTGTGATGTTAAGGTAACGTTTGACAATCGCAGTGGATAGGATGAGGATACAACAAAATGGAGACGAAATCTAAATCAGTAGTCATTCATATATACAAGGTCAATATAAAACAAAACATGGGCGTATTAAACGACACACATGATAATAACAAGAAATATGTAGGGGAGGAAAGACAAATCCAATGAAAATGTCTGGGCTATGAAAAACAAAACCTTGGATAATCAAAGGAAAACGTAGAATAATAACAACAAATACATAGTGCAAAAATTAAAAATAGGCAATATATATAACGAAAATGCATGGGTAATGAAACGAGACCGTCTTTTTATTATAATTGTTTTCTCTGCACACGAAATCACTGGGAGTTTTCGTGTGGTTAATGATATACTGGGTGTGCACAAAAAATTTAGGACTCAGTCGGGGTTTGAATCTTAGTGCCAGCTATCATGTCCACCCAAAACATCTCTGGAACAATAACAGCTATTGGAAAACGACTTTCACCGGTATTAATGTACGGCTGGGTCCCATGAATTTACATATTTGGAAACATTCTAAAACGAAAAACATTCTCATTCAACATCGGTCGCTAATCTCACGAATGCGTGATGAATTCAGAGAACTGAAGAGAAAACGTTCTGGATGCTCTCTTCCTACTCTGCGCATCGATCCATGTTTCACATTCGAGACTGCCTACCTCATACGTTTGAATAACTGCAAAAGGAAGCGCCCATGCATCTCTCGTTCACCACAGTAATTAACTTATACTAAAGACAACATAAACATTCATTCCCGAGCGAGGATTCGAACCTCCGACGCGGGAGGCCGCGCGATCCTCAACGTGGCGCTCCAGACCGCTTGGCTATTCCCGCGCGGCGCAACGATTTACACTCGCATGTCACATGTAAGAGACGGAGATAGGGGTCATGTTTTCGGGGCTGAATAACTATAAGTGATGCATTTTAATTTTCTCGTAAGACCGAAATCCTTATTTATATTTTACGCCTACTGATAGGCGTTTTCAATATTTTAATACTGTGAATAACTTTTTCGCAAATGTAAGCAGAAGCTTACTAATCTTACATCTTGTAAAATAGGCTGTATGTGTGTGTGTATGTATGTATGTTCCACATCTCCTCCTAAACTACTGGACCGATTTCAACCAAACTTGGTACACATATTCCTTGATATCACGCAACAATCGCTGTCGGGGTAAAAATCACCTAAGACGCATACGTAAGGAGATATGACGTCATAAACAGTGAGATGCGCGAAAAACTGCTGTGTAAAACGACAATGTTGAACATTTTCTCCTAAACCACTGGACCGATTTCAACCAAATTTGGTGCACACGTGAGGTAACAACTGCTGTATGAGTACGAACCACGTACGACACATGCTTCAGGAGATATAACGTCATGAACAATAGGAATCGCAAAAAACTGCTACATTATGCGACGAGACTTGCAACAAACATTAAACATAATTTCAAACCGTTATTAAAAGTTTTCTCGCAGACATCCACATCAAAATAATGAAAGGAAAAAAAGTTTCTCGCTTATCAGTTTTCGGCTGTTCACAGAGCACTACTATGGCATTCGTAATAAGGTTACAATTTATAATTTCTACACTACCAATTATATCCTCAGGAAATTTCGCAGACAGAATACACACTTAAAGCTGAATGTACGTTCGATATTGTATCACAGTACGACACGTAGTTCATGAGATATGAGCACGTCACGAGTAACGTTCATAGAAAACCGCCCCATCAAGCACCACGTTTTAATCTATTACTTCTTCACTACTAACCACACTCGCAACAGATTTTACTGACATGCAGCACTTATACAAATCAATGTACTCCTGCAAAATTTTACAACTGTAAATCTGTAAATGTAAGCCTGTCGCTGTTCCCTTCAATCTTCAAAACTACTGGACGAATTTTCATGCGGTTTTCACAGGAAACGAGCGAAGATTGGTTCAGGATCTAGGCATGATTTCATCGGAATAGAATCACGAAGTGTTTTCATAGACCGTCGTGTCTGTTCATCAATTAGAAACTACTTCTCCAAAACTACTTCACGAATTCGCATGGGGTTTTCACAGGTAACTTCAGCGTATCTTGGGACAACATATAGACTTAGTTTCATAAAAATCGGATCACGGAAAGAAGCACATCACAATTTAATGTTTTTCGTCGGCAACCGCCATGCCTATCTTTCTCTTTCATCTTCAAAACTAATAGACGAATTTTCTGGGGGTTTTCACAGGAAACGCGAGGGTATCTTGCGGTTACAGTAACGCTTCATTTCACAAAACCGGATAGAAAAAAGTAAGATATCACAATTTAAACATTTCTCTGAAAGCAACCGCATGTCTATTTGTAGAGAGTAATCTCCGAAAGTATTAAATGAACAATCATGGGGCATCACTGATAAATAGAGAATATCCCGGGGCAACGTATAGGTTTCATTTAATCAAAATCAGATCAGGAAAGTAAAAGATATCGTAATTTGAAGTTTAGTTGTATTTCATGCTTGGAAAGAAGGGCGTAATGCAGCAAAGAACTAATAGATAGCGCTGTGAGTGTTCGTGTGAAGTTCGGGGCAGCGATCGGATTATTACCCTTTGAAAATACTACTTACTCTTTGACTTCTCAAATTTATCATTTTTCTGAAAATCGTTTTCTTGGTTGCTATGTTCTACGAAATATGATTCAATGCAATGAATATAAAACTGATAATCTTCGCTGTGTTTAATCCATATATTTACATACTGAACACAGTCTAACGTATATCACAACTGCTAAGGAAGTTTATCTCACGCTTGGAGCGACAATAGCGCTTCTAACGAAAAGAGAGCCAACCGTAAAATAATAAGTCTTCAGTGATATTTCTATTTCATTAAGGAAATACACTTAATACTTATTACATTTCATCTTTCCAAGTCTCAACCCATTGTCCATAGATATGAATGATTATGAAAGAAATGTTTCAAATGGCGAATATAACTGAGGTATGATGATCATATTCATGATGATATGCCTATTTCTAACACGTTTCGCAAACGTATTAAAAAAACTACTGACACATTTTCATGCGGTTTTCACAGGAAATTTGAGATAAGATTGGGGCAACATTTAGGCATGATTTCATCAAAATCAGATCACGGAAAAAAGATACATCTTAAGTGTTTTCAGCAACTGTCTGTTCATCTATTAGAAATACCCAATCTCCTATACTACAATCGGATTTGCATGGAACAACTTCGTTTCGTAAAAGTGGCACCAGGGAAATTGTTTTAGATGTAGGTTATTCTTGAAGTATGGATTGAGTAGTACAGCAAATAAGGGATGGAGGCGCTGTAGTGCACCAAAGAAGTAATAAACACCGCTGCTGCATAATAAGTATGGATTAGTACAACAAGGAAGCGAACGTCTGTGACAATTAAGTAATGTTATGTCTACGAATACTAACAAACATTGAACATAGTGTTACTGATTTCTCTTTGTGTATTAAATACTTAGCGACATTTCTTTGCTTATTTTGGCACGTTTCATTTGTTGTATCAAAAACTTTGTGAAGATACATCGTTTCGGACAATGACTTTTAGTTACATTTGACATCTTGGCTAGGACAATTGATTTTATAGACAGAGCGATCCAACAAGGATTATGTTTTTACTAACTTGAGGTCCAGAACCCTAAAAAGCCATGATACAGGTCCTCCTTGAACAACCCGTTGCGAAGCACGGGCATATAAGGTACAAAAATGTTCAAATGTTTGTATAGCTTATGGGACTTAGCTACGGGGTAATCAGTCCCTAAACTTACAAACTACTTATGAACTAGCTAATACTAAGAACGGCACAAATATCCATGCCCGAGGGGGGATTCGAACCCCCGACCGTAGTGGCCGTGCAGACCGTGACTGGAGCGCCTCAGTCCCCTCGGCCACCGCGGCCGGCCATATAAGGTATATATATCCTCGTACTTATGCAAAACATTTTTTCTGGATTTGTTGTACATGTATTGGTACAGTGCTGTATAACGCAATATTTTTAGACACGTTTCCAAAACGTTAACGCCCAAACAATGTACCACTGCTGCATGTCTACTGAATGTCTGGCAGCAGCGGTGTCGTCACAGGAAAAGACTCAAATGGATGCGTCGCAACGACATTTAAAATCTTTTGGACTTCATTTCCGATTCTTCTTTTTGTAATATACTTCTGGAGGAGAAAACCATGCAATGAGCATAAGATGTCGCTAATAACTTTCTAAGGCGACCTCTAGAATACAGTGAAATAGCTGTTGCAAACCAATCAACGCAACGACATTTAAAATCTTTTGGACTTCATTTCCGATTCTTCTTTTTGTAATATACTTCTGGAGGAGAAAACCATGCAATGAGCATAAGATGTCGCTAATAACTTTTTAAGGCGACCTCTAGAATACAGTGAAATAGCTGTTGCAAACCAATCAACGTTCGCGATTTACATTTAAAAAAAAGTCGCCAAATGGGCAAATCAGCCGGGGTGCCTGGATATTTAAGACCTGCCAAATGTTTCCCCCAAAAACTTATTCTAGGTTACACATTCCCAACAGAAAAAAAAAAACCTAAAATTAAAAAAAAAAAAAAAGAAACCACACTGACGTGTTTTACGGCCCACTTTAGATTTGTAGTTTTGCAAACATTTTTGGACCAAAATAATAATCTAAATAATAAAAAAAATAATTAATAAGAGTGTCTGAAACCCTTGCGTTCTTTAATCTCATACTATTGATGGCCGTTGTTAACTGATGCTAATGTGGCATTTGTAGACGCTAGATTATCATTTATCGTACGAAGAACGACGTCTTTTTTTTTTTTAATTCTTCAGTGCGCCATTACTTTGAAATGACAACGTGTAAGTTATAATAAGAAAATCATCAAATACGCAACGCAAGATGGCGTATGTCAGAGATAATTCTGGGCGAGGAATGTCACGTGACATCTGCGAACGGCTGGTTTTCGTTAATTTAATGGAGGGTGTCAAAACTCCGTTATTTTTGAAAATATCTCCCAAACGATACGAGATATGAAAAAAAAAAAACCATAAGGGAACAAAGTTGTAGAGAATTTTCTCCTCTACAAATTCGTTTATTCAATTTTCGAATCAGATGAACGCTTTATTTGCCATTAAAATTACATTACAAACGGCTTTTTTTGTATTACTAACGTATTTCTTGTCCGAAATATTTGAAAAAGCGAGGTTATGGTCTCTGGTAGCCAACAATTATGTCTGTCAAATTTGGTGCCGATCGGTTGAACGGTTCTACCTAAAAAGTGGGAACACGTTACAGCCACACCTACATCGTCAAATCGCCGTTATTTTGGCAAATATCTCTGCAACGATGCAAAATATGAAAAAAAAACAACATAATTTATTCAATTTTCGTGGCAGATGAACGGTTCGTTTGCAATTACAATTACATTGCAAACTGCTTTTTTTGGTATTACTACCGCATTTTTTGTCGGAAAAATTTGAAAAAGGTGAGGTTCTGGTTTCTGGCGGCCTACAATTATGTCTGTAAAATTTGGTGCTGATCGGTTGAACTGTTCGTCTTATAAACAGGGAACACGAGACGGACAGACAGATAGACATACATCCCAAAATCGCCGTTATTTTTGCAATTATCTCTGAAACGATACGAGATATGAAAAAAACATAACAGAGCAAAGTTGCAGAGAATTTTCTCCTCTACAAGTTCGGTTATTCAATTTTCGTGTCGGATGCGTGGTTAAGCCGTTATTTCCATTTAAATTTCGAGCTGTCAAAAGACGATCGCAAAGGCCCACTTTTAGTGTTACTACCGTAACCTAAGGTGGGCCAAAATCCTCTAATGTCGAGTCCCCGAGTGTTAGTGACGGAGTGTCTGGTGAAGCTGTAGTATTGTGAGGGGTGCGGTCATTACCCCGCGTCCACACATTGGTACCAACGCTGGCGCCAACATTGGCCAATATTTTTGAGACAGCGTCCACACATTGGAGCCAACATTGAGTTGAATTCGTCGAGAGCCAACGTAAACATATCTGACGCTCAAATCGCGGCCAATGCGTTAACGCTTTTGAGTGTGAATAATTACATTTTTTCACTGTAAACCAAAATGGGAAACACACGTTAAAGACGATGTGGTGTTGTATCACTTCCTACCAAACATTAATTACAGTACGAAACCATTAATTTTTAAAATATGCTAAAAGTAAACGATACATTATTAAAACTTAAACCTTCTACTTTAAATGATTGAAAAAAAAATGTTTTGGAGGAATGCTATTCTTTTGGTATTACGCTTCGATTTATTGCTAAAGTTGACAGTTTTAGAAGCCTCCACTTTCCTTTTAAAATAACCATGTAATTGATATCACTGGTAGTGCTTGAAGTTTGCAAAACAATATTTAAAACTTGACAGGAAATATTAACTACTGTACTGTTAATTTTAAAAATTAAATTCAGTAATGGAGTGTGTCGAAAGTCTAAAAAGTTTTTAATTTCACAGTCCATGCCTAAGTTTTGGTGTGGCATTTTTTTTATTTTATTTATTTATTTTATTTATTTATTTTTTAGGTTTCTTTCACAAATAAATTACTTTCTGATACAGTTCTAATATTTACAAAGACATTCCGAAACTCTAAAACGGCGACGAATAATGAACGAAGAAACAGTTTCGAGATGAGCAGACGACAAAGAATGAAACGTTGGCGCCAATGTGTGTACGACGTACCCACATTACCGCAACGTCCTTTGATGTTTGGTCAAAATACCGACAAGCAACGGAACCGTACCAACGTTGGCGCCAACGTTGGTTCCAACGCTATTTCACCGATCCACACATTGGACGAACACTGTTGGCGCCAACGTTGGGTCCAATGTGTGGATCCGGCCTTAGGGAAATTGCCGTAGCGCGCGCGTGGCCCAGACGAAGGCAGCGAGACGTGGGCAATTAGCGTGGCTGGCTGGCTAGCGTCGGCCGCACCCCGTTAACTGTCTTCCTCCCCCACTTTCACCCAAGTCACACATATTTGCCGCCGCCGACTACAGGTGGACAGCAGTTCTTATATCCCAAGCAGAAATCTCTTTCCTCCAATGAAATTCGCTGTTACATTAGGCCGGCCGCGGTGGCCGAGGGGACTGAGGAGCTCCAGTCACGGTCAGCACGGCCACTACGGTCGGGGGTTCGAATCCCCCCTCGGGCATGGATATTTGTGCCGTCCTTAGTTGTAGCTAGTTCATAAGTAGTTTGTAAGTTTAGGGACTGATGACCCCGTAGTTAAGTCCCATAAGATTAACAAACTTTTGAACATTTTTGTTACATTAGCAAATGAACGACGACTTGCAATAGGGCACGTGGATATAGACGGGCATGCGCATCCGCCATTTTTGTTCTTTCGGTTCGACGCGCGATTGTAAAACAGGGCAGTCAGTATGCTTTTTTTTTTTTTTTTTTTTTTTTTTTTTTTTTTTTTTTTATATAGGACCTAACTACGGGGTCATCAGTCCCTAAACTTACAAACTACTTATGAACTACTTACAACTAAGGACGGCACAAATATCCATGCCCGAGGGGGGATTCGGGATTCGGCATTCGAATCCCCGACCGTAGTGGCCGTGCAGACCGTGACTGGAGCGCCTCAGTCTCCTCGGCCACCGCGGCCGGCGTCAGTATGCTCTCAACATGGTGGGCTGTGCAGTTCCGAATTGTTCTAGGCGTACAGAATATAGTATTCCGGTTTTTTTCATTTGCAATGGACCCCGAAGGCGTAAAATATGATTAATAAACTGTCGTGACAAATAGACACCAACAAGGTCGTCAAAACTATACCAATTGGGTTAATTCATTTGTAATTATGCACAATTTCAGGTTTCCACATGTGTCTTTCTTTTTTAGAGAAGGAAACTACTGTTACAGATTTTAAAAATAAATGCCTTTTGCATCTGCGAATGAAGGGTTTTATTTTTATATTTTTAAGTCACCCATACGCGTTTCGCCTTTCTCTCAAGGCATCATCAGTGAAATATTTACATCTTTTTGTTTACACATATAGGTTAGGTCTCTTACATATCTAGAAAACATTTCATTTCTGATTTAAAACAGATCGTTGTTTGGTATAAAATGGTGTACTTCAAAAAATGTTCAAATGTTTTTAAATCTATCGGACCAAACTGCGTGGTCATCAGTCCGTAGCTTACAAACTACTTAAACCTAGGTAAACTAACCTACGGACAAACACACACAGCCATGCCCCAGGGAGGACTCGAACCTCCACGGCGAGCAACCGCGCGCTCCGCAGCGAGACGCTTTAGACCGCTCGGCTACTGCGCGGTCATCAGTCCGTAGCCTACAAACTACTTAAACCTAGGTAAACTAACCTAAGGACAACACACACACACACACACACACACCCATGCCCCAAGGAGGACTCGAACCTCCACGGCGAGCAACCGCGCGCTCCGCAGCGAGACGCTTTAAACCGCTCGGCTACTGCGCGGTCATCAGTCCGTAGCCTACAAACTACTTAAACCTAGGTAAACTAACCTAAGGACAAACACACACACCCATGCCCCAGGGAGGACTCGAACCTCCACGGCGAGCAACCGCGCGCTCCGCAGCGAGACGCTTTAGACCGCTCGGCTACTGCGTGGTCATCAGTCCGAAGCTTACAAACTACTTAAACCTAGGTAAACTAACCTAAGGACAACACACACACACACCCATGCCCCAGGGAGGACTCGAACCTCCACGGCGAGCAACCGCGCGCTCCGCAGCGAGACGCTTTAGACCGCTCGGCTACTCCACCGCGGCGGTGTACTTACAGCACTTGCTACTCCACTTCAGTCTTATTGTGGCAACCAGGTCGAAATGTTACACTGTTTTTTGAAACACATTGCAGTTCTCTGGTTCTGCTGTCACCTGCTGCCATACTGTGTCTACTGCTGTTTGTTTCGTAGTGTTGCCAACCTTAGCTTATTTGAAATTCAACTGTTTCATTGAAAATGTGTTGAAGGTATCTTGTGTGTGTGTGTGTGTGTGTGTGTGTGTGTGTGTGTGTGTGTGCACATGAGTTTTTTTCCTCTGTGTATGTGTCTGTATGTGTGTGTGTGTGTGTGTGTGTGTGTGTGTGTGTGTGTGTGGTGTGGGTTATGGTTATGTGTTGGGATTTGTGTCTATCATATGGTCAATCAGTGAGAACAATGATTGATTGGTCAGGTTTATTTGGTCATTTAGTAGCATCTTTTTCTCAGCTTATGTTTTATATATGTGATAATTTTCTTGTAATGTTAGGAGATGTTTTTCATTATTTATTCCAATTACCTTCATGTATTTTTCTATTGTGGAGGGTTTGTGGTTATATGCTATTAGATGTTCTGCAAAAGTGGAGTGGTTTGTTCCGTATTTCCATGCCCTGATGTGTTCCTTGTATCGGGTATCTAATGTTCTGCTGGTTTGTCCTACATACCTTCCATCACATGAGATGCATTGTAGTTGGTATATTCCAGCTCTTTGGTAGATATCTGTGTCTCTTTTGATTTTTGGGATATATTTTTGGATTGGGTTATCTGTTTTGAGAGCAGCGGAAACAGAGTAAAAACAGAGGAAAAAAATACTCATGCACACACACACACACACACACACACATAAAGATACCTTCAACACATTTTCAATGAAACAGTTGAATTTCAAATAAGCTAAGGTTGGCAACACTACGAAACAAACAGCAGTAGACACAGTATGGCAGCAGGTGACAGCAGAACCAGAGAGCTGCAATGTGTTTCAAAAAACAGTGTAACATTTCCACCTGGTTGCCACAATAAGACTGAAGTGGAGTAGCAAGTGCTGTAAGTACACCGCCGCGGTGGAGTAGCCGAGCGGTCTAAAGCGTCTCGCTGCGGAGCGCGCGGTTGCTCGCCGTGGAGGTTCGAGTCCTCCCTGGGGCATGGCTGTGTGTGTTGTCCGTAGGTTAGTTTACCTAGGTTTAAGTAGTTTGTAAGCTACGGACTGATGACAACGCAGTTTGGTTCGATAGATTTACAAATATTTGAACATTTTTTGAAGTACACCATTTTATACCAAACAACGAAGAGCTTTCAATACTAACCTATATAACCCACAAAAATGATTTTAATCCAAGTATAGTAAAGAAACTATACGATAAACACACGAAACACAAACCCAATAAAATTTTAAATGACATTAAGCTATTGAAAGATACGTCCTTAAAAAAATTAATACGTACCACACATTTATATAGGACGAACGTCTGATGAGCTGAACGCATTACTAAAAAATACTACAGTCAGATTTGCGTACAGAACTACACATAACATAAAAACCTTAATACATTCCACTAATACAAAAATACCAGTATACCAATTACCAGGCATATATAAAATTAACTGTAAGGATTGTCAGAAATTTTATATAGGACAAACTGGCAGAACTTTCGAAATTCGATACAAAGAACATACAAGAAATTCCGAAAAAAATATTTCAGCTTTCTTTAATCATTTGAAAACATAAAATCACGAAACCGATCGAATTACAGACGCAATGAAAATATTACATATCACACCAAAAGGTTATCATATCAACATCCTGGAAGAGATTGAAATTTATACACATTTGAAGGAAAGCCCTGACGAAATTTTAAAAGAACAAACCGAACTACAACACAAACATTATCTAGACAACGTTATTAAAATTTTCGAGTCGAGCTAAAACAAAGATATACATCGTAATACCATAAAAAGATAAAGATCACACCACACTACCAAAGATCACACTATATGCAGTCATAAACAAACTGTAACCATAGAGCATCGCTGGAGGATATGTCAAACTGACAGATTAGCTGTAAAAAGTTAAGACCTGATTAATGTAATATATATACCATCTAAAGAACATGTATATTGCAATCATTGCAGTCATTATAACCAATTATACCTCCACGATGCTATATGGAAATGAGTCTGAAATAATATGTCACGGAAAATGTATTAAAATTGTAAGTATCTTTATTTCACTCATTTTAATCATAAATATTTGTCCGCAGATAGCCTGATGATGGCCACAGAGCCGAAATAGGCCTATTGCGATAATAATAAACAGTTTTTAACATCTATAAAGTGAAGCAGCATTTTGGCATTTCATAGATTAACAATATGTCCTTAAAAAAAAAGAATATTAGTGTACAGGATCTAAAGTTTACGGTATTAGAGGCACACGGTGCCGATGTTGGCAACAACCGTTGAATGATATTTGAAAAACTAATCGTATAGAATGAGGGGAATAATCTTTTGCGTTGACCATGAAATAAATAATTCTGTTTCTTCTCTAAGGTTGACAAGTTTTTGTATGTAACAGTGCCCTCGTCTTGTCAGTAATTTAATAATCCTTGTAAAGCAAACATTTCATCGCCATCATTACCACATTAAGCTACCGCAGCCGCAAGTAAAATTTACCCACTATTCTGTGGCACTTACATTATAGTCTCTTATAGATTAGCGTCAAAATTAGCATTTACTAATAAGAAATAGAATTGAGCTTGTATTTTGTGATGAAATATCAGGTAGTATTCTTTCGAATTGCGTACAACAAGTTATGAAGCTAAAACTTCGAAATGTCACAAAAAGCATTCAACGGTAGTTGCCCGTATCAGTACAGTAAGCTGCCACAGCTGTCACTAAACTTTTTGCCCAGTATATTTATATTTTCCGTTTTAGTGTTTGTAATACTTTCTCGCAATAACGTATTAGAAGTATCTTTGAAATTTTGTTCATTGTCAGTACAAAACATTTTGATGTGGTATGTATTTCAATATACCATATACGACACACGTATTGTGCTCTAAAAACTGTATGTTCTGGGATGTTTTACTGTGTTGTGATATTTTACGATTGGTTACTCCCTACTTCTGTGTTAAGAGGTAGTACTTTCAAAAGAGTTAAACAAAACTTAAGTTCGAATATCACAGACGATTTTTACTATTAAATATTGCTTCAAGTCATCGTAATTAATATTTACTTACAATACAACACTGCGCGCTCGGTCGGGTTCCCAGTTTTTCAAAATGTTCAAATTTTTGTAATGTCTATGGGACTTAACTATGGGGTTATCAGTCCCTAAACTTACAAACTACTTATGAACTAAGACTAAGGACGGCACAAATATCCCGAGGGGGGATTCGAACCCCGACCGCAGTGGCCGTGCAGACCGTCACTGAAGCGCCTCAGTCCCCTCGGCCACCGCGGCCGGCTCCCAGTTTTTGCGCCGACAGTTAATGATCCAGTTTATTCTTCTCTCAGAATCTCTCGGGGAAACTAAAATATTCTGTAGCCACCTCTGGAATGATTTGAGCAGTTTATGGCAACACAACCACCAATAATGGCGTGCTAAAGTGCCGTGACTGAAATCCTATAAGACCGCAGTATGTTTAACTTACAAACTACGGGAATAAAATGGCGGATGCGTCAGCTTATAGGAGCCTTAACTACTGCTAACGCGTCAGCGTGTAGTCCAACCATTCTGTAACAGCCTAATGTTATTGTTGTTGTGGTCTTCAGTCCGGAGACTTGTTTGATGCAGCTCTCCATCCTACTCTGTCCCGAGCAAGCCTCTTCTCCTGATATCTGCAACATACTTCCATTTGAATCTGCTTACTGTATTCATCTCTTGGTCTCAAAAAAAAAAAAAAAAAAAAAAAAAAAAAAAAAAAAAAAAAAAAAAAAAAAAAAAAAAAAAAGTTCAAATGTTTGTAAATCTATCGGACCAAACTGCGTGGTCATCAGTCCGTAGCTTACAAACCACTTAAACCTAGGTAAACTAACCTACGGACAAACACACAAACCCGTGCCCCAGGGAGGACTCGAACCTCCACGGCGAGCAACCGCGCGCTCCGCAGCGAGTCGCTTTAGACCGCTCGGCTACTCTACCGCGGCTCTTGGTCTCCCTCTGCGATTTTTACCCCACACACTTCCCTCCAACGCTAAATTCACGATTCCTCGATATCTAAGAATGTGTCCTATCAGTCGATCCATTATTTTAGTCAGGGTATGCCAAAAATTCCTTTTCTCCCCAGTTCTGTCCTAATCCTCAGCATTCTTCTGCAGCACCACATTGCAAAATCTTCTATACTTCCTGCCCACACTGTTTATCGTCCATGTTTCACTCCCATACAAGGCAACACTCCACACAAATGCCTTGAGAAAAGACTTCCTTACACTTATATTAATATTCGATTTTAACAAATTTCTCTTTTTCAAAAACGCTTTTCTTCCCATTGCCATTCTGCATTTTATATCCTCTGTACTGCGATCATCGCATGTTATTTTACTGCCCAAGTCACAAAACTCATCTACCTCCTTTATTGTTTTCGTTACCTAATCTAATTCCTTCATCATCGCCAGATTTTCTTAGACTGCACTCCATTAACCTTGTTTTGCCCTTGTTAATGTTCATTTTATACGCACCTTTAATTATACAAAAATTATTACCTGAAAACAAAAAAACATCAGCCTATACGAAATTTCATTTTAAACCGAGGTTCTAAGACATGAAACACGGTCCAGTATGGGGAAAATGGCCCAAAAAGTCCAAAATTTTGAAAATACTGTTTTCCTTAATTAAGGGGAGTTGATACGCCCTACCTAGACAATATTAAATTGGCCGGACAGTATTAAATTGGCTACATAAATGCCCCATTTTCTCAAGAAGTGTTTAGCGTATAAATGTGGTGTTTTTATCACATGTTCTCGCCTATTTTGTGACTGTATTGCTCTACAATTACTTTAAAATAACAGCTGGAAGAAAGTTATTATTTTTCCCTAAACATATAATTGTTTGGTATAAATTTTCACAAATTAAATTTCTTGAATTGTAACTATTACAGTAAATATGACTAAAGTAGAGCTACATTATCATTGTACTATCTATGTTATGTGGTAAATAACTCATTCTTGTAGGTTTAGAAGTTTCTGAAAAAAAGGCGCATTTATACTGAAAAGTGTCACTCTGAGAAAATAGCGTTTAAAGAAAATATTTTAATATACAGCCAGCTGATACATAAAAAATATGTTGGAATCCTCCTGGATGGTGGTCCTCGTCTCCTCTTCCATCTCCCTCACCCAGCGCTGCCCTCCTTCTCTTGGTCTGGCTTCTTTTGACATATTGTTTGTTGCAATCGCTGCCTTCGTGATTCGCAGTTGGTCCATCACACTTTTAGTGGTGTCGTAAATTCAAAGATATTCCAAATACCTGTAGTAAGAACAGCATCAAAAGCACCGAGCTTGTCTTAGTCATGATGAAAACTTATCACAGTAAAGACAAAAACTAAAACACGGCTAGTGCTTGACTGATGTGAAACAAACAGAGGTACAGTTCAAAGAGTTTACTGCGAAGTACCGCTAGTGTAGGCAACTTAACGAAGTGGACAGGCCTCTACAAAACAAAAGAAACCACAGCCTTTTAGACTATATAGTTCCAGAGAAAAATGCCAATATGCGAAATGATGGGAAACAAAGTTCTCAGAAGTGTCACTGCGTGATTATTTTCAAGTATTTATTTAAAATAGTAAATAATCGAATATTTCAATAAAACCAACACAAAATTAAGCCTAAACATCCATGTTGTTCCAGAATGAAACTTTCACTCTGCAGCGGAGTGTGCGCTGATATGAAACTTCCTGGCAGATTAAAATTGTGTGCCGGAACCGGGACTCGAACCTGGGACCTTTGCCTTTCGCGGGCAAGCGCTCTACCGACTGAAGTTTGGAAAGTAGGAGGCGAGGTACTGGCGGAAGTAAAGTTGTGAGGCGGCATCGTGAGTCGTGTCGGGATAGCACAATCGGTAGAGCGCTTGCCCGCGAAAGGCAAAGATCCCAGGTTCGAGTCCCGGTTCCGGCACACAATTTTAATCTGCCAGGAAGTTTCATCCATGTTGTTGTTGTGGTCTTCAGTCTGGAGACTGGTTTGATGCAGCTGTCCACAATACCCTATCCTGAGCAAGCCTCTTCATCTCCACATAAGAACGGCAACCTACATCTGTCTGAATCTGCTTACTGTATCCATCTCTTGGTCTTCCCCTGCAATTTTTCCCCATGCACTACCCTCCAACGCTAAATTCGCAATTCCTTGATGTCTAAGAATGTGTCCTACCAATCAATCCCTTCTTTTAGTCAAGATATGCCAGAAATTTCTTTTCTCCCCAATTCTGTTCAGTACCTACTTATTAGTTACGCGATCCACCCACCTAATCTTCAGCATTCTTCTGTAGCACCACATTTCAAAAGCCTCAATCCTCTTCCTGTCCGCACTGTTTATCGTCCATGTTTCACTCCCATACAAGGCAACACTCCATACAAATGGCTTCAGAAAAGACTTCCTTAGGCTTAAATCAATATTCGATGTTAACAAACTTCCCTTTTTCAAGAACGCTTTTCTACCCATTGCCATTCTGCATTTTATATCCTCTGTACTGCGACCATCGTTTGTTATTTTACTGCCAAAGTAACAAATCTCATCTACCTTCTTTATAGCTTCGTTACCTAATCTAATTCCTTCAGCATCACCTGATTTTGTTACACTGCACTCCATTACCCTAGTTTTGCTCTTGTTAATGTTCATCTTATATGCACCTTTCAGCACACTGTCCATTCCGTAATAAAAGTAAAATTATGAAATTTTGTCATTTTGGAAGGTATGACCCTGTCATTCCCATGTTGTTCCTCGACAACAACATATTAAAAGCTGATTTATACCGTATTGTGTGTATGAATCTCTGAAGTCGCAATATTTTTTTGAGCAGCATGCTTCTGGTGCGGCGTGTAGCCACTTCAGAGGCAACTGTCTGTCTTGGAGGTTGTGTTGCGTTGCCGTCTGTACGTGGCTGAGAGTGTGAGCGTGAAAGTGGTTCATGTTATTTTATTTCAACAGTGAAATGTCTCGTCTTTGGTGCTGTGGCATAGATTATGTTAGCATTATTGATCTGGCAGTGTTAAACATCAACAAAATAACGTCTCAAGTAATAATATACCTCGATACAAACGTGTGTGTTGTACATAAAATATATGACATAGAAAAACTAAATCTGGATGGTAGGAGTCGGATGTGAACCGGCGTCCTCCCGAATATGAGCCCTGTGTGGGATTTCCAGACGTCTCTGTTTCGGATTTAAAAAAATTAGCGTCCCGAATATTTTCTTCTGCGCTCCAGTTTAGTCTTGGTTTTGTGATTGCAAAGGAACATTCTTATACCGTTTCTTCTCAAAATTATGACGTGGATTTGTATTTTAACTGTACCAGTTAAGCAAAATAGTCACTTTTGTTTAATTGTTGGAGCTACCGCAGTCTATCAAGGGCCTATATTGCACGTTGAGACACTTTCCATTATCAAGTCTTGTCTTGGGATCAGTTTAGTTAAGTAAGACATTGAAGTTACGTGGATCTCTGAGGCTCATTGTGCTGCTTGTGTGTGTGTGTGTGTGTGTGTGTGTGTGTGTGTGTGTGTGTTTGATGTGAGATCAAAAGGCGAAATAGGAAATGCCCAAGAAAAATATACAGAACAGTGGTCTTTCGTCAAACAAATCAAATGTTCAAATGTTTGTAAATCTATCGTAGCAAACTGCGTGGTCGTCAGTCCGTAGCTTACAAACTACTTAAACCTAGGTAAACTAACCTACGGACAAACACACACACCCATGCCCCAGGGAGAACTCGAACCTTCACGGCGAGCAACCGCGCGCTCCGCAGCGAGACGCTTTAGACCGCTCGGCTACTCCACCGCGGCTTTCATCAAACGAGGAAGAAATTAGTACGAAGTGGAATGTGAAATATTGAAGTCTTAGGACCTACGTTTCTGTCGAACATGGAAGAAGGCGATAATTAAGCATCATTTACGCAGCAAAAAGCTCTACTAGCACAAAGAAACAGGAATTTGCTCAAATATTCAATTTTTTAAGTTTAAAAAAATATCCCGACCTGTCTCGATTATAATTATTATAATTTAAGAGAAACGTCTCGTTTTGCCATCAACAAGCTCTAACTAGTCCAGTCCAGTGTGCTAACCAATGCGCCAGACACGGAAAGAGACGTCTCATGTCCATATATTGAACTTTCCAGACGTACAGACTGGGTATCGTAAGAGCGCCTTGTTTTTATTTTCAGTGTCGGCACAGATATGATAAAATGTGGCTGTGTTTAGACTTTCTGGCAGTAATCGACTCTTCCCCAGATTATCTCAGCCTCTTATCGCTACCGAAAGTTGGACGATAAGACACATGTTTCAGATAGCGTCTTCTGCGATATGTCTGTCAAATGGCGAGTCATCCAGACCGTAAAGATGGACAATCTCTTCGGAATACCTCTCCATACTTTACACCTGCCTTAGGAAACGGCAAAGAAAACTCAGATCACCGTTGTCAAATTTTCAGTTATTGTGGACTTACTTCACTGTCTCGTGTCCGCCAGCTTTAGAAGAGAAAGATGATAAATGTGGTTCACTCGTAAAAGTTAGACACATGGTCTATTTATTTTAGATCTTTGTGAGTTCTGCATTTCTATACTGTGTACACTGGCCTAGCCCTTATAGTTTAGGCTCCAGAGCTGACACAAGTGTAGAAGCGGTAAACAATTCTAACAATTGTCTAACGACAAGCAACTGGTTGCTGCAATTCATTTATTTATAATCTTAACAGTTGCTGTAATGGATAAAACACTTCAATTCTACGTTATTAATCTTATTTTAGTTGTTTCCCATATTCGTATTGAGATTAAATGAATGGGCGAGTTTTAAAAGGCACCTAAGTCAATTTTTTCACTTTTTGAGATAATTGCATTTTCGATATCTATGGGTGTTTAAATACGTTTGAGTGTCAAAACGTGCCTTAAACAAGCATTCATTATACCATCTACAAGCAGTCGCTTTTATTGAGTGAGTGTTAAAAGGTAACTAAGTTCACGTCTGCCCTTCATCAAACGACTAAACCGAGCAAAGAAAATGGAAACATATTAGGCCTTGTATTTGACTATATGCAAAATGTAAGTTTACCAAAGATCCCTGTTCAGGAAATTTATTATTTGAGGCAACTCACAGTGAATGTTTCTTACATTTTCAACACGAATTCAGATTCAGCCCATTACTACATCTACCATGAAGGACAGGCCCACAAAGGACGTGATGAAGTTGCTTCATTGCTGTTGGACCACATTAAACATCATGTGCCTGAGACAGGTACCGAGCTACACCTCGTTTCGGATAATTGTCCTGGGCAAAACAAGAATCACACATTGTCAAGAGTTTGTCTTGCCCTAAACCATACATGCAGGTTTAAAAGGATTAAACAGTTCTTTCCGTTACGTGGACACTCCTACAAACCATGTGATCGAAAGTTCAGCGTAATAACACGTCCCATTAGGAAATGTGACCGTATCTACACTCCACGTGAAGTTTGAGAGCTTATAGCTAATGCCGAGAAAAAACATCCAGCGACAATTACGCCGGTCTAAACACGCGTGATCATTGGGTGTTCTACTTGGTGGCCCAAGTCTACACAGTCTCTTGAAAGCAGACACCTTCCAAGAAATGAAAAGGTGCAGTTTAATATTTCCACATATCACTATTTTGAGTACTCACATGAGCACAAAGGTGTCATAAAAACTAGTGAGTACATAAGATCAGCTAGTTTTCAAAGCCTGAATACCTTTATCCTCAAGAAAACTAACAATGTATAATTACCTTCTCAAGAAGCTTATCCAGAAGGAAAAATACCAATAAAAAAAAGCAAAATTGAGGAACTGAAAAAAATTATGCCGTATATTGTAGAAGAAGACAGAAGCTTTTACTACCGACTATCACAGTGGCCGGTAGCTGATAATGAATAAATTTCAGAAAACCTGTCTCTGTAATGTAATAATATTCTTTGACGATTAAAGAATTGTGTTTGTATTATGAGCTATCAGATAATACTCGTTTTTAGTTAAAACCTGCATTATTTCTAGTAAAAGAAAGCTTTAAATTTTATAAATTGTTAAAAAGGACTTATGTCAGCAAAGTAATTTTTTTTTCTGGTGTCCAATTACGTGTATTGGGTCAACAATGTACCTAATTGTAGATCTATATCTATAGTATAATGTATAATTTTATCAGTGCATTATTTTATAGCACAAAAGAGAAAAAAGTTTCTTTTTTTTCGTTTTTCTCGAAACTATGAAAAAGTGACTTAGGTACCTATTAACAATCAGCCATTCAAATATAGCCTAAGTTTATCGTAAGATTCTAAAGAAGAAACTGAAAGAAAGCGCATGAAGATACGTTCGGTACTCCTCGAGTTATAAAAAGTTAAATGGACAGACAGAGGGGAAAGTGTGCTTCTGTTTCATATAATAGTATGATTTCTATCCCTTGTTGAAATTTGTAATTATTTATAGGAAAAATAGATTGTCTAAAAAGTAGCTCTCTTAGGTTGTTTGCAGATGACGCCGTCATTTACCGTCTAGTAAAATCATCTGAAGATCAAAAACAACTGCAGAACGATCTGAATAAGATATCACTATGGTGTAAAAATTGGCAATTGACTCTAAATAATGAGAAGTGTGAAGTCGTCCACATGAGTACGAAAAGAAATCCGTTAAACTTTGTTTACAAGATTAAATCAATCAAATGTGAAGGCCGTAAACTCCACAAAATACCTAGGAATTACTATTACTTCAGACTTTAATTGGAAAGAACACGTAGATAATATCGTGGGAAAGGCGAACCAGAGACTGCGTTTTATTGGCAGAACCCTTAAAACATGCAACAGAACTACAAAAGAAACTGCATACACTACTCTTGTCTGTCCATTTTTGGAGTATTGCTGCCCAGTGTGGGATCCTTATCAGGTGGGTTTGACGCAGGACATCGAAAGAGTCCAAAGAAGGGCAGCTCGTTTCGTACTGTCACGATACAGGGGAGACAGCGTTACGGAAATGATACAGGATCTGGGATGGGAATCATTACAACAACGGCGCTTATCGCTGCGGCATGGGCTACTTGCGAAACTCCAATCGCCAACATTCTCCTCCGAATGCGAAAATATAATGTTGACTCCCACTTACATAGGTAGAAATGATTATCAGAATAAAATACGAGAAATCAGAGCTCGAACAGAGAGATTCGGGTGTTGTTTCTTCCCGCGCGCTATTCTGAATGGAATGGGAGATAAATAGTATAATTGTGGTTCGGTGAACCGTCTGCCAGGCACTTAAATGTGATTTGCAGAGTATCTCATGTAGATGTAGAACGCCTTAAATATATGAAAAAGCAATTAACAGACAGCGACCTCAGTAAACTAGCCTGTGCTCGCAGTTGTGCCCGGCTGTCGCTCGGCACTAGTATACGACGATTCGTGCTCTGCGGCCGCCATCTTGGTTGGGTGTCGTGCTCTCAGCCGGCTTCATTTCACTGACATTGTAACGCCTCTCTATGTTGTTCTTTGCTCGCTGCAGACTACCAGATTGAAGAGTATTTGCTCGTGAGTTGAATACGCTGTGTGGCACTGTTACAGTCCCAGCAGTCGTGCTGCATCTCAACGTGTAAATGGACACTGCATGAATTGGAAGACATTATTCAGTCAGAAGAACGTAATCCTTCAACAAGCTCGTGTACAGTTTCTGCACGTATGTGTTACATAGTCATGAGTATGGCGGACATATCGGTATCATTTACAGTTCATTCAACACCTATGAGCACGAGATCAAAATAAGACGATCGCGGTCGTCTGCCCCCTCTTTATTCGTGCCTTTTTAAAAGATCGAATGTTCAGGGTACGAGTGGGCTCCATTTTGTCGGACACCTTTCGCCAGGAGAATGGGGTGCCGCAGGGCTCCGTTTTGAGCGTGGCACTTTTCGCCATTGCGATCAACCCAATTATGGATTGCCTCCCAGTTGATGTTTCGGGCTCCCTGTTTGTGGACGACTTCACGATCTATTGCAGTGCTCAGAGCATCGTCTTCAGCATTCCCTTGACAGTCTCTATTCCTGGCCTGTCGCAAACGGCTTCCGTTTCTCCCATGAGAAAACGCCCCTTATCAACTACTGGAGGTACAGAGAGTTTCTTCCACCATCTCTCCATCTCGGCCCCGTCGCTCTCCCCTTCGTGGAGACGACAATTTTTTTAGAGCTAACTTTGGATAGGAAACTTAGCTGGTCTCCACATGTGTCTTCTCTGGCTGCCCGCTGTACTCGTTCCCTCAACGTTCTCCGTGTTCTTAGTGGTACATCATGGGTGGCGGATCGTACGGTCCTGCTTCACCTCTATCAGTCTACTGTCAGATCCAAGCTGGATTATGGGAGTTTCGTGTACTCTTCTGCACGGCCGTATATTTTACGCCACCTAAACTCGATTCACCATCAGGGGTTACGCCTGGCGATAGTAGCTTTTTACACTAGCCTTGTTGACAGCGTCTATGCCGAAGCTGCCGAATTACCTTTAACCTATCGGCGCGACATATTGCTGTGTCGGTATACATGCCGTCTGCTTTCGATGCCCCACCACCCTTCCTATCCATCATTCTTTAATGACTCCCTCGATAGCCATTACGGGCTGTCCGCGATTGCCCTGCTCCCTCCCGGAGTCCTCTTTCGTCGCTTGCTTCGGCTCCTCGATTTTACCCTCCCTTCCACATTTCAAATAGGTGAGAGCCCAGTGCCACCTTGGCTTCAGGCTCAAGTTCGCGTTCACCTCGAACTCACCTCTCTCCCGAAGGAGAGCACTTCGGATGCTGTTTACTGCTCGAGGTTTCTTGAACTTCGTGCACGGCTCGAAAATTCCGTATTCGCATATAGGGGTGGCTGTAAGACCACTGAATGTGTGCGTTTGTCGTCGGGGATGATGGTTTTCAGTACAGGCTTAATAACCACTGCTCGAATTTCACAGCTGAGCTTTTTGCCCTCTATCCGCCGACACCGTTCTCCTTCCTATGTCATCTGCTCTGACTCCCTGAGCGCAATCCAGAGTCTGACAGAACCCCTTTCGGCGCATCCTGTTGTGCACCGAATCAACCGCTCCAATTGTTAGCTGCCGACGGCCCTCGCGTTCACCTCCTGTGGGTACCTGGCCACGCAGGCGTGCCTGGTAACGACGCTGCTGATGCCGCGGCCAAGGCTGCAACTCTCCTACCTCGGAAAGCTACATACTGTGTCCCGTTGTTGTTGTTGTGGTCTTCAGTCTGGAGACTGGTTTGATGCAGCTCTCCACAATACCCTATCCTGAGCAAGCCTCTTTATCTCCACATAAGAACGGCAACCTACATCTGTCTGAATCTGCTTACTGTATCCATCTCTTGGTCTCCCTCTGCGGGTTTTACCCCACACGTTTCCCTCCAACGCTAAATTCACAAGTCCTTGATGTCTAAGAATGTGTCCTACCAATCTATCCCTTCTTTTAGTCAAGGTATGCCAGAAATTTCTTTTCTCCCCAATTCTGTTCAGTACCTCCTCATTAGTAATGCGATCCACCCACCTAATCTTCAGCATTCTTCTGTAGCACCACATTTCAAAAGCCTCTATCCTCTTCCTGTCCGCACTGTTTATCGTCTATGTCTCACTCCCATATAGGGCAACACTCCATACAAAAGCCTTCAGATAGGACTTCCTTAGGCTTAAATCAATATTCGATGTTAACAAATTTCTCTTTTTCGAGAACGCTTTTCTACCCATTGCCATTCTGCATTTTATATCCTCTGTACTGCGACCATCATTTGTTATTTTACTGCCCAAGTAACAAAACTCATCTACCTCCTTTATAGCTTCGTTTCCCAATTTAATTCGTTCAGCATCACCTGATTTTCTTACACTGCACTCCATTACCCTAGTTTTGCTCTTGTTAATGTTCATCTTATATGCACCTTTCAGTACACTGTCCATTCCGTTCAACTGCTCTTCCAGGTCCTTTGCTGTATCTGACAGAATTACTATGTTTTCGGCAAAACGCAATGTTTTTAATTCTTCCCCCTGAACTTTAATTCCTTCTCCAAATTTCTCCTTGCTTTCCTTTATAGTTTGCTCAATGTACAAATTGAATAACAATGGAGAAAGACTACAACCCTGTCTTACTCCCTTTCCAACCACTGCATCCCTTTCATGCCCTTCAACTCTGACAACCGCTGTCTGGTTTTTGTACAAGTTGTAAATAACCTTACGCTCCCTATATTTTACTCCTGCTTGCTTCAGAACTTGAAAGAGTTTATTCCAATCATCATTGTCAAAAACCTTCTCCAAATCTACAAAAGCTAGAAATGTAGGTTTGCCTTTTTGACATTCGATGGACTCTTTCCCGTCGCGTTATATCGTCGTGGCATAACGCGTGGCCCTCGCTTACAAATAAGCTTGGAACCTTTAAACCGCTCCCGGTGGCTCGGAGGACCTGGTCACGTCGCTCGCTCATCTCGGTCCGCTTGCAGATCGGACACTGCCGGTTCAGCCGCCGCCACTGGCTCACTGGTGACCCCGCGCCGTTATGTTCCTGTGCTCACCCGCTGACGGTGCGCCATGTTTTATTGTCTTGTCCACATTTTACTTCTGTTCGGGTTGCACTGAATCTACCGGATACACCGGAAGAAATTTTAGCTGATGACGCAAGAGCTGCTGCTCGAGTCTGGGATTTTATCAACTTGACCAATTTGTCAAAGGACATTTAGCTCTTCCTTTTGTTGTTTTTACCCTGGTTTTTAGCTGTTTTCATATAGGCTTATTATCCTTCTGTATATATATATATATATATATATATATATATATATATATATATATATATATATATACAACCTCAGCAGTTGTGCTCCTTAAAAAGATACGATTTTCATTTTACCGTTGGCTACTTGAAAATCGCCAAGTAATCCCATTTTTGCTCTTCACTGACGAAGCTACTTTCACTCTCGTGACGGCATCAATAACTCTCGTTATTATTTATTATTATTATTATTATTATTATTACGAGCTTAAGGGAGGTTTAGTCACAGTAAATGTCAACTGCACAACTATACATATTTCTTTGGAATGGATAACAATAGGGATGTAAACATTAAAAAAAAATCAGACTTAATTTGCTTGTTTTTACCCATTTATCATATTTTGGGTAGCTCTACAACCTGAGAGCTAGTTTATAAGAGAGAAATGGCATTAATAAGACTCATTTGTGGAGCAAATTCAAGAATAGTATGCCATAACATATTGGGTTTGCATTTGATATATCGATTTTTTGTTACGTAAATATTTAAGCAATGCTGGAACATAATTAAATCATCTCTGAGGCAATTTTTCACGGATGGATTTAAGATATTCAACAATTTTTCAGTGGTACAAAAAAAAATTGTCTTTAATTGTCATTTTCATTGCGAGAGCACGTTATGAAAACCGATTCACTTTAAACCAAATGAAAATACGAACACTTCGCAGTAGGTATTAAGCGCGTCATTACGTCCGTGTGTTGTTATGGTATAAAAACGTTAACTGCTGACTGGTATATCGCATGCTAAGTCGCCAGTATTGACTAACAAGCCACTGAGCATTTCCTCCTGGCCCCATGCATTCCGAAGGCCGTAGACGCACAACAGTAATCGGGAATGGTATCGTATTGTAAGCAGGGTGGGTCCCAGGGATTTTGCCGCCCCGTGCAAAAATTTCAAGCGCCGCGCCTCTTCCGCATTTTTCGACTTTGTCAGCTCTATTCACATACTAGCTGAACCCACGCTGCTTCGCATGCGTAGGCTGGTTGGTCTGCACCAGTTGTTTCTTTTTAATCCTGATGGAGAATCCATATGTTAAGTTTCGTAGTTATAGCTTTAAATTAGACTTAAGAGCACCGTATTTTTGAAAATAAATTTTTGCATCTGGTATTTCAGCCCCATATTGGTCGAATTTTCAAAAATACCGAAACACGTATTTTTTAAATTCTGACGAACAATACAAATACCAATTTTTGTAGCTATAGATTCAAAATTGTCTTGACAACAATGTGTTTTCGCAAAGAATTTTTGATCCCCTCTTTTACCTCCTTAGTTGTTGAATTTCCAAAAATACCAAAACACGTGTCTTTTTTATCCTGATCAAGAATCCATATCCATAGTTACGTAGTTATAGCTCGAAATTTGAGTTAATAGCAACATATTTTTGAAAATCAATTTTTGCATCCAGTATTTCACCCCCTTATTAGTCTAATTTCCAAAAATACCGAAACACGTGTCTTTTAAATTTGAACCCCGAATCCAAATCCGAAAATTTGTAGTTATAACTTCAAAATTACTGAATAGCAACATATTTCCGAAAAACATCCCCTCTCCAATTTACCCCCTTGATGGTTGAATTTCCAAAAATACCGAAACACGTATTTTTTAACGTCTAACCAACTATACAAATATCAATTTTTGCAGCTCTAGCCTCAAAATTTTATCAATGGCAACGTGTTTTCAAAAAGAATTTTTGATCTTCTATTTAACCCTCTTACTTGTTGAATTTCCAAAAATACTAAAAATCATGGATTTTTTAATCCTGACCAAGATTCCATATCCGAAGTTTCGTAGTTGTAGCTTAAAACGTGAGTTAACAACAACATATTTTTGAAAATCAATTTTTTGCGTCACCTATTTTACCCCCTTATTTGTGGAATTTCAAAAAATGCCGAAACACGTGTCTCTTAAATTCGAACCCTGAATTAAAATCCGAAATTTTGTAGTTCTATCTTCAAAAGTGCCTAAATAGCTACGTATTTTCGAAAAACGTTTCATCCTCTATTTCACCCCCTTACGGACGGAATATCAAAAAATCGCTTCTTAAATGACGCCTACAGAGTAAGATCAACACCCTCCACAAATTTCAAGTTTCTATCTTCAGTGGTTTGGGCTGGCCGATGATGAGTCAGTCAGTCAATCGGGACACTTCCTTTTATATAGAGAGATTATAGCTACGCTGCAACATCTCGAAAAGGACGAAGAAGAACAAGGGGATATAATTTTAATTTTATGCCAAAGTAACGGAAGTTAATTGCAGCGCCATCTCTTTTTCGTGCTTGAAGCACGTTACATAGCGTTGAGAAAGTTATAGTACAGTATAAACAATACATCAGTCAGAGAAGCAAAGTATACTTAAACCATAATGTAAAAGGTTTAAGTTGTACATTAACGGCCAATGCTGGTCAATACATCTGATGTGTTTAAAGACATAATTTTAATTTTATGCCAAAGTAACGGAAGTTAATTGCAGCGCCATCTCTTTTTCGTGCTTGAAGCACGTTACATAGCGTTGAGAAAGTTATAGTACAGTATAAACAATACATCAGTCAGAGAAGCAAAGTATACTTAAACCATAATGTAAAAGGTTTAAGTTGTACATTAACGGCCAATGCTGGTCAATACATCTGATGTGTTTAAAGACTGCTTATCTTCACAGGCGGCCGATTTCTACGACTTAGCCATTCAAAAGACTGTTGAACGATACGAAAAATGTCTAAAGAAGTATGGAGATTATGTAGAAAAATAGAGAAAGACGGAAGGGATCTCAGTAAAACAGTTGCGTTGGAAACAAGTTTGTTTTGGATGTTTTTGTATTGGCCGGACCTTACTTTTGAAATATCCCACGTATAAAGACAGAAACACGAAGAAAGTTTCTCTTGTTTTGTTTCGAATGACATTATTACTTGTTTCTCGTAGAAGTAGGAGAGATGTACTAACTTCTGTAACCTCGCAGTCATCGATTTTCTGTGAAATACTGTATCCCTGTGCAAACACTTCTGGCCCCGAAACTTTGCCGGTATGTCGCCGTTGGTGTGATAGCAATACATGTGGCTGCAATGTTGCCCGACAACATTTTCCAGATACATTGTTGGCAACGCGGACTTTTTATAGCCCATCTAAACGTACCTTAAAGCTTCGTTTTAGTTTGTACACAAACGACCTGCCAACTTTCACCGAAATCGGTTGGCAGTGTCTGAGGCCTTCAAAATATTCAAATGTTTGTAAACTTACGGGACCTAACTGCAGTGGTCATCGGTCCCTAAACTTACAAACCACTTAAACTAAGAGCAAAACACATAGACACCCTTGCCCAAGGGAGGACTCGAACCTCCGATGTCGAAGGGTCGCGCGCACCGCAGCAAGGCACCTTAAGCCCATTTTAAACAATGAACGAACTAGTCATAGATAAGTTGCGTTAATGGTTGCCGTCGGTCTTTTGCAGGGGGTCACTAGTTTATGATCGCGCTAGAATCGATGCACGTACATCTCAGCGATGATGATAATAAATTCTTGTGGCTCATTGGCCTGGTGCAATTCTTTTAATGGGACGCCACTTCGGCGACTTGCGTGTCCCTAGCCTACCCCAGTTATCCAACCGGGGAAAGGAAAGGAAAGGGGACCTACAGTTTAACGTGGAATCAGAACCACGTGTCGTTTCTGGCGACTCCTCACATCGTTGAGAGGTGAAGGATAGGTTAAAGTGCAGACTGAAAAAAATCATAGGTCCGACCGGGTTTCGAACCCGCGACTCTTGGGTTTCCAGTCGAGAACTTCACCCCAAGACCAGCGGGCCCGACATTTCAGCGATAAAAGATAGGGCCAGTCCTAAATTCGGTGCCGGCCGCGGTGGCCGAGGGGACTGCGGTGCGCCAGTCACGGTCTTCACGGCCACTACGGTCGGGGGTTTGAATCCCCCCTCGGGCATGGATATTTGTGCCGTCCTTAGTGTTAGCTAGTTCATAAGTAGTTTGTAAATTTAGGGACTGATGACCCCGTAGTTAAGTCCCATAAGCTATACAAACATTTGATTTAGCTTACGTTTTTACCTCCATGGTGTTTACGTTTATCGTCTAAACAAGTTGCCGCAAGATCTTGCAGGAGTGGACTAGTACGCTAGAAGCGCTTCTGTAGACTATTATCTATTTCATTCACAGTTTAGAAAGGACTTTAGCGCGCAGGGCTATTCCGCCAGTCTGAGGCCTTCCGCTTGTGAGTACGAACATGAGCCAGCTCTTCCAATTGACGTCTATGAAGCTATGAAACCAGTCAATAAAGAACTAAACAGTGAAGATCTAAAGCGTTGCATCGGCAGTTACACGCAAAACAGTAACGAAAGCTTCAACAAAGACTGTTCGCGGATGATGTTGTCGTTTCATCGGTTAAAACGTTTGTAAATCTATCGGACCAAACTGCTTGGCCATCAGTCCGTAGCCTACAAACTACTTAAACCTAGGTAAACTAACCTAAGGACAACACACACACCCATGCCCCAGGGAGGACTCGAACCTCCGACGGCGAGCAACCGCGCGCTCCGCAGCGAGGCGCTTTAGACCGCTCGGTTACTCCTACGTACTTCTATAGCTTTTATTATATATAATTGAACGACACCCACTGGCTTACTATAATTCCAAGCTTACAGGATCTGTTTATGCATTCGCGGAGCCTAGGAAAATGAGACGCCATCGTAAAAACTCTGCACAGGTCCAGTTTGGAAAGAATTAAACGCTTCTCAAAAATTATTGTTTAGTGTCACTGATACGTATGGTAAATGCCCTTACTTGTGCTTTCGATTTATTTTATAGTTTTTTCTGACAATAAATGCCCAAAAAGCGTATTTTGCCGGCCTCTGGAGTGGCCTAACCGCTTAAAGCTACACCTGGTAAAGCCCGGTAGGCAATAGGCGCTTCAGCTGATCGGAAGTGGGACGTGGGTGTTCCCGCGTAGGAAGCGCTGTTTTCAAGGCCCATCCTTTACGTCTGCCTGACTCACGGTTCTAAACGACGACGCCCAGTCAACAAGCGTCAACTCCTAGGCACTAGACTCTCGCATTTCGTCATTTCTAATTCAACTCTCTGAGGCAATACAAGCGAAACGAAGACAACTTTACGTCTCACTAAACACGAATCACTGACTGCAGGGGAGCAAATATACGAGGTGTCTTCAAAACGTAAGGTAACTTTATATTTTCATGAAGAAATATTTATAAATTCACTAGCTGAAAACCAAGCTTTACCCGGGTATTTATTTATTTATTTCTGCTATTTTTCAGGTTTGTATTCATTAGTATACGGGCTGTTCGTCTGTAAAATCTCTTGGGAAAACCATTAGTAGTAAAGAAATAATAGATAAATCATTGGTGCGTGTGGGGCGGTTTTCCACGAACGTTACTGTTTATGTGATCGTATCTCATAAACTACGTGTCGTACTGTGATACAATTTCGAAGGTACACTCAACTATATGCGTGTATACTATCTGTAAAATTTCCTACGGCTACAATTTGTAGTGTAGAAATTATAAATTATAACGTAGTTTTAGTCCATGAACAGCGGAACGTTACTGTTTATGTGCTCATATCTCATGAACTACGTGTCGTACTGTGATACAATTTGGAAGGTACGTTCAACTATATGTGTGTATTGCAGGGCCGGATCTAGAGGGGGCCAGAGGGATGAGTTGGCCCGGGCCGCAGAATTTAGAGGGCGGCAAATTTTGACCGACTTTTTTTTTTACAGAATTTATCTTTCTGGTATAATTTAATAAAAATAACTGACACAGAATTATTAAAAGTAAAATGACTGCAAGAAATACCGAAATCATTTAATAAAACTAAAATTCCTGGTTGCTGACTTCAGTATTGCCCTATCACAGGTACTTCAGCTAATCAAACTTTAAAAATCTACTAGATATTAGCCAGAATGAGGGACATGTTTGCGTTATTACATAAGTAAATACACAATGTTTATTAATTTGCATAGATTACCTTTTTCGGATAAATGAATATTCATATTTCATATCAAGATGTTTGTAGAACAGGTGAATTTGAATAATGTTCCATATATATATATATATATATATATATATATATATATATATATATATATATATATATTAGGTGCGCACCCTTCTTATTGAAAGTCAAAAGCATTAAGGATCTAGAGTCCTTTCTCGGTAGCGGTGGAATTGGTAGACATCTACACAGGATACTCTGTGAATCACATTTAACTGCCTGACAGAGGGTTCATCGGACCACTTTTATACTATTTATCTCCTATTCCATTCTCGAATAGCGCGCGGGAAGAAAAAACATCTGAATCTCTCTGTTCGAGCTCTGATTTCACGTATATATTCAGATGATCTTTTCTACTTATGTAAGTGGAGGCAACAATATATTTTCGCATTCGGAGGAGAATGTTCACTATTGTAGTAGCCCACGTCGCAGCGATAAACGCCTTTGTTCTAATGATTCCCATCCCAGATCCTGTATCATTTCCGTGACGCTGTCTCCCCTGTATCACGACAATACAAAACAAGCTGCCCTTCTTTCGATGTCCTCCGACAAACCCACCTGATAAGTATCGCACACTGGGCAGCAAGACCAGATCAAACAGGAGAAATCTCACTGTATTATTGATGCTGTCCTTTTTCTAGCCAAGCAAGGAAGTCCTTTTAGAGGAACAAAAGAAGATGGTGATTTTGGTGATCCACATAGCGGCAAATTTCTAAATACAATTGATCTCATATCATACTATAGTGTCCCCCTTCGTGTGCGTATTGAACGCCACAACAAAAGGCCAGATTAGCTATTTTTACAAAAATATACAAGATGAGTTCCGTGACTTGATTGCTGACAAAATAAGACAAGATATAATTAAATATATTTTACCTGATAAATACTTTTCACTGATGTTTGAATGCACTCCAGATATCAGCCACAATGCGCAGATGACACAAGTAATTCGATGTGTCAAATCGAATAACTCAGAGGTTGCCGGCCGCGGTGGCCGAGGGTACTGAGGCGCTCCAGTCACGGTCTGCACGGCCACTACGGTCGGGGGTTCTAATCCCCCCTCGGGCATGGATATTTGTGCCGTCCTTAGGATTAGCTAGTTCATACGTAGTTTGTAAGTTTAGGGCCTGATGACCCCGTAGTTAAGTCCCATAAGCTCTACAAACATTTGAACATTTTTGACTCAGAGGTTGTGGAAAGTTTTACTGACTTGTTTACAGTTACAGGCAAAACAGGAGAAGGCCTTAGTCAAGAGATACTGCAAAAATTGGAACAAGATGGGTTGAACATTAAATACTGCAGGGGGCAGTCTCATGACATTGGTGCAAACAGAGCTGGAAAGTACAAAGGGGTCCAGTCAAGAATACTTCAGAAGAATGAACTGGCCTATTTCGTACCATGTGCTGCTCACTCTTTAAATTTAGTAGGAGCAAATTCAGCAGACATTCAGCAAGACTAGGTGATCTGCAAGAGTAGATGCGGTTGAAACTGTTTACAAGCATTTTCATAAAGTTTTGAAGGCTCTGGAAGAAACTGAAAATTGTCAACACCAGAAACAAAATCAAAGAGAAGATCTATTTTAAAAAATATAGGAAACTCAAATTCATTACTTTAACTTGTTTCTGGTATGCAATATTAAAATAAATTGCTCATGTTAATCGGTTTCTGCGAAGTTAATACTTTACAATTGATAACGCTGTTCGAAACATTCAAGGACTTTTGGGCTTTCTCAAAACTTCCTGGGATTCTTGTACCTCTGAAGCTATTTCTGAGGCCAAAGTGCTAGCAGAAGATAATGAGGTATCAACGGTATTCTCCGAGAAAAGGATTCGAAGAAAGAAGAAAATGGCCGATGAGCTTTGTGAGGATGAAGTATCCAACATTCACAGAAAAAAATAAGGAATAACTGACAGAGCTTAGTACCAGGTTTACCGCCCTTGAGAAAATTGGTGCAAAAATTAGTTTTCTGCGTGGTGTGCAAATTCGAGAAATGGAAGAGGAAGACTTGAAGGCCAAAGCAGCGGAACTGGCAGATTCTTAGCGAGGAAAAACTTGAAGTTGAAAGTTTCAGACAACATGCACTGGCAGTAGACAGAGCCTTGCAAGATTCCACTACATCATTAACATTAAGTTTAATTTATAAAAATAAATTGGTAGAGGGGTATCCCAACCTTACTACAGCGTTAAAATATATCTTACCATTCTAGTTTTTGTTTCGTTTGGAGAAAGAAGTTTCAGCGAGCTGAAACTAATTAAATACACTTGAGGAGCACGACTGCTTAACAAATCTGAGTATAATATCCATAGAGCACAAACGAGCTGCTTCTCTAAACTATGATGATATCAAAAACAGTTTTGCAGCAAAAAAAGCTCGAAAAGAGAAATTTTGAATTGATTTTTGTACGATGAGTAATCTTGTAATATTTTTGTACGTATTAAAATTGTTCTCTTTTTCCTTTGATCTTAATTCAGTCAATAAGATAAGTTCATGTTGTGAGATTGTGACATTTATTTAGAAATATGTAACCCAATTAGCGTCAAAAAGTCGATTCTTACAGGGGGGGAGTGAAAGAAGGGGCGGCAAATTTAAGCTTGCCCCCCTTGGCAAATGTCCTAGATCCGGCCCTGTGTATTCTGCCTGTAAAATTTTCTGCTGCTACAAATTATAAATTGTAACGTCATACCAAATGCCGTAGTTTTACTCCATAAACTGCGGAAAAGTAGTAAGCGAGAAACTTTTTTCCTTTCATCATTTTTTCAGCGAGAAAAAGTTTAATAAAGGATTGAAATTATGTTTAAAGTTTGTTGCAAGTCGCTAATTACTTTCATTCTCATATAGTGTATTTATAAAGTCTTGCCGTGGTAATTTTTTGCGATTCCTGTTGTTTATGACGTCATATCTTCTGATCAATGTGTCGTATGTGATTCTTAACACTGCAGCAATTGTTACCTCATGGTAATGAATGTGTGTACCAAATTTGATTAAAATTGGTCCAGTGGTTTAGGAGAAAATGAGCAGTATTGTCGCTAGATGCAGCGGTTTTTCGCGCATCTCATTGTTTATCACGTCGTATCTCGTGAACTATTTATCGTACGTGATTCTTATACTTACGGCGACCGTCCTCATTGGTTGAAGTTTACGTGTACAACGATTCATAAATATTGGAACAAAATTGTAGATTTGTATGCAACACGAACACAGAAACGCACAAACATACGGACACACTGCTTTATATATATTAGATCAATATTGATGATGTCCCCTTCCAAGTAATTCCCCTCCCCCCCCCCCCCCCGGTATAATAAACTTGTGCCAGCTCTTCTTCCATTCCTCGAAGCTCTTCCCATAAGCACTCTTGTGTACTTCCAGCGATGCAGTTTTTTTCCTTAATCGTTGAAAATCTTCGTCCTCTCATAGGTCTCATGAGTTTTGGAAATAGGAAAAAATTAAAGGGGCAAATCCAGTAACTATAGTGGCTGAGTCATGGTTGTCGTTTTTTTTCCACCTTGCCAAAAAAATGTTTCACAAGTAATGATCAGGTGCATTTTTGTAATACAAAAGCCATGAATTCTTTTTCCATCATTGCGGACGTTTCTTGCATATTGCATCTCGCAAACTGCGCATAACGTCAAGGTAATACTCCTTGAGGCAAAAATTCATTATGCACTGCGCCACGGTAATTGGAAAGCGAAACTTTACCATTTACTCCAACTTGGCGTGCTGTTTTCGGTCTTGGATTTCGAAGATCCTACCACTGGAACGATTGGGCTTGGTTCCGACGTCATAACCGTAAACCCTTGTTTCGTCACCAGTTGTGACCCTTTTGAGCGAAGCAGGATCATCATCGAGGTCACTGAAGGGTTCCTGAGCGATGTTCATGCGATGGTTCTTCTGATCAAAATTTAGAAGTTTTGCACCAAATTTCGCTGACATACGTCTCATGCCCAAACACTCGGAAATATCGCATGATACCAGCCGACCGATAAGCCAACATCCTTAACAACTTCTCTTGCGGTAATTCGATGATTTTCCAAAACAATTTTCTTCACAACTTCGACTCATTTGTTGTTGACCGTTGTCATTGGCACCTTTTCGGCCATCTTGGAACAGCGTATTATTATTTTCGATTTTTTCCTTTAAAGAAAGCGATTGGACTTGAGTAATTATGACTTTTTCTTCTTCCTTCGTTCTCTTCATGCGTTCACTGTGTTCTCTCTTGCGTTCTTCTGACAACTTTTTTCCTGTTCTGTTCTCCGTGAGTTCTTGTTTAAGTTTATGTTTCTTTATAATGTTCCTGAACTGTTCCCTATTGTTTATGTTCTCTTGTGTGATTCCCAGTTCTTTAATATCATCTTCTGTTTCAGTGATCCACTTCGTCTTGTTTTTGCTCTTTTTTGCTATCTCAAATATTTGCCTTGTGAGTCTGGTTTTATTCATCCTGCAGATATGTCCATAAAATTTCATCCTTCTCTTTCTGATGGTGTCCGTTATTGTTTCCATGTCTTTGTAAATCTCTCTAGTTGGCCGCTTTATCAAAATTCCTTCCAGAAACACTGAACTATATATTTTCATTAAAATTTTTCTTTTCTGTTTTTAAATCTCTCTCTGATCTTCGTATGACCATGAATCACTGTAGTTTCTGCAGCATAGACTGCCTTTGGTAGGACTGCTGTGTTGTAATGCCTTAGTTTTGCATTGACAGAAATAGATTTCTTATTGAATGTTTTGGTGAGGCGAGTGTCAACAACCGTAATATATTTCATAAAATGCATTTTTAAAAACCATCAGCTGTTTAATCAAAACCTTATACATCTACCAGTTTCGGTCATAGACCATCTTCATGGATAAAGAGGTGTTACAACAGAACGATTCTATTTTAGCACCTTTTTATCCATGAAGATAGTCTATGACCGAAACTGGTAAATAAGGTTTTGAATAAACAGCTGATGGTTTTTAAAAATGCATTTTATGGAAGATTTCTTATTGTAGTGGTTCCAAGTTAGCTTATATGCTCTTTGTAATCTTGAGATCCTTTCTTGATTGGCTATTGAGTTCAGTCCTGATGGTTGGATCATCTCTCCTAGATATCTGAAGTGAGAAACTTGTGCCACTTTTCCATACTCAGTTGTGACGGGGAGACTATCTGTGGGCTTGTTTTCCATGTATTGAGTCTTTTCGTAGGAGATTTGTAGCCCAGTTTTCTGTGAGATTTCATGAAGCTCCTCCAGTGCGAGTCTCGCTTCTTCTCTGTTGTTTGTTAGAATTGCAAGATCGTCCGCGAAAGCCAGGCACTTCACCCTGATTCTCTGCTCCTTTTTAAGTCCAAGTTGAATTCCCTTAATTTATTTTTTCCATGTCCTCCCAATTTTCTCCAGTAGCAAGTTAAACAAAAAGGGGGAGAGTCCATCTCCTCGGCGGACACCATGCTTCTGCTGTTTCTCCCGTGAATTTGACGTTAGAGATTGTTCCTGTTAATGCTTGTTGGATAATTCACCTTGTTTTCCTGTCAATCCGAAATTCCTCTGATGTGTGGAATAATGTTTGCCTGTCTATTGAATCATAAGCCTTTTTAAAATCTACGAAAGTCACCACAGTGAATCTGCATCTTCTCATTTGTAAAATAGTCTTTAGGTTCCATATTTGGAATATTACACCTGGTGTAATATCCAAGGTATCCACCGTCTTGTACACAGGAAGGCGTGAACGCCTAACGTAGCGTCAAATTTGATGCAAATTCTTTGCTCCATTTTTATAATAATAGAAAATCGCCGAGCACACAAACACGTCCAACTTTTCTTATGTCAAAAACAAACGAAGTATGCGGTACACATGATACTATGAACATATGTTAGGGATATTTGTACTAACATAACCAACAAAGAAGGATCGATAATCTAATGTACGCTTCCCGCGCAATTTAAAAGTCACCTTACTTTTTCAACAGCCCTCCTGCAGAGTAGCACTACTAACAATACTTACAATTAGTCTTTATGTTAATACTGATTTCCGTCTCATGAACACATCCATGAAGTTTTTGAAATACAGTAACATACTCAACAGCACTGGCTTCCAACCGTTTTTAGACCATGGGCCTCTAAGCCTTCCTAGTTGTGAGCAGAACCACAAAGTACAAAAAAAAAAAAAAAAAAAAAAAAAAAAAAAAAAAAAAAAAAAAAAACAGTTTTCCCCCCAAACACCACCTTTCATATCCACATCATGATTTCAGCGCTGGAAAAATTAAAATTCTCTGATTCCTTATTTCGATCGAACAATTATTCTTTTTTATGTCATGTTTTCATGCACTGTGTGGCAGAAAATTTAAGTTGTGTGAATGTGCTTGTGTCAGAAAATTAGGTGATGCTGCAAGAATTAGATTAGGTGTTGTTGTGGTCTTCAGCCCGGAGACTGGTTTGATGCAGCTCTCCAAAATACCCTATCCTGAGCAAGCATACAGTAGAGCTGCATGTCCTCGGGAAAGGTAACGGCTGTAGTTTCCCCTTGCTTTCAGCCGTTCGCAGTAGCTGTGTGGCAAAGCCACATTAGCTGATGTTACAAGGCCAGCTCAGTCAATCATCCAGACCGTTGCCCCTGTAACTACTGAAAAGGCTGCTGCCCCTCTTCAGGAACCACACGTTTGTCTGGCCTCTCCTCAGATACCCCTCCGCTGTGGTTGCACCTACGGTACGGCTATCTGTATCGTTGAGGCACGCAAGCCACCCCACCTCGGCAATGTCTGTGGTACATGGAACTGGATAGATTACACATTACAAGTTTAAGTTACAAAGATCTTAACTTGCTAGATATATAACTTTCAAAGGATACTAGTGTTTTGGTTTATAACTAACACGCTGGAAATATTACAATTCAAGTTGTTTTGTAAATTCCTGACATTGATAAAATACGTGACAATTTAATACATTATGACGTTATCCTATTAGGATAACAACTTGCAATAAACTCTAAACATAATTTGAAATTTTTTTCGCTGACAGCCCCAAAAATACGATGAAAGGAAAAAAAGGTTTTCGCTTACTACTTTTCCAATGTCCATGGTGTATACTGTATCTACTGCATTTGGCATGATGTTACAAGTTATTACTTCTATACTGTAAATTGTATTCGCGAGACAATGTATAGACAGTACACATATATGCCACTGAATGTTACTTCGATACTATATCACAGTTCGACATATAGTTCATGAGATATGAAGTCAAAATTTGGGTCATGAAAATCCGCATCATCACGCATGAGGTTTCGACTTATTACGTCTTTACTGCTAACACCATTGACGACATATTTTGCATACCTTAGGCACATATACCACTGAATGTACCTTCGAATTTACGTCATAGTACGACACATATTTCAAGAGATATTACGCCATAAACAATGAAATTTCCGAATAACTGCTACATCATGCGCTATTTTTCCACATGCCCTCTTAAAACAATGGTCAGACTTCAACTTGGTAAACAGATTGCTTACTATCAGGCAACAATCGCTGTTGGGATAATACTACCAACGACACACAGTTCAGTAGATATGACGTCGTAAACAATGAGTCAAAAGAAATTCCCATCACAAGTATCAATAAATAATGTTTATAGTCAAGTTTTGAATTAGTCAATGTTATACATCATTTTTATTTTATTACTATTTGTATTTCTTTGGATTTTGTACTTAAAATTTTGCACATTATGCATATTTCTTTGTTTCACTGTTTCATAATTTCTAAGCTGTTTTCATTGATAGATGAAATCTTTTTCGAGTTTTTATTTCCGTTTCTAATATAAGAATGGAGAAATGCGTATGTACCCGGGCAGTGCCGGGTTTCGCAGCTAGTCAAACTATAAACTAAAATAGCGGAATAAAAGAAACCGTGCTCTGCCTCCTGTTCGCTACTTTTTCCGAAAAGTGATAGATGGATTTAATAGTTTAAAAAATCGCCTGCATTTTCCTATTGCTTCTAATTTTTATAAATTCTGCTAAAAATCATGTTATAGTTAAAGATATACTCATTTTTAGACATTGAATGTAGTCGTCAATGCTAATTGATAGAAACCGAGAGCTTTATTAAATTTCCTGTTAAATTATCCGTTTCCAATGGCTACAAAAAGGTGGACACCGTATTAAGTATGCACGGGCAGCAGCCAAGACTGTAGACTGAATTGTTAATTTTTAAATTTATAATGTCAGCTTAATTTACTTTCTCTTTCAGTATTTCATGGAAACATTTCGTCAGTTGCTATCAAAAATTTTAGCATTGCCGAAAGCGGTCATCTAGACAAAAGTTTCAAGCGATCTTGGCTTGTATTTGAATAATGACTGTTAATATGCAAGGTTTGTTTGCTGTCCTGGAATAAGTGTTTGTTGTCTGCTGTGACAAATACACCACATCGGATTTTTGTACTCTGATTGAGTACTTCTCAATTTACTCATTGAAATTTGCAGATGACCAACTGATAATAACACAAGACTATGAGGACATAGACCAGGAAACTGATTCAGGATTATAAGGTCGAAATGTCAAGATGAAAAAAAGAAATACATGGTAATTGGTGGAATAAATGAAGACTTAATATTAGAAAAAGGGATGGGAACAATAACAACTACGGAGGAATATAAATATTTAGGAGTGAAAATTGCAAATGATGGGAAACAGGACCAAGAAATTAGATCAAGAATAAATGCAGGAAAGATGACAGTTTCTTTGTTGAATGGAATTCTCTGGGTCAAACACATAACAACTGATAACAAAATAAGGATATATAAAACAACAGTTTAGAGCATTATTGCATATGGTTCAGAAGCGTGGAAACAAAATAGCAACTGAAATGAAATTTGTGAGCCACAGAATTTGATAGCAGGAGACGTTCAGCAAGAATATCAAGAAGAGAAAGAATAAGAAATGAAGTAATCAGAGAGAAAATGGAATGAGAAAATTCAATTATTGAATTCATCGAGAACAAACATCTAAAATGGTATGGACACGTCAGAAGAATGGGACAAGAACGTCTTCCGAAATGCATACTCGACTGGAAGAAGTAAAAAAGGGACGATCACCTATCACATCTATGCAAGAATTTCGATCGGCGATGAGGAAGAAGTGGGAAGACAGAGGAGGGTGGAGAACAATAATTACTGACTTAATGTCATCTAATATAGGTGCTGGAAAAATGTACTGACATTGTAAAACCAGAATAATAATAATAACTCAGTAGCGGCCTGATCGGTTTGAAAATTTGTTTCGCTTGAATACAGGGGTGATCTAGAAAAAAAGGAGATAAAAAAATATAGAAAAAAAAAAACAAACAAACGGGGAAGCAAACTGGTAAAGTTGTGTGGGTATCAACACCTCGGATTAAATTTGTATTTTCTGCGCAAGCCATACCGCTAATACCGCCGCGACAAAACTCTACATACTTGACCTTCGAAACAAGAGTAGCGGTTAGAGCTCCTAAAAACACAGGCTGACGCATCCGCCATTTTCATTCCCTGCGAATGCTAAACACAACACGTAGCTTATGCAAACAGTGTTGTTTTCTTCAAGTTTAGTGAAATATTTTACAAATGTCCGGCACAGAGCCTTACATTGTGCTCTTGTTTACATCGATATGTAGATTAGACACCAAAATCTCGCATTTTCTGTACTCACTCCTTCTTTTCTTTGCTGTCCGAATAATGGAAAAAAAAAAAAAAAAAAAAAAAAAAAAAAAGCGCAAGAAACGTATATATTTATGTTTACGTTTAATTCTGCCGAAAGCGGTCATCTAGACAAAAGTTTCAAGCGATCTTGGCTTGTATTTGAATAATGACTGTTAATATGCAAGGTTTGTTTGCTGTCCTGGAATAAGTGTTTGTTGTCTGCTGTGACAAATACACCACATCGGATTTTTGTACTCTGATTGAGTACTTCTATTATAGAGGAAGTTTCAGAATGTATTACAAACATTAAAACGGAAAAGAATATTAGTGTACAGGATCTAAAGCTTACGGTCGTAGAGGTACACAGTGCCGACGTTGACAACAACCGTTGAATGCTATTTGAAAACCTAATCGTATAGAATGAGGAGAATAATCCTTCATGTTGACCATAAAATAAATAAATGTGTTCCTTCCCTGAGGCTGACAGGTTTTTGTATGTAACAGTACCCTTGTCTAGACAGTAATTTAATAATCCTTTTAAGCAAACATTTCGTTGCCAACATAAGCACACTACGCCGCCACAGCCGTAAGTAAAATTTACCCAGTATTCTTTACCAGTTATATTACAGCTCTTATAGATAAGCGTCAATATTGGCATTTACTAATACGAAATTGAGGGTGTATTTTGTGATAAAACATCAGGTACCGTACTATTCTTTCAAATTTCATACTACAAGTTATGACGCTAGAACTTCGAAATACCACAAATAGCATTCAACGGTAGTTGCCGGTATCCACAGTACACTGCCACAGCTATAGCTAAACTTTTTGCCCAGTGTATATCTTATTTTCCGTTTTAGTGTTTGTAATACTTTCTCGCTATCACGCAATACAAGTATCTTCAATAGTTTGTGCAATGTCAGTACAAGTTGTAATTTGCTGCTGTTTGCTGATGATGCTGTGGAGTATGGGAGGGTGTCGTCTGTAACTGACTGTAATAGCATGCAGGATGACTTAGACAAAATTTCTAGTTGGTGCGAAGAATGGCAGCTAGCTCTCAATGTAGAAAAATGTAAGATGATACGCATGAGTAGAAAAACCAATCCTATAATGTTCGAATACAGCATCAGTAGTGAGCTTCTTGATGCGGTCGCGTCGTTCAAATATCTAGGCGTAACATTGCAGAGCGATATGAAATGGAACGAGCATGTAAGGACAGTTGTGAGTAAGGCGGACAGCCGACTTCGGTTTATTGGGAGAATTTTGGAAGATGTACTTCACCCGTAAAGGAGACCGCATATAAAACGCTTGTACGACCACGTCTTGAGTATTGCTGAAGTGTTTGGGACCCGCAGCAGATCGGTTTGAAGGAAGACATAGAGGCGGTTCAGAGGCGAGCAGCGAGGTTTGTTACCGGTAGGTTCGACCAGTGCGCGAGTGTCACGGAAATGCTCCGGCAACTCAATTGGGGATCGCTGGAAGAAAGACGACGTTCTTTACTTGAATTTCTGTTAAGTAAATTTAGAGGGCCGGAATTTGAAGCCGAGTGTAGTACGATCTTACTGCCGCTTACTTACATTTCGCGTAAAGATCACAAAGACAAGATAAGAGAAATTAGGGCTCGTACGGAGGCATATAGGCATTCTTTTTTTCCTCGTTCAATTGGGGAGTGGAATAGGAAAGGAAATGCCTAGTAGTGGTACAGTGTACCCTCCGCCACGCAACTTGCGGTGAATTGCGGAGTATGTATGTAGATGTAGATGTACAAACCTTTTTCATATGGTGTATTTCTCAATATACTATGTTGTTGTTGTTGTGGTCTTCAGTCCGGAGACTGGTTTGATGCAGCTCTCCACAATACCCTATCCTGAGCAAGCCTCTTCATCTCCACATAAGAACGACAACCTACATCTGTCTGAATCTGCTTACTGTATCCATCTCTTGGTCTTCCCCTGTGATTTTTTCCCCACACACTTCCCTCCAACGCTAAATTAACAATTCCTTGATGTCTAAGAATGTGTCCTACCAATCTATCCCTTCTTTTAGTCAAGGTATACCATAAATTCCTTTTCTCCCCAATTCTGTTCAGTACCTCCTCATTAGTTACGCGATCCACCCACCTAATCTTCAGCATTCTTCTGTAGCACCATATTTCAAAAGCCTCAATCCTCTTCCTGTCCGCACTGTTTATCGTCCATGTCTCACTCCCATACAAGGCAACACTCCATACAAATGCCCTCAGAAAGGACTTCCTTAGGCCTAAATCAATATTCGATGTTAACAAATTTCTCTTTTTCAAAAACGCTTTTCTACCCATTGCCATTCTGCATTTTATATCCTCTGTACTGCGCCCATCATTTGTTATTTTACTGCCCAAGTAACAAAACTCATTTACCTCCTTTATTGCTTCGTTTCCCAATCTAATTCCTTCAGCATCACCTGATTTTCTTACACTGCACTCCATTACCCTAGTTTTGCTCTTGTTAATGTTCATCTTATATGCACCTTTCAGCACACTGTCCATTCCATTCAATTGCTCTTCCAGGTCCTTTGCTGTATCTGACAGAATTACTATGTCATCGGCAAAACGCAATGTTTTTAATTCTTCCCCCTGAACTTTTATTGCTTCGCCAAATTTCTCCTTGCTTTCCTTTATAGCTTGTTCAATGTACAAATTGAATAACATCAATATACTATATAAGACATATATTGTGCTCTGGTATGTTTTGCTGTGTTCTGATATTTTGCGGCTGCTAATTCCCTACAGGCAGCTTTTCTGTTAAGAGGTAGTTCTTTCAAAAAGCGCCTAAGTCATAATAACAAAGAATATTTACTCACAATACATAACTGTGCGCCCTGGGTTCCCAGTTTTTGCGCCGACAGTTAATGACCCATTTTATTCTTCTTTCCGAATCTCTCGGGATAGTAAACATTCTGTAGCCTCCTCTAGAATGATTTAAACAGTTTATGGCATCACAACTACCCACAATGTCGTGTCGAAGTCCCGTGTCGCAAATCCTATAGCACCGCGGAATGTTTAATTTATGAGCTGCAGGAATGAAAATGGCGGATGCGTCAGCTCGTACTTATTTAGTAACGGTATTGCCGTCATAGTAATTCGTACGGTACTTGGCAAAGGGTGCTTCAGAACAGGCTCCGACGCCAATCGGAGTTTTATTGCGATATTGATTTATGTTTTTGTGAATAATTAAATGCCAAGATCGCGGTATTTCGTCTTTATAACAGACGACCGGTTTCGATGTACATAGACATCATCTTCTGGTCTCTTAAGGGCGAACATAAAATGTATGGTTACAAAAAAATTGTAATGTAATGTAGGTTTCGCTTTGTTTCCATTCTCCCATTTTGACAAAATGTACTTCTGTTTTTTCTGTTTATTTAAATACTAGCTTAAACCCGCGGCTCCGCTCGCGTGTTGGTTGATTATGATAGATAAGCTATCTTTCAGTAGTGTGCTATGAGACTAGTTTTGAAGGATGAAATGAAATACAATACCTTCTTTAGAAACAAATATTTTTAATCAACATTATCAGGAAAGTAAGTAGTGTAGATCAAATCACACGTAAAAATGCACTCGTTTCGGAGAATCCAATCACGAAATGCAACAATAATGATTGTAATAATATCACAGATCGATCACTTGATGTAATGCGCGAAACGTCAAATCGATTTCTTAAAAGAGATGTATTAAAATACATTTCTTTTTTACTGATTTATTTATTTATTCTTATATTTTCTTATTCGTATGCTTATCCTTGCAGAGAAATAGCTGAAGACATTGTAGCACGCATAGACCAAAGATATGGTCTGTGGCATCACGTTTCGCTGTATGTAACCTCCCTGCTATAAAGTTGCAAACGTCATCGCTGGCCTTCAGTCCGGATTTTTTTATAATTTGACGACTTCCAACCACCATATCTTTCACCCCCTTATAGCTATCTTCATGGAACTGCTATGGTGTACAACGGGACACTTCGGACAACAATCACGCACAGACCATTCGTTTGCGTTTTGTAGTTTTCGCTGCAGAGCGAAATATCAACACACACACACACACACACACACACACACACACACAGAATTTTATATACACCGATAACTTTCCATCCCAATATACTCCACCATCCTTTTATCATTATCAACCCTCAAGTAACCAACAAAACCATTTTCAAAGAGTAAATATAATTTTCAAAGAGTAATAATTGTTCCACATTTCGCGTTATATTCTTCAAATTACTAAATATCCATAAGATCGCTATAAAACCGTTCCTAAAACCTTCCTCAGCTATAAATCAGTAACTGTACAAATATTTAAGTCTCTGCGTCTTGTCGTTCGGACGTGATACGCGTACACCGAACAGACATTGACATTAATATATATATAGCTATCCGATCGCCATAAAACCATGCCTAATGCCTTCCCCGGGTAGACATTAGTAACTGTACAAATTTCTAGCTCTTTATGTCTTGTGGTTCAGACGTGATAAACGTACACCGAACAGACATTTATAGATATACATATGTACATTTCCACTGTGTGTTGTAGATGGCCACATTGAGTTAACATAGGGTGACCAGATTTAGAAACTAAAAATACGGGTCACATGTGGGTACCGTTGCGTGCAATTAATGTTGCCTTTACCTGTAGCATTAATGCACAGATAAACACACGAATTGATGCACACACAGTGTAGTGAACAAAATCAGTGTTCTGCTTCTTTTCTCGAAATCACCTATTTTAGAAAACTATTACCACGACAGGAAAAGTATTTTAATTGCTTAAAGAACATGAAAGCAACGGTACAACCATCGGAATTACGTGTTTTTGGGACAGAACAAACTGCATATAAGTTAATCTCTATAATTAAGACATACCAAGTCAGATGCTAATACAAAAATTAACCAAACATAGCTACTCGCCGCAAAGGAGTGGCCGGTTGTTCTAAGGTGCCTTGCTGCGAAGCGCGCGGTTGCTCGCCGTCGGACGGTCGAGTCCTCTCTGGATCTTGGGTACGTGTGTTGTACTTTGGTTAAATTAGTTTCAGTAGTTTGGAAGTCTAGGGACTGATGGCCATACCAGTTTGGTCCATTAGGTTTACAAAGAACAGATGCAATTAAGTCCAAAGTGAGAGACCAATTTTTACCAATTCTCTACACAGTTATCAATTAATAAATTTTCTTTTCACTTATATTATGAAAATGGTTCACTTTCTCAGTAAGCTGATCTTCATATCTTTCTTGCAAAATATTTTCATCAAACTCTGGTAAATTTATAGGCTAATTATTTACTGAACAGGCTTACAAGGATGGCATTTGAGCTAAGACTACTTAAAAGCGTTCACCACATGAAATGGGGAAGCCCGGTTCGTGATATAATCAATTAACGTCTCGTGAAATGAACATAAAATATGCAAGAAATCAGATTCTTTCGGCACGCTGTCTCCTTGCAATGCATTCATTAATTACTGAATTGGTATAGTTGGAAGGCTTGCACATGTCGTATGAAAGCATTACCTTATAAAAAAAAAATTAAAAAAGAAATAGGTTGCCCAAGAATACTTTAAAAATTATGTACTGTAGCGATTTTGGGCAACATGTGCTTTTTTGCATTTAAAATAAACAAACAGGTCGCCTCAAATGTTGAAATATTAGGAACACATGAAAGAAGTGCGTCAAAAATCGTGCCTCATTCTTCTTTTAGTTGAAGTCTATTTCCTTCTTTGCTTGATTATGGCTAAATTAGTTGTCCGTTTGGTTACGCTAACATTATACATTACAAATGTTAATTCAGAATATATGGGTCGGTTAGCCAAATGCGGGACAATATCCGTCCCTATTTACTTTGTCGGGACAATTGGGCTAAATAAGGGACAATCCCGTAAAATACGGGGCGTCTGGTCACCATAAGTTAACACCCAGAAGGTCAAATAAAGGGAAAAAAAGCCATAGATTTCCCATCTCCATGCTGGCACGTGTCACTACTCGCGGGTTACGAAGACGCCGAGACCGCCAATCGGCACCGGCCATCTTAGAATTCATACACTCTGTTCAGTTTAGTCAATTGGTAACCGAGTATAACGCAATTTTCAAACAAAAGCACAAAAAGCAATCACATTTGGATGATAGAAGAGTTCCGCTTGTCATACCGACTGGGAAGATTGTAATAGCGCATCCTCGGTAGTATAGTGGTCAGTATCCCCGCCTGTCACGCGGGAGACCGGGGTTCGATTCCCCGCCGGGGAGATGTTATTTTTAATTTTGTCAAACTGTTCAAATGTCCACGTGCGACACTAAAGTGCAACCAAACAGGAGCTCTCTATAAGAAGCCGAGTTACGGAGAGAACACACATATTAAAAACATAGAGTGTCTCTTTATGTGTTTCCCATATATAATGTTTTTAATAATGTTATAAAAGTGTCTAGGAAATAAGTGTGTTCTCTCCTTATATTAATCATTTTCTTGATTCAGCTTTTACTCTTTCCGTGTTTGAAGTAAAAAATTTTTGGGCTTGAGGTCAGCCTGATATGCAAAACACTGTTTTATTATATGCCCAAACTAGTTTCAGCACCTCTGTGCCATCATCAGTGGGTTCTTTGAATTATTTAGTGCTGTGAAAACAAAATACATTGATTTTACTATTGTACAGTGCGTAAATTTAGGCCTAAAAATCGTCAGTCTTATTTTGGTTTTTACCTTATTTTACATTCTGTGGTCATGTGGGACCCTTTCTACATGATTATGTAGTGGTAGTGTTGTCATCTGCAACCAAAATCATCTCTTTTAAGGACTCAAAACATATAATTTTGGTTGCAGATGACAACGTCATGTGGGACCCTTTCTACATGATTATGTAGTGGTAGCGTTGTCATCTGCAACCAAAATTATCTCTCGGACTCAAAACAGATAATTTTGGTTGCAGATGACAACGCTACCACTACATAATCATGTAGAAAGGGTCCCACATGACCACAGAATGTAAAATAAGGTAAAAACCAAAATAAGACTGACGATTTTTAGGCCTAAATTTACGCACTGTACAATAGTAAAATCAATGTATTTTGTTTTCACAGCACTAAATTGAATGAACCCACTGATGATGGCACAGAGGTGCTGAAACTAGTTTGGGCATATAATAAAAACAGTGTTTTGCATATCAGGCGGACCTCAAACCCGAAAATGTTCTCTCCTTCTCTCTCTCCATCCATCGTTGCTCTCTCTCTCTCTCTTATTTCTCTCTCTCCCTCCCTCCCTCTCCCTCTCTCTCTCTCTATCTCTCTCTCTCTCTCTCTCTCTTCTCCCACCCTTCTGCTGTATTCTCCCACTCACGCTCCTTTCTTCTGTTGTCTATACGCTAATTCTCAAGAGTTTCTGCTTAATCCATTCTATTGTAGCGTACATTAGAATCAAATTTCTTCCTTCGGGACATCCACAACCGTCAATCTTCATTATAAGTAATGGAATCCGCTACGGTTGTTAATTTCAAACCTTTTTATTTTGTGCACTACCTCAGTTTCGAGAATTACAATATCATTATCAGGTGCATCTGCAAATTACAAGCAAATAAAATAAAGATGTCCATCATGAAATAAAATGGCTTCCCTACACCTTTACTAAACTTATTCAATACAAAGACACGGAGACTGGTTTGATGCATCTATCCACCCTACTCTATCCTGAACAAGCCTCTTCATCTCCACATACGAACAGCAACCCACATCCATCTAAATCTGCTGACTGTATTCATCTCTTCATCTCCCACTACGATTTTTAGCCCACACGCTTCCCTCCAACGCTAAATTCACAATTCATTGATTTCTAAGAATGTGTTCTACCAATCGATCCCTTCTTTTAGTCAAGGTATGACAGAAATTCCTTTTCGCCTCAGTTCTCTTCAGTACCTCCTCATTAGTTACGCGATCTACCCACCTTCAGCATTCTTCTGTGGCACCACATTTCAAAAGCCTCAGTTCTCTTCCTGTCCGCACTGTTTATTGTCCATGTTTCACTCCCATACAAGGCAACACTCCACACAAATGCCTTCAGAAAGGACTCCCTTATTCTTAAATTAATATTCGATGTTAACAAATTTCTCTTTTTCAAAAACGCTTTTCTTCCCATTGCCATTCTGCATTGTATATAATCTGTACTGCGACCATCATTTGTTATTTTACTGCCCAACTAACAAAACACATTTACCACCTTTATTGATACGTTACCTAATTTAATTCCTTCAGCATCACCTGATTTTCTAAGCCTGCATTTCATTGCCCTAGTTTTGCTCTTGTTAAGCAGATTCAAATAGATGTGGGTTGTCGTTCTTATGAGGGGATGAAAAGGCTTGCTCAGGATAGAGTAGGGTGGAGAGCTGCATCAAACCAGTCTCCGGACTGAAGACCATAACATAACAATGTTCATCTTATATGCTCCTTTCAACACACTGTCCATTTCGTTCAATTGCTCCTCCAGGTCCTTTGCTGTCTCTGACAGAATTACAATCTTATCAGCAAAACGCAAGGTTTTTATTTCTTCACCCTGAACTTTAATTCCTTCTCCAAATTTCTCCTTGCTTTCCTTTATAGTTTTCTCAATGTGCAAATTTAATAACTTTGGGGAGAGGCTACAATCCTGTCGTACTCCATTTCCAATCTCTGCATTCCTTTCATGCCTTTCAACTCGTGATAACTGCTGTCTGGTTTTTGTACAAGTTGTAAATAACCTTCTGTGCCGCCTAACTATAACTCACATTTTGTTTCGTTAGACATTATTCTGTGCTCTCTGGCTGAAATACGCAATTCATGTATCCAGTATTTTCGAATGAGAGCACTTAGCGACTTCCAACCAACTTTACACGTGATTTCAAACCTATAAGAAAGTATATTACGGCGCCACTCACTGCAAAATAACGAAAGGAAAACAATATTTATGGCTTTGTACAAGTCTAGCTTTTCTAGATTTTGATAAAACTTTTAACACTGCGGACCTGAATACTCTCTTTCAAATTCTGAAGTCTGCAGGGGCAAATTAAAGGGATCGGAAAGTTAAATACAGCTTAATACAGAAACCAGACAAGCAGGTACAAGAATCGAAAGGCATGAAGGGAAGCATTGTTTGAGAAGGGAGTAAGGCAGAGTTGTAGCCTTCACCCAATGTTCTCCAATCTGTGATGAAATAAAAACTTTGCGGTTCGCCAATTACTTTGTAATTCTCCCAGAGACACCAAAGGACCTCGAACAGCAACTGAACGGAGAGGACAGTGACTTGAAAGGAGCGTATAAAATGAACATTAACAAGAGCAAAACAAGGGTAACGGATGTAGTATAAGAAAATCAGGCGATTTTGGAGGAATTAGATTACGAAACGAGGGAATAAAAGTGTTAGGTGAGTTTTGGCGTTTGTGTAGTGAAATAAGGGTCGCGGAAAAAAGATTATATAAAATGTATAACGGCTATGGGAATAAAAGCGTTTCTGAATAAGACAAATTTATGAACGTCGAATGTTAATGTTTTACAAAGGCTTTTCTGAAGGCATTTATTTGGAGTGTATCCCTGTACGGTTGTGAAACATGGACGATCAATTATTCTCCATCTACGTCTATATCTACATAGATACTCTGCAAATCACATTTAAGTGCCTGGCAGAGGGTTCATTAACCACTTTCATAACTTTTCTCTACCGTTCCATTCTCTAATAGCGCGCGGGAAGAAAGAAAACCTAAATCGTTCCGTTTTCGATCTGATTTCTCTTATTTTATTGGGATGGTCACGTCTCCTTAAGTAGGTGGGTGCTAGCAAAATATTTTCACATTCAGAAGTAAAAGTCGATGATTGAAACTTCGCAAACAGATCACGCCGCAATGAATAACGTCTTTCTTTTAATGATTTCCACCCCAATTCGTGCAACATTTTCGTGACGCTTCCCCCCCCCCCCCCCCGTAACGTGATAAAACAAAACGAGCTGCCCTTCTCTGAACCTTCTCAATGTCTGCCGTCAGTCCCACCTGGTGAGGGTCCCACAAGGGGCAACAGTACTCCAGGAGAGGACGCACAAGTGTGATGTAGCCAGCCTCTTTGGTGGAGCTGGTGCATCTTTGAAGCGTTCTGCCAATGAAACGTAACCTTTGGTTCGGCTTCCCCACAATATTTTCTGTGTGTTCTCTCCCGTGTAAGTTGTTTGTAATTGTAACTCCTAGGTATTTCGAAGAATTTACGTCCTTAAGGTTTGACTGATTTATCGTGTAATTGAAGTTCAGCGGATTTCTTTTAGTGGTCATGTGTATTACTTCACACTTTTTTTTATTTAGTGTTAATTGGCAATTTTCGCACCACGTAGAAATTTTGTCTAAATCGCTTTGCAGTTGCTTTCGATCCTCTGTTGACTTCATTAACCGATAAACGACAGCATCATCCGCGAACAGTCTAAGGAAGCTATTCAGATTTTCTCCTAAATCGTTTATAAACACGAAGAAGAGTAGGGGACCTATAACGCTTCCCTGGGGAACGCCAGATATCACTTCTGTTTTACTCGATGACTTACCATCAATTACAACGAACTGTGTCCTTTCTGATAGGAAATCGTGAATTCAATCGCATAATTGGGGAGATATTCCATAAGCACGCAATTTCATTAGAAGCCGCTTGTGGGGTACAGTGTCAAAAGCCTTCCGGAAATCCAGAAATATGGAATCGATTTGAGATTCCCTTGTCGGTGGCACTTATCACTTTATGTGAATACAGGGCAAGCTGTTTTTTTTTGCAAAAGCGATACTTTCTGAATCCGTATTGACTATTGGTTAATAGGTCGTTCTCTTCGAGGTAGTTCATTCTGTTTGAACAAAGTATATGTTCTAAAATCCTACTGCAAATCGACGTCAATGATATTGGCCTGTAATTTTGGGGATCACTCCTATTGCCTTTCTTGAATATTGGAGTAACTTGGGCAACTTTCCAGTGTTTGGGTACGGATCTTTCGCTGAGTCATCGGTTGTAAATGATAGCTAAGTACGGAGCTATTGCATCAGCATACTCAGAGGAATCTAGTTGGTATACAATCTGGCCTGGAAGATTTGTTTTTGTTTAGTGACTTAAGTTTTTTTACTACTCCAGGAACATCTACTTCTAGTTTCGCATGCTGGCAGCTGTTTCTTGGATTGAATTCTGGAGTGTTCACTTCGTCTTCTTTGGTGAACGAATTTCGGAAAGCTGTGTTTAGCAATTATTCAGACCAGAAGGGGATAGAAGTTTTGAAATTTTGTGTTACAGGTGAATGCTGAATAATAGGTGGTTGGATCGTGCAACTAATGAGGAGGTACTGAACAGAATTGGGGAGAAAAGACATTTGTGGCATTCCTTGACTAAAAGAAAGGATCGATTGGTAGGACACATCAGAGACATGCAAGAATCGTCATTTTCGCATTGGGGAGAGGTGTGTGGGGTAAAAATCGCAGACGGAGACCACGAGACGAATAAAGGAAGCAGGTTCAAATATAATCGGGTTGCTGTTCCTATGAGGAGTTGAAGAGGCTCATACAGGATAGAGTGCAGTCTCTGGGATGGGGACGGGAACTATAATATTTTCGCTATTCATGCGGTTAAACTTCAGCATCAGACATGACCCTTTTTTTTTTAAATCTGTTTTACAAACACTCATTCATGGCACACTTTGCAGAAAGTATCCACAAGTTACTATTGTAGTAGTCTTCAGTCCAGAGACTGGTTTGATGCAGCTCTCCAACCTAGTCTATCCTGAGCAAGCCTCTTGATTTCTTCATAAGAACGGCAACCCACATCCATTTGAATCTGCTTACTATATGTGTGTCTTGGTCCCCCTCTGCGATTTTTACCCCACACACTTCCCTTCAATGAAATTCACGGTACTTTGATGCCTAAGAAAGAGTCCTACCAATCGATCCCTTCTCTTAGTCGAGGTATGCAAGAAATTTATTTTCTCCCCAATTCTGTTTAGTACCGTATAATTAGTTACGCGATCTACCCAGCTAATGTTCAGCATTCGTGTGTAGTACCACACTTCGAAAGCTTCTACCATTTCTTTGTCTGAACTCCTTATCGTCCACGTTTCACTCTCATTCAACACTATATTCCAGACAAATGCATTAGAAACGAAATCCTCACGTTTAAATTAATATTTGGATGTCAACAAATTTCGCTTCTTCATAAAAGCTTATCTTCACGTAGCCATTCTTTACTTCACCCATCAAAAGTTATTTTGCTACCTAACTAACAAAACTCATCTACGTTTTTATTGCCTGATTTCCTAATCTAATTCCTTCAGCATCGCCTGATTTTCTTACACTACATGCCATTACCCTTGTTTTACTCCTGTTAATCGTCAACTTATACCCTTCTTTCAAAACACTATCCATTCCGTTCAAATGCTGTTCCACCTACTTTGGTGTCTCTGACAGAATCGTAATGTCATCTGAAAACCGCAATGTTTTTATTTCTTCTCCGTGAACTTTAATTCCTTCTCCAATTTTCTCCTTGCGTTCTTTCACACCTTTCTTAATCTACAGATTGAATAACATTGGGTAAACCCTACCTAACTCCGTTTCTAACCACTTGCGCTTTTCAATCCTTTTGACTCGTATAACTGCTTTCTTGAAGTCTAAAAAACTAGGCATGTACAAAGCGATAAAATATTTTCCTTTCGATTCTTATGAAACTACCTTCTTCAAATCTAAAAAACTGGACTTGTACAAATCGATAAAATATTTTTCTTTCGTTATTTTGCGATATTTCATCTTCTACGATAAGTCATAATGAATTTCCTCACGTGTTCAAACCTGATTATTTTTATACAAACACTACATGTATTGTACTCTGTAAGAACACTGTTGCATTCCTTCAGTATTCACCTGTCTACGTGAAAAATTTGGTAATTTTTTTCCTATCCTAAATGGTTCAAATGACAATGTAATTAAGCCGAGCGCCACTTGAAGATCTACGCATCTATCCCCCAACTCAGTTTCTGCACCGAACCTAACTTCACTGGCTGAATGCTTATGTAGGCGGTATAGCTTCTCTATGTTATTCTCTGCTCTCTGGTTCCAACCAGCGACCACAGAATAACATAGAGAGGCCTTACAATGACAGCTGGTTCTTTTTGCTGATGATACAAGTATAGTTATCACAGTTGACAGACAAGAACTAACTGATGAAATTGTAAACGACGTCTATCAGAAAATCATTAAGTGGTTCTCAGCAAATGGACTGTCATTAAATTTTGATAAAACACAGTACATACAGTTCCGTACAGAAAATGGAATGACACCATCAGTAAATTTAGACTTTGGTCAGAAATCTGTAGCAAAGGTAGAATATTCAAAATTTTTAGGTGTAAGCATTGACGCGGGGTTGAACTGGAAAATATACATTGAAGATCTGTTGAAACGTTTTGAGTTCAGCAACTTATGCTATTAGGGTAACTGCAAATTTTGGGGATATACGTCTCAGTAAATTCGCTGATTATGCCTATTTCATTCTCTGCTTTCGTATGGCATCATTTTGTGGGGTAATTCATCATTGAGTAAAAAAATATTCATTGCACAAAAGCGTGTGATCAGAATAATTGCTGGAAGCCAGACAAGATCATTCTGCAGACACTTATTTAAAGAGCTAGTGGATCTTCACAGTAGCTTCTCAGTATATATATTCACTTATGAAATTTGTTATTTCCAATCCGACCGAATTTAAAAGCAATAGCAGTGTACATAACTACAACACTAGGAGAAAGACTGATCTTCACTATTCAAGGTTAAATATAGCTTTGGCACAGAAAGGTTTGACATAGTAATGAAATTTCGGGATTACTGCTTATATTTTATTCAATAGCGCTACAGTTGTTTCAATATTTTGTCATTATCAAGCGCGTCTACGATGTTTTGATGTTAATATGCTGACATCTGGCGAAGCTGTTGTGTAAACTGTATGGAAATATTTACGTATTTCGTAGTTGGATACGTTTCTTAGCTGTCATGTAAACATCTTTAGCAGAGCTGTTGTTAATTACGCAAAATATAAAAGTTTTCTTTAATTTAAGGTTTTAGCGTAAAAAGCTGCATAAAACCTGACAGCTAACAAACGTATCCAACTACGAAATACATAAATATTTCCATACAGTTTCTACAACAGTTACTCCAGATGTCAGCATATAACGTCCAAACATCGTAGATGCGCTTGATAATGGCAAAATGTTGAAACAGCTGTAGCGCTATTGAATAAAATATAAACAGTTATCCGGAACTTTCATTACAATGTCATTCAACGCCATTTATGATGCTGCAGGCCCAACAAACAGGAAGAACGGGGTGAATTATGCTGCCACAAAGGGCCTTGGTCACCTACCGCCGGCCGCGGTGGCCGAGGGGACTGAGGCGCTCCAGTCACGGTCTGCACGGCCACTACGATCGAGGGTTCGTATCCCCCCTCGGGCATGGATATTTGTGCCGTCCTTAGTATAAGGCAGCTGATAAGTAGTTTGTAAGTTTAGGGACTAATGACCCTGTAGTTAAGTCCCATAAGCTTAAAAAACATTTGAACATTTTGGTCACCTACCAAACAGCATCAAAAGCTTGAAAGATAGCCAACTAGCATTTAAAAGTAAATTAAAAGAATTTCTGCATGGCAACTCCTTCTACACTGTAGATGAATTTTTAGATATAAATTAGTAAATCTGAAAAAAAAAAATTAAAAAATAAATAAATAAATGTTCAAAATGTTTGTAGAACTCATGGGACTTAACTACGGGGTCATCAGTCCCTAAGCTTACAAACTACTTATGAACTAGGTAAGACTAAGGACGGCACAAATATCCATGCCCGAGGGGGGATTGGAACCCCCGACCGTAAGGGCCGTGCAGACCGTGACTGGAGCGCCTCAGTCTCCTCGGTCACCGCGGCCGGCAATAAATAAGTATTGTGTCATGTAATCTTAGTACAAAGTAATAATTTGTAAAGACACCTTTCATTAACCTGACACGTTCCACATTATTACGAAGTATCGCACTCATGGTCTATGGAACAAGTACTAATCTAACCTAATCTAGTGAAATGAAGGCGGCTGACAGCACGAGCCGGCCGCTGTGGCCGAGGGGACTGAGGCGCTCCAGTCACGGTCTGCACGGCCACTACGGTCGGGGGTTCGAATCCTCCGTCGGGCATGGATATTTGTGCCGTCCTAGTTCGTAAGTAGTTCCATAGGTAGTTTGTAAGTTTAGGGACTGATGACCCCGTAGTTAACTCCCATAAGCTTAACAAACATTTGAACATTTTTTGACAGCACGACACCCAACCAACATGGCGGCCGAGCGCCAGGGGCTACAGCTGCGAGCACAGGCTACTTCATTGAGTTCGCTGTCTGTTAATTCATTTTTCATATATTTTTTTTAAGGCGTTCCTTTTTGACAATCTATTTGTGCCATAAATAATTACAATTTTCAGCTAGGCATAGCAAATCATACTACCATATAAAATAGAAGCACATTTTTCTTGCCGGCCGCGGTGGTCGAGGGGAATGAGGCGCTCCAGTCACGGTCTGCACGGCCACTCCGGTCGGGGGTTCGAATCCCCGCTCTGGCATGGATATTTGTGTCGCCCTTAGGATTAGCTAGTTCATATGATGGTCGCAGTACAGAGGATATAAAATGCAGAATGGCAATGGGTAGAAAAGCGTTCTTGAAAAAGTGAAATTTGTTAACATCGAATATCGATTTAAGCCTAAGGAAGTCCTTTTCGAAGGCATTTGTATGGAGTGTTGCCTTGTATGGGAGTGAAACATGGACGATAAGCAGTGCGGACAGGAAGAGGATTGAGGCTTTTTGAAATGCGGTGCTACAGAAGAATGCTGAAGATTAGGTGGGTGGATCGCGTAACTAATGAGGAGGTACTGAACAGGATTGGGGAGGAAAGAAAGTTTGATGCAGCTCTCCACAATACCCTATCCTGAGCAAGCCTCTTCATTTCCACATAAGAACGGCAACCTACATCTGTCTGAATCTGCTTACTGTATCCATCTCTTGGTCTTCCTCTGCGATTTTTACCCCACACACCTCCCTCCAACGCTAAATTCACAATTCCTTGATATCTAAGAATGGGTCCTACCAATCTATCTCTTCTTTTAGTCAAGGTATGCCAGAAATTTCTTTTCTCCCCAATTCTGTTCAGTACCTCCTCATTAGTTACGCGATCCACCCACCTAATCTTCAGCATTCTTCTGTAGGGGGGGACAAAGCGAGCAGTTGACCCAGGCGGCAGAATTTAGAGGGCGGCAAATTTTGACAGACTCTTTTCAACAGAATGTATCTTTTTGGTATAATTTAATAAAAATAACTGACACAGAATTATTAAAAGTAAAATGACTGCAAGAAATACCGAAATCATTTAATAAAACTAAAATTCCTGGTTGCTGACTTCAGTGTTGCCCTGTCACAGGTACTTTAAAAATCTACTAGATATTAGCCAGATTGAGGGACATGTTTGCGTTATTGCATAAGTAAATGCACAATGTTTATTAATTTGCATAGATTTCCTTTTTCAGATAAATGAATATTCACATTTCATATCAAGGTAACATTTGTAGAACAGGTTAATTTGAATAACGTTCCAGTCATAATAATAATAAAAACTATTTCAGGTGCGCACACTTCTTATTGAAAGTCAAAAGCATTAAGGATCTAGAGTCCTCTCTCGGTAGCGGTGGAATTGGTAGACATCTACACAGGATACTCTGTGAATCACATTTAACTGCCTGAAAGAGGGTTCATCGGACCACTTTTATACTATTTATCTCCTATTCCATTCTCGAATAGCGCCGGGAAGAAAGAACACTTGAATCTCTCCGTTCGAGCTTTGACTTCTCGTATTTTATTCTGATGGTCATTTCTACCTTTGTAAGTGGGAGTCAAAAATATATTTTCGCATTCGGAGGAGAATGTTGACGATTGCAGTTTCGTAAGTAGCCCACGTCGCAGCGATAAACGCCTTTGTTCTAATGATTCCCATCCCAGATCCTGTATCATTTCCGTGACGCTGTCTCCTCTGTATCACGACAATACAAAACAAGCTGCCCTTCTTTCGACTCTTTCGATGTCCTCCGACAAACCCACCTGATAAGTATCGTACAGTGGGCAGCAAGACCAGATACAAAAGAAGGAATCTCACTGTATTATTGATGCTGCCCTTCTTCTAGCTAAGCAAGGAAGTCCTTTTAGATTTTGGTGATCCACATAGAGGATACTGCAAAAATTGGAACAAGATGGGTTGAATATTAAGTACTGCAGGGAGCAGTCTCATGACAATGGTGCAAACAGGGCTGGAAAGTACAAAGAGGTCCAGTCAAGAATACTTCAGAAGAATGAACTGGCCTATTTCGTACCATGTTCTGCTCACTCTTTAAATTTAGTAGGAGCAAATTCAGCAGACATTCAGGAAGACTAGGTGACATGCAAGAGTAGATGCGGTTGAAGCTGTTTACAAGCATTTTCATAAAGTTTTGAAGGCCCTGGAAGAAACTGAAACTTATAAATTGACAACACCAGAAACAAAATCAGAGACAGGATCTATTTTAAAAAATACGAGAAAACTCAAATTCATTACATTAACTTGTTTCTGGTATGCAATATTAAAATAAATTGCTCATGTTAATCAGTTTCTGCGAAGTTAATACTTTACAATTGATAAAGCTGTTCGAAACATTCAAGGACTTTTGGGCTTTATCCAAACTTCCCGGGATTCTTGTACCTCTGAAGCTATTTCTGAGGCCAAAGTGCTAGCAGAAGATAATGAGGTAGCAACGGTATTCTCCGAAAAAAGGATTCGAAGAAAGAAGAAAATGGCTGATGAGCTTTGTGAGGGTGAAGTATCCAACATTCACAGAAAAAATAAGGAATAACTGACAGAGCTTAGTACCAGGTTTATCGCACTTGAGAAAATTGGTGCAAAAATTAGTTTTCTGTGTGGTGTGCAGATTCGAGAAATGGAAGTGGAGGACTTGAAGGCAAAACAGCGGAACTGGCAGAAGATCTTAGCGAGGAAGAACTTGAAAGTTTCAGACAACATGCGCTGGCAGTAGACAAGGCCTTGCAAGATTTCACTGCATCATCAACATTAAGTTTAATTTATGAAAATAAATTTGTAGAGGAGTATCCCAATATTACTACTGCGTTAAAATATATCTTACCATTCTAGTTTATGTTTTGTCTGAAACTAATTAAATACACTTGAGGAGCACGACTGCTTAACAAATCTGAGTATAATATCCATAGAGCACAAAGGAGCTGCTTCTGTAAACTATGATGATATCAAAAACAGTTTTGCAGCAAAAAAAAAAAAAAAAAAAAAAAAAAAAAAAAAAAAAAAAAAAAAAAAAAAAAAAAAAAAAAAAACCCTCGAAAAGCGAAATTTTGAATTAATTTTTGTACGATGAGTAATCTTGAAATATTTTTGTATGTTTTAAAATTGTTCTGTTTTCCTTTGATCTTAATTCAGTCAATAAAATAAGTTCATGTTGTGAGATTGTGGCATTTATGTAGAAATATTTAACCCAATTAGCGTCAAAAAGTCGATTCTTATTGGGGGGGGGGGGGAGTGAAAGAAGGGGCGGCAAATTTAAGCTTGCCCCCCTTGGCAAATGTCCTAGATCCGGCCGGCCCTGTTCTGTAGCACCACATTTCAAAAACCTCAATCCTCTTCCTGTCCGCACTGTTTATCGTCCATGTCTCACTCCCATACAAGGCAACACTCCATACAAATGCCTTCAGAAAGGACTTCCTTAGGCTTAAATCAATATTCGATGTTAACAAATTTCTCTATGATGCATCATCATATGTTCATACAGTAGAGCTGCATGTCCTCGAGAAAAATAACGGCTGTAGTTTCCCCTTGCTTTCAGCCGTTCGCAGTAACTGAGTGGCAAAGCCACATTAGCTGATGTTACAAGGCCCCTATGAAGCTGAAATTTTCCCGGCATTTTGCTTATATGTAGCAGACGTCAGCTAAGAAAGTATTGTGCGATAGGGTAGAATTAAAGTGCATGTCTGATGATACTTCTACAGACTCACGAAATCTACAGTTTCATTCATATCTTCACGACATATTGCACGTTTGACCTTCAAAACAAGAGGAAGGTCACTGTCTAAAGTTTCATACGGTACATGGGGGAGGGTACCTTGCAACATAAAATGAGTCCTTAAATACCTCGGTCGCGCCATAACTTGAGAACGACTCCACCGATTTCACAGATTTTTTTTTTTTTTTTTTTTTTTTTTTTCGTTATTCTCGGAAGAAGGGTTATATGAAATAAAACTGGAACATTTGAGAACAACAAAAGTGCGTTTTTCAATGTGACCCTGCGTTTCTGTTGCACAAAAATCTATAGGTTTGTTCCGATATTGATGAAACTTTGCACACTTAACCTTAAAAACAAGAGGAATGTCACTGTCTGTATAAAATTTCTTTCGGTTCATGGTGGAGGGTACTTAACGTTCAGACTTTGTCAAAATGCATAGTTTTCCACCGATCTTCATTAATTTTTGCACACGTGACCTTTCAACCAAGAGCTAGTTAGCTGGGTATATGTATGTTTGAATAGTATATGACAGAGGATAACTTGCGGAAATCTTTGCCGAGAGAGGGAAAGGTGGAAACGAACAGAAAGATGGGAGAGAAAGAGATGGTTGCAAGGAGAGGAGGGAAGGGTAGCTGGACTACGAGATTGTAGAATAAATAAATATCCTGGCAACGTCGGGTTTACAGCTAGTTATCGTATAGTCGTCGAGTTTTTTTATAGTGAGAGCTCTTAGTAATTTCCAACAAGTTCTAAACACGATTTCAAACAATTTCTATATTTTTCTCTGTTTGAAGTCACATATTTAGTACGTTAACTCTTTTGTAAGGTAATGAGACGTTGGAAACAGTTCTGTACGAGGGAGTTGGATGCTTTGTGGACTCGGACGTTTAACCCTTCTATGCATGACCTATATTTTTTTGCACATTTACATACCCTGGGTCCATTGGACCCGTTACGTCTAATATGAGAATTTAAAAGAATGTAAGCGTTTTGTGGATATTATCATGCACGAATATTTTTATTTGAATGTTCATGAATATAAGAAAGCTGTAGCTATTTTAATGATTTTACTGGCTTTTAAAATGTATAATAAGTATAATATTAACCCTGAATAATTTTTTAATAGATTATATTATGAAAACTGATACAGACACCACCAATATTTTTCACAGTGTTCGAATAGGTGATTTTACCTCTGGCAAAGAATAAATCATTTCACAAAAAAACATCCCATCAGTTTGATGGTTCTGGTATAAATTTCACCACATTCTGAGCCGGCGTTTTATTTTGCACTCGGGGCCTTCACTCCATAGCATACCATTTGGAGCAATATAAACGTTATCACTTTCACTCCTTATTTGTCCTGAGGCATTATTATCTAGATCATTATCTTCACCACCACCACTACGTGGTTCTTCATTCAAAGAGTCGTATGACACTGTCTGAGGAACAGCTTCATGGTTATCATCCAAAGCAGAACTGATATCTGAAAGGAAAGCGTCATCTTCAGCCACCCATTGAGTAACAACTGATTCAAAGTTTGGGCTCGAGAACCGTATGCTATCCTCTTTCCTGCTCCTTTTTTTAGATGCAGATCCTGACAGTGTCTGAAAAATAATAATAATATGAATAAATAATCCAAGTACTCTCTCTACCTATGGAGTGTAGAAATATAGTGGCTCTTCATGTTATTTTTTATTGTTACCAATAACCCTTACCTTTCTTCCGAGTGAGTATCGAATGTCAAACAATACTGTTGTGTAGCAAACTCCTATAGTCTTTCTGTACAACGTCACACACTAATAACCACCCACTGCGATATTTTACTTCTTACACAGTTGAACATGCCAAGTTATAACATTACGTTTTCTGCGATCACAACAATGCATATATGTGGCACTAAAGTATTCTCGGTATTCCAACAAAATGTAATCGATTACAACCCAATCTAATTTAACGACACTTTAACGTAAGCCACAGGGTCCATCGGACCCAGGTTATGTAAATGTGTAGTATAAAGAAGAAAATTAAACTAATGACACACAATTCTAGTAGTATCTGTAATGTGTTAGTGAATATTGCCAGAGAGCATACCTGAACGGTTGGGACTCAATTTCAAGTCTTTAATACACAGCCGGCCGCGGTGGCCGAGGGGATTGAGGCGCTCCAGTCACGGTCTGCACGGCCACTACGGTCGGGGGTTCGAATCCCCCCTCGGGCATGGATATTTGTGCCGTCCTTAGGAGTAGCTAGTTCATAAGTAGTTTGTAAGTTTAGGGACTGATGACCCCGTAGTTAAGTCCCATAGACTTTACAAACATTTGAACATTTGATTTTTAATACACAAATTAAAAATTAAAATTGTTCCCGGGTCCATTGGACCCAGGGTATGCATAATAGGGTTAACGTACCGTTACCGCTTCCTCACTCACGATTTGGATGTGAGAAGTGCGTTTGCTTGTATAGCCATGCGCGCGATGGTCTAATTTTATCTGGACGCTATTCCCGGGTATGATATATAGAGGAGTGCAAAATCCTCATTGCCGGCAGTACACTGGCCAACAAAATAGCGTCGTACGACGTTAGTTGGCAGTAGCCAAGGAGGTTAGAATTAAGGGAGGTGGTATTATCTATGCAGAGCACATACGTCAGTTGAAGCCTGTCCGCCATCTTGGTCAGTGCTGGATTGCTATTTCTCCATTAAAACTATGCGTTACGTCGACCCTCTTACTGTTAATGCACTGGACGGACAGTCACTGCGAAGTATGTACTTTCAAACAATATACTTTCTTGAATAAATAGTAATAAATACTCAGAATATGATGTTTGAAAACTCAATTTTAACGGCTAATTTGCACTCGTTTAACACTTTGTACATCAAGGCAAAACTGTCGAAAGGTTTATTTCTGTTTTAAGTGACAAATAACATTAGCTCTAAAATACGAACACTTCTCCAAAACTTAGCAATATGGCGGAGGCAGGCTTCACTTTTTCAGCCTAAGGCCGTCTCCCTGTATTCTGACCTCCTTGGCAGTAGCCGTACATTTCTGTACGCGTGCGTCCAGCGGTCGGGAACAACGTTGTTTAACCGATCGCGTACGAAGGCACGACAAGTTGGCAGCGCACCATCTTGCTGCCAAATAAAATGATCTGCTTCAGCTTCGTGTAACTGAGGAAAGAGCCGCATCGAGATAAGAAACGCCAGTTACAGTTGTTTCAGCGTAAAACACCCCGTTTACATGGGCTCTCAAAACCGGATTTCGTAAACCGATTTCACAATTCCGCTTTTGGTTGGTCATGTAAACACTCCAAAATCGATTCTGGAAATCCACTTCTCTAAAGCGGTTTTCCAGTTCCACAATCGATTTTCGTGCCCATTTAAACGCAACCGTTTTTGAAGCGTTCTTGGCTTGTCAGATTGTGTATTTTTGTGTAAGAATTTTCGACACATATGGACAGAGTGATTTTTTCTAATGTGATATAAAAGTATTAATTTTAGAGTGAGCACGAATCTTTGTATTTAAGTAAAGAAAAATAGCGATTATGGTGACTAAATCGGGGACTAAATCAGATGTTTTTCAGCCGACATCTTAAGTGGATTAGGAAATCCGATTCAGGCTGTGCCATGTAAACACGACAGCGAAAAACGGTTTACGAAAAGCGGTTTTTGTCTTCCGGCAGATGTGTTGCATGTAAACGTAGTGAAAGAAACTGCCGCGTTGGAGTATCCGAGCGGTCTAAAGCGCCTCGCTGCGGAGCGCGCGGTTGCTCGCCGTGGAGGCTCGAGTCCTCCCTGCGGCAAGGGTGTGTGTGTTGTCCTTAGGTTAGTTCACCTAGGTTTAAGTAGTTTGTAAGCTACGAACTGATGACCGCGCAGTTTGGTCCGATAGATTTACAAACATTTGAGTAGCCGAGCGGTCTGGAGCGCCACGTTGCGGATCACGCGGCCTCCCGCGTCGGCGGTTCGACTCCTTCCTCGGGCACGAATGCTTGTGTCGTATTTAGTATAAGTTAGTTCACAGGTAGAAAGAATCTTTCACTCTGCAGCGGAGTGTGCGCTGATATGAAACTTCCTGGCAGATTAAAATTGTGTGCCTGTGTGGTGTCGCACAAGTCTAAAGTGCGCGCCATGTACTTTCGCCGCGCGCCGCCATGCACGCACGGCGCGGCGTTCTTACGACGTCAGCCACGAGCGCCCTTTGCTGCAACTCCGCTCGTGGCCACCACTGAACGACATCGTTCACTTGGGACTGAGATAGGAACCAGTCAACACTTCGTATTCAGATAGGCACCAGTGAAGATTTGGCTATCGTATAGGCACTAGGCAGGCCTCTAGCTCAACTATGTATCAGCCTTCTGCATTACTATGTAAAGGTTAAGGATTGTATAAATTCTGTTCAGTATATATCTCGTTCTAATTTACTCTAGTGTTTCTAGTTTCTGGCTGCTCCCCTCCGTACCTGCACCAGCGTGCTATCTTTATTCCTGCGTCGGTCTCATTCCACTCGGCCACCGACCACCTACGACGGAAACGAGACACAAAAGCGGCGACGAGGCTGGGACACAAAAGAAACCTTAATTGGCAGCCGAAACAGAAACCGTAATCGAATTTTCGGTTCTTCTAGTTTCGGCCGAAAACGAAACAAATAGAGTTTAGTTAAAGTTTATGTAAATCTCATCTATTTAAACATGCCGCTACTGACGGCAAGCAGCAGTTGATGGCTGATGTTGTGGTGTCGCACAAGTACAAAGTGCGCGCCATCTACTTTCGCCGCGCGCCGCCATGCACGCACGGCGCGGCGTTCTTACGACGTCAGCCACGAGCGCCCTCTGCTGCAACTCCGCTCGTGGCCACCACTGAACGACATCGTTCACTTGGGAATCAGATAGGAACCAGTTAACACTTGGCTATCGGATAGGCACTAGGCAGGCCTCTAGCTCAACTATGTATCAGCATTCTGCAGTACTGAGCTATGTAAAAGTTAAGTATTGCTAAGTCTAAGAAATATAGATCTCGTTCTAATTTACTCTAGTGTTTCTAGTTTCTGCTGTCCCACTGGCTGGTCACCTCCGTACTTGCACAAGCGTGCATCCTTTATTCTTGTGTCGGTCTCTTTTTACTCGGCCACCGACACCTACGACGGAAACTAGACACAAAAGCGGCGACGAGGCTGAGACACAAAAGCCTGAAAGTTTCTTCTGGAAACATCCCTTAGGCTGTGGCTAAGCCATGTCTCCCAGCATATCCTTTCTTCTAGGAGTGCTGGTCTTGCAAGGTTCGCAGGAGAGCTTCTATGAAGTTTGGAAAGTACGAGGCGAGGTACTGGCGGAAGTAAAGTTAAGGTCGGGACACACATATCCGGGCCGTGTCCGGACCGAGTGTGGGACGTCCGAGTCTCACTTTATTGCAGTGACTCGGGCGTGCTGATCTGTGTTTCTGTTTGTGAAAGCTGTAAATATGTTCGCTAATTTTAGTAATAGTGAATTAGGACTCATAGCACTTGCTTTATATGAAGAAACAGAAGCAAGGCAAAGAAAACGAAAAAATCTATGGATCCAAAGCTCCTGGAAAACAAGTACAAGGAGAGATCGAACATTATTTCCTCATCTCAAGGATGATGAGACGAAGTTTTATGAATATTTTAGGAGACGCAGCACACCTTCTGTCAACTTTTAAAGACGATACACCAGTGACATAAAGCAAAAATATATTTGTTTGCGAAATAAAGAGTAAATTAATATTTGTCTGGTATTAAAACTTGTAGAATTTTTACATTACTAAATATATATAATTCTGGTATTGAAACTTGAATAATTTTTATCTTAACCTTTGGCTTGCAAATCTGCTGCAATTGCCGGCCGCGGTGGCCGAGGGGACTGAGGCGCTCCAGTCACGGTCTGCACGGCCACTACGGTCGGGGGTTCGAATCCCCCCTCAGGCATGGATATTTGGGCCGTCCTTAGTATTAGTTAGTTCATAAGTAGTTTGTAAGTTTAGGGACTGATGACCCCATAGTTAAGTCCCATAAGCTATACAAACATTTGAACTTTGAAGTCTGGTGCAATTGTCTTCCATACGTTGTCCTTATAATCGATATTGGGGTACTTCACGTCTGTCTGGTCGTAAAGTACCGGATACTTCTATTAAACGTTTCGAGTCCATTTCTTTCAACAGTCTTCCACTGTTGAGAAACAATACCGTCGCGTCGTCCGGCGTCCGTGCCCGTCTCGTGAAAAATTGAACTCTGCGAATTCCGGCCGGCCCGCTCCCGGTCCGTTGCCGTTCCGTGCCCTGCCCGTGCACTAGGGATGGGCAAGAAATCACGTATTCGTTAGAAATCACAGTGATTGAGAAATCGCTGTTTTCACGACCGCGGCGATCTGAAATCTGAATGCGATTTCTTTCACGGTTGCGTAGTGCAGGTCAGGTAGAGCAGCGAATATCAGCTAAAGAGCAGATAATAGCAGCGAAGGCAGCTAACGGTAGAAAGCGGCTCTTGTTCACCCAAATCTGTACTAAAAGCAGCAGCGGATGGCAGGTGTAGCAGCGAATAGCAGAAAAGCGAAGAGGAGCTATGCAGCAATAAAGCTCTTATACAGAGCTTTAAAGCAGCAAAGGCTAATAGAGCCATCTGTTGACCAAAATCAGCACTAATATCACAGCAGCGAATAGCGGGTATAGCAGCGAATCACCGCTAAGCGAAGAACGGGTATAGCCAACACCGTCTCCTAGGCGGTGTTGGTATAGCAGCAAATCACCGATAAGCGAAATGCAGGTGAATTGAAAAGCAGTCTCTGTTGCGAACTCGCAACAGAGACTGCTTTTCAATTCAAATATGGATTTACTGGTGCTATATCATGCCAAAGAGTTTTGGAATAACGTATCTGGTTCATATTTCTTTTAAATGATACAAAATTTAATCAAAAGAAACAAAAATTGTGAACTATACTTACTATTGACTGATTTGTTGAGATTTACTTTTGTCTGTTCACAAGCTCAACTTTCATAACAACGAAGAGACAATAAATTAGTTGCTGGAGGATGAAACGTTATAACAGTACTATCTAACTCAAATTTTTGCATTTTCGTAGTAAATCACACTAGACGCAGGAAATGCAGAAGTAGCAGGAAAGCCAGCAATCTCTGTGATTCGATCACACCGTAAAGGTGCGGACACACATATCCGGGCCATGTCCAGGCCGGGACACGTCTGAGTAAAAGATGCGGACACACATATCCGGGCTGGGACACGTCTGAGTAAAAGGTGCGGACACACATGTCTGGGCCGGGATACATCTGAGTAAAAGGTGCAGACACACATATCCGGGCCGTGTCTGGGCCAGGACACGCCTGAGTAAAAGATGTGGACACACATATCTGGGCCGGGACACGTCTGAGTAAAAGGTGCGGACACACGTATCTGGGCCGGGACATGTCTGACTAAAAGGTGTGGACACACATATCCGGGCCGTGTCTGGGCCGGGACACGTCTGAGTAAAAGGTGCGGACACACATATCCGGGCTGGGACACGTCTGAGTAAAAGGTGCGGACACACATATCTGGGCCGGGACATGTCTGAGTAAAAGGTGCGGACACACGTATCTGGGCCGGGACATGTCTGACTAAAAGGTGTGGACACACATATCCGGGCCGTGTCTGGGCCGGGACACGTCTGAGTAAAAGGTGCGGACACACATATCCGGGCTGGGACACGTCTGAGTAAAAGGTGCGGACACACATATCTGGGCCGGGACATGTCTGAGTAAAAGGTGTGGACACACATATCCTGGCCCTGTCCGGGCCGGGACACGTCTGAGTAAAAGTTGTGGTCACGCATATCCGGGCTGGGACACGTCTCAGTAAAAGGTGCGGACACACATATCCGGGCAGGGACACGTCTGAGTAAAAGGTACGGACACACATATCCGGCCGTGTCTGGGCCGGGACAGGTCTGAGTAAAAGGTGCGGACTCACATATCCGGGCTGGGACACGTCTGAGTAAAAGGTGCGGACACACATATCCGGGCCAGGACATGTCTGAGTAAAAGGTGTGGACACACATATCCGTGCCGTGTCCGGGCCGGGACACGTCTGAGTAAAAGGTGCGGTCACACATATCCTGGCCGTGTCCGGGCCAGGACACGTCTGAGTAAAAGGTGCGGACACACATATCTGGGCCAGGAGACGTCCGAGTAAAAGGTGCGGACACACATATCCGGGCCAGGAGACGTCCGAGTAAAAGGTGCGGACACATATTCGGGCCGTGTCCGGTCCGGGACACGTCCGAGTATCGGCCGTCACCCGGAGAACGAAATATACCATTGAAATGAATGTAGGTGGCCACACGTGACCCGGGCCGGGCGCGGACCGTGCACAGGCCGTGCACGGAACGTCAACGGACCAGGAGTGGGTCGGGCGGAATTCGCAGAGTTTAATTTTTCACGTGACGGACACAGACGCCGTTAATTTACTTTTTATTTCGCAAACAAATATTTTTTGCTTTATGTCAGTGGTATATCGTCTAGTCGACATGTTCTATCCATCCCATTCCAAATTCGCTTGTGGAGAAGTGAAGAATTTTTTTAGTTGGTCTCGTACATAGAATGCAGCATCTGATGATCTCCCACGAACTCGTGGTAGCTTTCTAAGATTTGATGCTCTTTCTGACCCTCCAGCAGTTTCCTTTTGATCCATTCTCTGTTCGGGCACTGTGTAACCTTCCATTTTTCGAATATAGTTGTACAGTACACACGCTGATGTCACAATCATTGTTAGGTTTTTAGCATCTCCCTGAAGGATTATTCTAAACATTCGAAATTTCTGTTGCAAAATACCGAATGCGTTTTCTGCTGTCCTTCTTGACCGACTCAAATGAAAATTCTAATTCACTATTACTAAAATTAGCGAACATATTTACAACTTTCACAAACAGGGACACAGATCAGCAAGTCCGAGTCACTACAATGAACTGAGACAAGGATGTGTGGTGACTAGAATGGGCCGGAGCACGGACTTCACCTGTCCGACACTCCGTCTGGACATGGACCGGATATGTGTGTCCACACCTTTATGAGGTGGCATCGTGAGTCGTGTCGGGATAGCTCAGTCGGTAGAGCGCTTCCCCACGAAAGGCACACAATTTTAATCTGCCAGGAAGTTTCAATTCATAGGTAGTTTGTAAGTTTAGGGACTGATGACCCCGCAGTTATGTCCCAGAAGTTTCACAAACATTTGATTTGATTTGTAAAAGAAACTCCCATATATACTTTCTGCCGGGATATGGCACAAATTTGGCGGGGGTCTTGTTTCTAGTTCATTTGATGTATAATTTGTAATGGTGAGGTCATCATGGTAAGGCATAAGTTTAGAAACCAGGTTTTAAACTGTAAGACATATCCAGGGGTAGATACAGACTCTGACCATGATTTATTGGTTATGAACTGTAGATTAAAACTTAAGCTACTGCAAAAGGTAGACAATTACGGAGATGGAACCTGGACAAATTGAAGGGACCAGAGGTGGTTGAGAGACTCAGAGGGACGATTAGCAAGGAATGGTTGAAACTGGGGAAAGTACTGCAGTAGAAAAAGAATGGTTGGCTCTGAGAGATAGTGTAGTGAAGGCCGCAGAGGATCATATAGACAGTAGGACAAGGCACAATAGAAATCCCTGGATAGATAGAAGATATTGAATTTAATTGTTGATAGGAAAAAATGTAAAAATGCTGCAAGTGAATCAGGCGAAAGGGAGTATAGACGTATGAAAAATGACATTGACAGGAAGTGCAGACTGGCTAAGCAGGAGTGGCTTGAGGAGAAATGCAGAACCGTAGAAGAAGGCAAAACTAAGGGAAAAGATTAGATACCGCCTACAGGAAAATAAAAGAGATTTGGAGACGAGAAAAGCAGCGGCGTGAATATCAAGACCTCAGATGGAAAACCAGTACTACGCAAAGGGAAAGCTGAAAGGTGGAAGGAATATACAGAAGGTCTTTACAAAGGAAAAACTTGAAGGCAGTATTCTAGAAATGGAAGACGAAGTAGAGGAAGATTAGATAGGAGATAAGATACTGCGAGAAGAATCTGACAGAGCGCTAAAAGATCTGTGTAGAAACAAAGCCCCTAGAATAGATGATGATCCGTCTGAACCGCTATTATCGTTAGGACAGCCAGTGATGAAGAAATTCTTCCACCTGGTATTCAAGATTTACGAGGCAGTAGAAATACCCTCAGACTTCTAGAAGAATATAGTGATTACGATTTCTAAGAGAGCAAGTGCAGAAAAAAGTGAAAATTACAGAACTATCAGTTTAATGAGTCATGGTTGCAAAATACTAACACGAATTATTTACAGATAAATGGAAAAACTGGTGGAATACCACCTTGGGGTAGCTTAAATTAGATTTAGGAGAAATGTAGGACCATGCGAGGTAATACGTACATTCCGACTTTGAAGGTAAAATAAGGAAATGGAAATCAACGTTTCTAGCATTTTTGGATCTGGAGAAAGCTTTTGACAATGTTGACGCGAATACACTTTTTCAGATTCTGAAGGTAACAGGGGTAAAATTAGGGAGCGAAGAGTTATATTTAACTTCTACAAAAACCAGACATCAATTATTAGAGACGAAGGTGATGAAAGGGTCGCAGTGGTTGGGAAGGGAGTAAGACAGCATTGTACCCTTTCAGCTGTGTTGTTCAATCAGTACAGTGAGCAAGCGGTTAAGGAATGCAAGGAGAAATTCTGAGAGGGAATTAAAGTCCAGGGAGAGAGAATAAAAACCTTTCGGTTTGCTGAGGACATAGTAATTCGTTCAGAGACAGCAAAAGACCTAGAAGAGTAATTACGCGGATTGGACAGTGTCTTGAAAGGAAGGTATAAGATGAACATTAACAAGAGTAAAACAAAGGTAGTGAATGTAGTGTCAGAAAATCAGGCGATCCTGAAGGTATTAGATTAGGTAATGAGACAATAAAAGTAGTAGATGAGTTTTGTATTTAGGTACCAAGATAACTTCTGATGGGCAAAGTAAAGAAGGTATAAAATTCAGAATGGCTATGGGAAGAAAAGCGTTTCTGAAGAAGCGAAATTTGTGGACATCCAATATTAGTTTAAATGTTAGGAAGTCCTTTCTGAAAGCATTTGTCTGGAGTGTAGCATTATGTGGGAGTGAAACGTGGACGATAAGGAGTTGAGACAAAAAGATGATAGCAGCTGTCGAAATGTAGTGCTACAGACGAATGATGAAGATTTAGATGGGTAGATCACGTAACTAATGATGATGTACTCAACATGTTGTTGTTGTGGTCTTCAGTCTGGAGACTGGTTTGATGCAGCTCTCCACAATACCCTATCCTGAGCAAGCCTCTTCATCTCCACATAAGAACGGCAACCTACATCTGTCTGAATCTGCTTACTGTATCCATCCCTTGGTCTTCCTCTGCGATTTTTACCCCACACACTTCCCTCCAACGCTAAATTCACAATACCTTGATGTCTAAGAATGTGACCTAGCAATCTATCCCTTCTTTTAGTCAAGGTATGCCAGAAATTTCTTTTTTCCCCAATTCTGTTCAGTACCTCCTCATTAGTTACGCGATCCACCCACCTAATCTTCAGCATTCTTCTATAGCACCGTATTTCAAAAGCCTCAATCCTCTTCCTGTCCGCACAGTTTATCGTCCATGTCTCACTCCCATACAAGGCAACACTCCATACAAATGCCTTAAGAAAGGACTTCCTTAGGCTTAAATCAATATTCGATGTTAACAAATTTCTCTTTTTCAAAAACGCTTTTCTACCCATTGCCATTCTGCATTTTATATCCTCTGTACTACGACCATCATTTGTTATTTTACTGCCCAAGTAACAAAACTCATCTACCTCCTTTATTGCTTCGTTTCCCAATCTAATTCCTTCAGCATCACCTGATTTTCTTACACTTACACATCTTATATGCAACTTTCAGCACACTGTCCATTTCGTTCAGTTGCTCTTCCAGGTCCTTTGCTGTATCTGACAGAATTACTATGTTTTCGGCAAAACGCAATGTTTTTAATTCTTCCCCCTGAACTTTAATTCCTTCTCCAAATTTCTCCTTGCTTTCCTTTATAGTTTGCTCAATGTACAAATTGAATAACAATGGAGAAAGACTACAACCCTGTCTTACTCCCTTTCCAACCACTGCATCCCTTTCATGCCTTTCAACTCTGACAACCGCTGTCTGGGTTTTGTACAAGTTGTAAATAACCTTATGCTCCCTATATTTTACTCCTGCTTGCTTCAGAACTTGAAAGAGTTTATTCCAATCAACATTGTCAAAAGCCTTCTCCAAATCTACAAAAGCTAGAAATGTAGGTTTGCCTTTTCTTAATCTATCTTCTAGGATAAGCCGTAAAGTGAGTATTGCCTCCCGTGTTTCTACATTTCTCCTGAACCCAAACTGATCTTCCCCGAGGTCGGCTTCTGCCAGCTTTTCCATCCTCCTGTATATAATTGGTGTTAATATTTTGCAACCATGACTTATTAAACTGATGGTTCTGTAGTTTTCACACCTGTCTGCACCTGCTTTCTTTGGAATGGGGATTATAACATTTTTCTTAAAGTCTGAGGGTATTTCACCTGTCTCATACATCATACACACCAGGTGAAACAATTTTGTCATGGCTGGTTCTCCCAGAGACTTCAGTAGATCTGAGGGAATATCATCTACTCCAGGGGCCTTGTTTCGACTTAGGTCTTTCAGGGCTCTGTCAGTTTCTTCTCTCAATACAGTATCTCCTATCTCATCTTCATCTACATCCTCTTCCCTTCCTACAATATTGTCTCGAAGTTCATTTCCTTTGTAGAGCCCCTCTATATACTCTTTCCACCTTTCAGCTTTCCCTTCTTTACTGAGAACTGGTTTTCCATCAGTGTCCTTGATATTCATAGAGCTGTTTTTTTGTACTCAACATAATTGAGGATAAAAGGAGTTTCTGGCATGTCCTGACTAAGAGAAACGACACAGTACGTTGAAATTGACGGTAAGTCATCGAGTAGAACAGAAGTGATATCTGTTGTTTTCTATGGAAGTGTTATAGGGCCTCTACTGTTCCTTTAGAAACGATTTAGGAGACAATCTGACTGTTCGCGGATGATGCTGTCATTTATCGGTTCGTAAAGTCACCAGAAGATCAAAAGCAAATGCAAAATGATTTAGATATTTGCATGGAGCATTAATTGATGTTGACTCTTAACAATGATCAGTGTGAGGTTAACCATATGACCACTAAAAAAAAAAAGAGGAATAAAAAATCCGTTAAACTTCAGCTACAGAATAAATCAGAGAAAATAGTGTAGGGAAGGCGATGCAAAGACCACGTTTCATTGGCATAACACTAAGAAGATATAACAGTTCTACTAAAAAAAAAAAAAAAAAACTGCCTACACCACACTTACGAGTCCTATTTTGGAGTATTGCTGCGCATTTTGGGATCCACACCAGGTGGGATTGACTGACTATTTAGAGAAAGTTCAGAGAAGGGTAGGTAGTTTTTTATCATTGCGATATAGGGGAGATAGTGTCACGAAAATGATTCACGAGTTGGGTGGAAATCGTTAAAAGAAAGGCCAGACTCATTGCGGCGAGATCTATTTGTGAAATTTCTTTCATTAACTTTCTCTTCCGAATGCGAACATATATTGTTAGCACCCACTTGCATAGGGAGAGATAATAATCATAATAAAATATGAGAAGTCAGATCGCAAACGAAAGTATTTAGGTGTTCCTTTTTTCCGCGATGTTAGAAAATGGAACTATAAGAGAAATACCATAAAAGTGGTTCGATAAACCCTCTGCCATCAACTTCAATGTGACTTGCAGATTATCAGTGTAGATTCTGAGGCATCAAGGAATCATTAGCATTAGAAAGAAGTGTGTAGAGTAAAAAGTCGTAGAGGGAGACCGAGGGACGAATGCAGTAAGTAGATTCAAAAGGATGTAGATTGCCGAACGTATTCTCAGATGAAGAGGCTTGCACAGGACAGGGTAGCGTGGAGAGCTGCGTCAAACCAGTCTGCGGACTGAAGACCACAATAACTACAACAATGTTCATATTATATACTCCTTTCCAGAAACTTCCCGTTCCCTTCAGTTGCTCTTCCAGGTCCTTTGCTGTCTCTGACGGGATTTCTACGTCATCAGCAAACCGAAAAGTTTTTATTTATTCATCTTGAACTCTCCTTCTCCAAAATTCTCCTTGCATTCCTTCACAGCTTGCTCAATGTTCAGATTGAACATTACTTTGGAAAGGCTACAACCCTTCCTTACTTCCTTCCCAACCACTGCATCCCTTTCACGCCGCTCGCCTCTTGTACCTGCTGTCTGATTTCTGTAGAAGTTGTGTATAACTTTTCGTTCCCTATATTTTAGCCGTTACTCACTTACTCACTCCTTGGTGCTACAGCCCGTGTAGGGCCTTGGCCTCCTGGGCAATCTTCGCCCAATCTTCTCTGTTGGCTGCCTTGGCTCTCCATCTTCTAACTCCCATCCTTCTCAGATCCTCTTCCACGTTGTCTAGCCATCTGGTCCTTGGTCTACCCCTCATACGGCGTCCAGCTGGCTTTCCTTTGAAAACTTTCATGACTGTACTATTAAGTGCCATTCATTCTGCGTGCCCAACCAACGTAGTCTATTGCTCTCTATTTCTGGTTTGTTGTACAATTCTCTGATCTCATTATTGTTTCTAATTCGCCAAAAACCCGTATCATTCAAGGGTCCATATATTTTTTCTAAGTATCTTCCTTTCCCATGTCAGCAACAACTCCTCGTCATTTTGCGTCATAGTTCAAGTCTCCGAACCATACATCACCACAGGTCGCACTATTGTATGGTACAGAGTCAGCTTCAGGTTCCTACTAAGGCTTCTTGCTTTGAATACTTTGTGTTGTTGTTGTGGTCTTTAGTCCGGAGACTGGTTTGATGTAACTCTCCACAATACCCTATCCTGAGCAAGCCTCTTCAACTCCGCAAAAGAACGGCAACCTACATATGTCTGAATCTGCTAACTGTATCCATCTCTTGGTTTTCCTCTGCGGTTTTTACCCCACACACTTCCCTCCAATGCTAAATTCACGATTCCTTGATGTCTTAAGAATGTGTCCTACCAATCGATCCCTTCTTTTAGTCAAGGTATGCCAGAAATTCGTTTTCTTCCCAATTCTGTTCAGTACCTCCTCATTAGTTACGCGATCCACCCACCTAATCTTCAGCATTCTTCTGTAGCACCACATTTCAAAAGCCTCTGTCCTCTTCCTGTCTGGACTATTTATCGTCCATGTTTCACTCCTATACAAGCCTTTAGAATGGACTTTTTTACGCATAAATTAATATTCGATTTTAACGCGATGTTAAAGCGCTTTTCTTCTCATTGCCATTCTGCTTTTTATGTCCTCTGTACTGCAACCGTCATATGTTAATTTACTGCCCAAGTAACAAAACTCGTTTTACCGCCTTTATTTTTTCGTTGCCTAATCTAATTCCTTCAGTATCCTTTTCTCAGACTGCACTCCATTACCCTAGTTTTGCTCTCGTTAATGTTCACCTTTCAAGACGCTGTCCAATCCTTTCAACTGCTCCTCCAAGTCCTTTGCTGTCTCGTCAGAATTACAATGTCATTGGCAAAACGTAATGTTTTCATTACTTCACCTTTAACTTTCATTCCTTCCCCAAATTTCTCCTTGCTTTCCTTTATATAACTTGCTCAATGTACAAACTGAATAACATTGGAGAAAGCTACAACCCTGTCTTACTCCCTTCCCAACCTCGGCATCCCTACAAAAGTGAATGTTTGCTTATATGCATTTTACAAGCTGCCGTACCGTTCATCCGATTGCAATGAGACATTGTGATCATATTGCTTGCACTTTGGCGAAAGTTATAGGCATAATTATATCATTGTACGTCACATAATTAAGGAGATATGATGTCATGAACACTGAGATACGTGGAAGACTTCCGCATTGCTACTAAATGTATTCGCAACGTATTTTACAAACAATATCTACTAATGCCGATGAAAATACGTACATACGAAATTCTTTCATTGTACGACTTAGGGATAGCTATCGAAACCAGCATAATTGCATAAGGTATGTAAATGAACGACTGATGTGGATACATTTGGCCATCTGCAGCAAAAAATTAGGATTGTGTCTGTGTATTCGCCTTGTGGAGGGACAGATCAAGATGAGATGGACAGATTTTACAACACAGTGATGTAGTTGCTAGAGTGAAGGACAAGGATAGTGTTTTTCTTATGGATGACTTCAACGCCAGGATAGGAATTCGAATAGAAGGGTATGAAAAGGTTGCGGGTAAGTTTGGACAGGATATGGAGGCCAACAGGAACGGAAAACAGCTCTTGGATATCTGTTCCGGTATGGGCTTAGCTATCACAAACTCCTTTTTTAAGCATCAGGACATTCATTCACCAGTACACTTGGGAGGGAAGGGGAACCAGATCTGTCATTGACTATATGATAACAGACCAAGAATTCAGAAAGGCAGTCAAGGACACACATATTTTTAGGGTGTTCTTTGATGATACGGACCGTTATTTAATCTGCAGTGAAATTGGTTTGGTGAGGACAAAAGAGCAGAAAAGTCAAGTCCATATGTAAAAGGATAAGAGTGGAGAAGCTTCAAGACAAGGAAATTAAGCAGAGATACGTAACAACGATCTCAGAAAGGTACCAGTTAGTTGAATGTAGTCATTTACAGTCACTCGAAGAGGGATGGACAAGGTACAGGGACACAATATTAGCAAAGGCTAGAGAATATCTTGGGACAGTAGTGTGTAAAGGCAGGAAGAAGCAGACAGCTTGGTGGAATGACACAGTCAAGGCAGCCTGTGAAAGGAAAGAGAATGCATTTCAAAAATGGCTCCATACTAGAAATCAGGCAGACAGAGAAAGTTATGTTGAAGAAAGAAACAAAGCCAAACGGATAATTGCAGACTCCAAGCAGAAATCGTGGGAAGGTTTTGGAAATAAGCTAGAAACTCTGGGTCAAGCTGCGGGAAAACCATTTTGGAGTGTAATTAGCAATATTCGAAAGGGAGGGAAGAAGGAATTAACAAGTGTTTTGGACAGGCCAGGAAAGCTGCTAGTCAATCCTGTGGATGCCTTGGGCAATGGAGGGAATATTTTGAAGAATTGCTCAATGTGGGCGAAACGTTCAATGACGTGTCAGATTTTCAGTTAGAATGGGATAGAAACGACGATGGAAACAGGATCTCATTTGAGGAAGTGTAGAAAATGGTTAGTAGATTACAGTGCAATAAAGCGGCACGAAATTAAGCCGGAACTCGTCAAATACAGTGGAATATCAGATCTCAAATGGCTACACAGAATAATTGAGAAGGCGTGGGGACAGGTTCCGTCTGACTGGACGAAAGCGGCAATAAAGCCAATTTTCAAACAGGGAAACAGAAAAGTTTGTAACAACTATCTCTTTTTAATTAGCGCTGTAGGCAAAATATTCTCAGGTATTGTTGAAAGAAGAGTGCGAGTATAAGTTGAGGACAAAGTTAGATGAAAATCAGTGTGGGTTTAGACCTCTTAGAGGCTGTCAGGACCAGATCTTTAGCTCACGGCAGATAATGGAGAAGTGCTATGAGTGGAACAGGGAATTGTATTTATGTTTTATAGATCTAGAAAAGGCTTATGACCATGTTCCCAGGAGTAAGCGATTGTCAGTTCTACTAGATTATGGAATAGGAGGCAAACTTCTGCAGGCAATTACAGGTCTTTACGTAGATTGCCCACTCCCATGAACCACAGACATTGCCGAGGTGGGGTGGCTTGCGTGCCTCAAGGATGCAGATAGCCGTACCGTAGGTGCAACCTCAGCGGAGGGGTATCTGTGGAGAGGCCAGACAAACGTGTGGTTCCTGAAGAGGGGCAGCAGCCTCTTCAGTAGTTACAGGGGCAACAGTCTGGATGATTGACTGAGCTGGCCTTGTAACATCAGCTAATGTGGCTTTGCCACACAGCTACTGCGAACGGCTGAAAGCAAGGGGAAACTACAGCCGTTACCTTTCCCGAGGACATGCAGCTCTACTGTATGAACATATGATGATGGCATCCTCTCGGGTAAAATATTCCGGAGGTAAAATAGTCCCCCATTCGGATCTCCGGGCGGGGACTACTCAAGGAGGATGTGATCATCAGGACAGACAATACTGGCATTCTACGGGTCGGAGCGTGGAATGTTAGATCCCTTAATCGGGTAGGAAAATTAGAAAATTTAAAAAGGGAAATGGATAGGTTGAAGTTAGATATAGTGGGGATTAGTGAAGTTCGGTGGCAGGATGAACAGGATTTCTGGTCAGGTGAGTACAGGATTATAAATACAAAATCAATTGGGGGTATCACAGGAGTAGGATTGATAATGAATAAGAAAATAGGAATGCGGGTAAACTACTATGACCAGCACAGTGATCGCATTATCATTGTCAAGATAGATACTAAGCCAACACCGACAACAGTAGTACAGGTTTATATGCCAACTAGCTCTGCCGATGATGAGGAAATCGAAGAAATATATGAGGAGCTAAAGGAAATTATTCAGACAATTAAGGGAGAGGAAAACTTAATTGTTATGGGAGACTGGAATTCGGTAGTAGGACAAGGAAGGGAAGGGAGGATAGTAGGTGAATATGGTCTGGGCAAAAGGAATGAAAGAGGAAGCCGCCTGGTAGAATTTTGCACAGAACATAATTTAGTTATAACAAACACCTGGTTTAAGAATCACAAAAGAAGGTTGTATACGTGGAAGAGACCAGGAGACACCGGGAGATACCAGATAGATTTTATTATGGTAAGACATAGATTTAGGAACCAGGTTTTAAACTGTAAGACTTACCCAGGGGCAGATATAAACTCTGACCATAACTTGTTGGTTATGAACTGTAGGCTGAAACTGAAGAAACTACAAAAAGGTAGGAAAATAAGGAGATGGGACCTGGATAAATTGAAGGAACCTGAAGTCCTTAAGAATTTCAGAGGGAGCTTTAGGCAACAATTGACAGAAACGGGGGAAAATAAAACAGTAGAGGAGGAATGGGTAGCATTGAGAGACGAAATAGTGAAGGCAGCAGAGGACAAAATAGGTAGGAAGGCAAGACCTACAAAAAATCCTTGGATATCACAGGAGATACTAAATTTAATCGATGAAAGGAGAAAATATAAAAATGCAGTAAATGAAACAGGTAAAATGGAGTACAGACGACTAAGAAATGAGATTGACAGGAAGTGCAAAATGGCTAAGCAGGAGTGGCTAGAAGCCAAATGCAAGGATGTAGAGAAATGTATAAATAGGGGAAAAATAGATACAGCCTACAGGAAAATAAAAGAAACATTTGGAGATAAGAAAAACAGCTCTATGAATATCAAGGACACTGATGGAAAACCAGTTCTCAGCAAAGAAGGGAAAGCTGAAAGGTGGAAGGAGTATATAGAGGGGCTCTACAAAGTAAATGAACTACGAGACAATATTGTAGGAAGGGAAGAGGATGTAGATGAAGATGAAATAGGAGATACTGTACTATGAGAAGAATTTGACAGAGCCCTGAAAGACCTAAGTCGAAACAAGGCCCCTGGAGTAGATGATATTCCCTCAGAGCTACTGAAGTCTCTGGGAGAACCAGCCATGACAAAATTGTTTCACCTGGTGTGTATGATGTATGAGACAGGTGAAATACCCTCAGACTTTAAGAAAAATGTTATAATCCCCATCCCTAAGAAAGCAGGTGCAGACAGGTGTGAAAACTACAGAACCATCAGTTTAATAAGTCATGGCTGCAAAATATTAACGCGAATTATATACAGAAGGATGGAGAAGCTGGTAGAAGCCGACCTCGGGGAAGATCAGTTTGGGTTCAGGAGAAATGTAGGAACACGGGAGGCAACACTCACTTTACGGCTTATCCTAGAAGATAGATTAAGAAAAGGCAAACCTACATTTCTAGCTTTTGTAGATTTGGAGAAGGCTTTTGACAATGTTGATTGGAATAAACTCTTTCAAGTTCTGAAGCAAGCAGGAGTAAAATATAGGGAGCGTAAGGTTATTTACAACTTGTACAAAAACCAGACAGCGGTTGTCAGAGTTGAAGGGCATGAAAGGGATGCAGTGGTTGGAAAGGGAGTAAGACAGGGTTGTAGTCTTTCTCCATTGTTGTTCAATTTGTACATTGAGCAAGCTATAAAGGAAAGCAAGGAGAAATTTGGTGAAGGAATTAAAGTTCAGGGGGAAGAATTAAAAACATTGCGTTTTGCCGACGACATAGTAATTCTGTCAGATACAGCAAAGGACCTGGAAGAGCAATTGAACGGAATGGACAGTGTGCTGAAAGGTGCATATAAGATGAACACTAACAAGAGCAAAACTAGGGTAATGGAGTGCAGTGTAAGAAAATCAGGTGATGCTGAAGGAATTAGATTGGGAAACGAAGCAATAACGGAGGTAGATGAGTTTTGTTATTTGGGCAGTAAAATAACAAATGATGGTCGCAGTACAGAGGATATAAGATGCAGAATGGCAATGGGTAGAAAAGTGTTCTTGAAAAAGAGAAATTTGTTAACATCGAATATTGATTTAAGCCTAAGGAAGTCCTTTCTGAAGGCATTTGTATGGAGTGTTGCCTTGTATGGGAGTGAGACATGGACGATAAACAGTGCGGACAGGAAGAGGATTGAGGCTTTTGAAATATGGTGCTACAGAAGAATGCTGAAGATTAGGTGGGTGGATCGCGTAACTAATGAGGAGGTACTGAACAGAATTGGGGAGAAAAGGAATTTCTGGCATACCTTGACTAAAAGAAGGGATAGATTGGTAGGACACATTCTTAGACATCAAGGAATTGTGAATTTAGCGTTGGAGGGAAGTGTTTGGGGTAAAAATCGCAGGGGAAGACCAAGAGATGGATACAGTAAGCAGATTCAGACAGATGTAGGTTGTCGCTCTTATGTGCAGATGAAGAGGCTTGCTCAGGATAGGGTATTGTGGAGAGCTGCATCAAACCAGTCTCCGGACTGAAGACCACAACACCAACAACGTAGATTGCCAGGCAGCAGTCATAGTAGACGGCACTATGCTCTACACTGAACGCTGAAAGGCATAATCAGTCTCTGATGATACTATTTAGGGTATCTTGCATTAAAACTAAGACACTACTCCACAGATCCCCTTAAAAGTTACGAGATATAATTTTTCACAGATGGAGGAGGTGAAGTTCGAAAGAGGCACGAGGAGGTGATTGGCTGAGAAAAGGCTGATAGGAGAGGAACAGAGAGGCAAAGAGAGAGGGAGAGAGAGAGAGAGAGAGAGAAGAGGGTGAAGGGAAGGGAGGGGAGATAATAGGGTTACCAGATGTCCGTCTTCAGAAAAGAGGACATTACTAGATTCATAAAAGAACCATCTTTCTCTCTCTCTCTCTCGTATTGACAACTCAAGTACTAGTGATGTGTCTACTGTATTATCAGAGTCTTGTTTGTAATACATCTCACGCATCTTACGAAATTTGTTCCTCTTCTTACAAATTAAAAATGTTCAAATGTTTGTAGAACTTATGGGACTTAACTACGGGGTCATCAGTCCCTAAGCTTACAAACTACTTATGAACTAGCTAAGACTAAGGACAGCACAAATATCCATGCCCGAGGGGGGGATTCGAACCCCCGACAGCAGTGGCCGTGCAGACAGTGACTGGAGCGCCTCAGTCCCCTCGGCCACCGCGGCCGGCTCTTACAAATTAAACAGCATGAAATGTTGAGACCCGTAGAACGAATTACATGACTACATAGCAGTGAGACCCTACTATTTCATCACTTCACCACATGTAATTATCGTCTTAAGTTCTGAACATTTTTTCCATGCTTATACCTTGCCGATAACCCATTTTTCACCTGAAATTTTACGATGCGTCATTTACGGAAACCATAGTACTGTTGACTGCAAAATAGTCATGAATAAAGTAACTGTAAAAATTATCTAAGTGTTCCTTGATATAACTGTCCTCCCATTTCGGATCAGACTGACGTGACTATATACATGATTGGCATCTAAATTCTAATGAGTGAATGAAATATGTAAGTCCTAGGCGAAAAAAGCAATGACTAAAATAAACTTCTTATTTACCGTACAAAGGCTCGCAATTAAATATTAAAAACTACTCAGTTTTTAGAACAAAAGCAAAACACTGTTTATGTATTTACGTCTCTTTGGTCCTCAACAAGCGAATGGTGAAACGGCAATGGTAACTGTGGCATACGACCTTATTTGTATGATGTTCTGAAAAAGGTTTTAACATAGCTTGCACTAGCTTTTGATCTTAAAGTCATAAGTGTGGTTGAAGATAACACACAGAACTGCCGAGTCCCAGCACGACAGACTGAACGTCTTATTTTTTTGGTGTAACACAACACTTCGACCAGAGAAAGGGGGGGGGGGAGAGAGTTGCATACTATGTGTATTGCACTGTCTTGCATTGGTGCAGACGTATGTTTGTAATTGGTCGCCTCGAAGCTCGTATTTCGCGACAATTGCCACGCCAATAATTTCAATTGTTCCGAAGTAGCTTGATCTCAGACCAGCAGCGGCACGAAAACGAGGGAAAAAAATCACATTGCTTCAAGAAAGGTTAAATTTTCTAGAGTTAGTGATTGTGACAGTTCAGAGAGTTGTATTTACGCACTTTCAAGTTGAAGCAAGTTGTTGTTATGTTTGTTAAGCTTATGGGACTTAACTACGGGGTCATCAGTCTTGAAGCAAGTGCACAACGCAAAAAAAGAGGACATTTCCCCATTTTGTTAAAAACCCGGCCGGACCATTTTTAGGATCCAAAAAAGAGGACATGTCGGGATAAAAGAGGACGTCTGGTAACCCTAGGAGATAATGAACAGTGAGAGGGAGAGAGAAGACGTAACATCGCAATAGTTAAGTACCCGGCGACAACGGATTTTCAGCTAGCAAATGATAGAAACGGATTTCACGTGCGTCGTAGACAGAAAGTCAAGCCTGTTTAACGTAAATTTAGTAGAAAGGTTTCGTTGCAGTTATTAAGCATGTAATGGTATTTGAGCAGTTAAAATTTCAAACTTTTGTGAGTAGATTGACAGATTCCATATCATAAGCAACGAAAGGTGAACTTGACATGCAGAAACGGTAATTAAGTTAGTAACCGTCTTCGTAAATACTTTTAGAGCGGAGAATATATCAGTATTGTAGCAAATGGGCATTGGCTGAGATTAGTATTGTAGCAAATGCACATTGACTGAGAAATGACATGTGATCAGAAAGTATGGAAAGAAGTTCTGGAGAGTATTATTGAATATTGGTACTTTTCTATGTCACATTATCTTAATTTGCTTGCCTTTGAAAACCTCTGTCCTGTGAATGATGAAACTGGGTGTGTAATGTTGCTCTTGATTCCTTTGGCGAAAGTGGGGGGAAGGAAACAAGAATTTTACGTCCCGTCGACAATAAGATGATTAATAAAATAGACTGTGACCTCTCAAACGGAGCATCCCAGCGTTTGTGTCGTAATGATTCGGCTATTTCGCGCCCTAAAAATCAAATCGTCATCCATGTCTGTTAGTCATGCTGTTAATAATTATCGCAATACACTGAAATTAGAAATTTTTGATGATTTTTAACGTGTATAACACTTTCTGCGTATTTATATGCTCGACAATAAATACACAATGCTCCAAATCTTATTACAGCGTCTGCATTTGTAGCACCCTCCGTGGAGACAGCACGACAAGTAGTGTTAGAAACTATTAAGCAGTATTTTGTACAGTACAAAGCACAACATACCTTCCAGTGCCGCAACATGGGCGTATTCCCATTGCAAATTACGCGATTTCGCTGTTGCTGACGCAACTAAATATTAAATAACCGGCAAATTCTGTCGTGTTTTCGATGTAAACCGTGTTAAAATGACCGCGCCAGTGCCCGCATTCCCGCTCGTGGCAGCACCGTCCTGTATTTTTGAAGTTCAAACTTCAAGATGCGTCACGTGACCCACGCTAACCGCCATCTTTGTCTGCTGTATAAACAAGAGGCCGGGGAACCTTAACGATTTCGACAGTTTTGTGCTGATTAACGTGTTTTTAAGTGATTTTTAGTGCTTTAAAATGTCTGGGGAGAAAGCCGATATCAAGAAGGAGAACGCTACAGATGCTGCAAACAAGGTAATGCTATAATATCGTCTTTATAAGCATGAGAAGTTGTTATTCCACGCCGAGCCAACGTGATGCGTGAGAAAACGGAAGGTGAACCTAAGCTGTTGGAAATTACCCGTTGTAAGGCGCTTAAAGTAAATAATAACTAGTGAAATTATTAACATTTGGATATTTGTGGTGCCGGAAATTGCATGAAAAGTATTGGAACATGTGTGAATTTTATAGGGAATCTAATTTTAAAGATTGCTGTTTGCCCTTCAATGGCGGGATGGTGTTATAAACTTCGGCCATAGCGTCCATCTGGCGGGAAAGGGACGAACTTCGTTATCGGCGGTAAATGAATGTAGATTAAATATCTGTAGCCTAGTTTGTTAATAAATTGTTCGCTGCAGTTATCTAATTTAAACTGAATGGTAAGAAAACTTTATTATATTCTGGAATAAAGAATTACATGCGGTGTGGCGTATGTTAATAGGTGATGGAAACATGTTTGCACCGGTAAGGTGCCTTCGGGTACTTTTCTGTTTTGATGTGCTTCTTACGAATAATTCTAATAATTTAATGTACGATATGGAAAAACGAAATTTACCGGCCGCAAGGTAATTGTCGGCGTGGTTTTCGTAATGTAACAATGTTAGAAATTGATGAAAATAACCTGTATGTAGGTGTTAATGACTCTTAATTCTTTTATTTTACGAAGTTGACTTTTATACAAAAATTAAATCGTCGAGATTTACATTTAATGTAGGTATTATTATACTTCGCATATATGGCATACTCATTAATTTGATTACAGAGAAAATGGAGTCCAGGATTCAGGATATATAATTACTATTCCACCCCACCCCTCCAAATATGTATACCACATTGTCTGATACTGCATATATTTTCAGAGATATTCAGTTCTAGATACCCTGTGATACCATGAACTATTTGGTAGTAATTGCTAACTTCACAAACAGGTATATTGCAAGTCTAAAGATCATTTTTGAGATGGTGCAGTTACAGTAAGTTTATGGTTTTATTCAGAAAACCTTGCCTTATTTCCCTCCCTCTTCAAATGCTACCCATTTCTATATACTGAATGTTAGTAACTTTCTGAGTTTATTATGTGATTAACATCAAAGCAGTATAAAACCTGTGTGAGGTAATCAAATTCCCAATGTGCACAGGTCTTTAAAATCATTAAGTACTTCATACTTCTTTTTTTACAGGAGGGAGAGGATGAAACACCCCAGGGTGGACGACAAAGGAGAGGCGGTAGTAAGCGTGTCTCCACAATTACTCGATTAGCACAGGAAGGAGAAGCACTTGTAAAGGTAATTGTTTGAACTAATAGGGTGCAGTTTTGTGTACCATGTCATGACTATTAGAATGTTCTGCAATACGGTAATGTTATAATTTAAGTAAATCTGAGATTTTTGTGAGCATGTACTTTCCCCTCTCATCTTTTGCTGTTGGTAAAAATGTAGTCGATTCTGTTATTATGTTTGGAAATCACTGTTAACTATTTAAAGAGAGAGGGAGGGGAAATCACCTTGAACTTCTCGTACTATGGTGCATCATGCATAGATTATAGCTCAGGATAATGATACATTTTTCAGTGTCAAGAAACCGGGCCGTAGCATTAAAGGATTGTTGATAGCCAAATTAATCACATGCTGTGATTGTTTCACATTTCTACTAACCTGCTGAATTTTCATGTTGCATATTTTAGAAACCTAATGTAACACCTCCGTAGTACTTTTCATCAGTGCAGGTATAAGGTATAGTGGTAATTACCTAGGGCTCGTGTACATCGAAGGAAATGGCTTTGAGATTGACGTATACCATATGGGGGGGGGGGAATCGGATCAGAAACACTAAATTGTCAATGGAAGCGAAGCGAGAGTCGAACGTTCAATATATATCGATCGGAAAGCCGTTTCTTTCAATGTATATGGGTCCTAGGAAATTACCGATATATTTTCTTTGTAGATAAATTAAAATTCAATCTCTTCTAATGTGCTTTGTAATAAAACAAAGCAGTAATGCTTCCTTTATTACTAGATAAGTGTTATCCACAAGAACCAATACATTTTGAACTGAAAATTTGTTGCTTTTTAGGGTTTGAATAAGGATGATAGTGGCTCAGAAAACAGGAGAAGAACACGCTCATCAACACGAGGTGCTGTTTCCACACCCCCACCTCCACCAGCGAAGAAAGAAAAGAAGACACCCCCATCTGGCGGGGGAAGAGGTTTGTTATCAAATAGCATTTGAACCATTTGCAGCTACATTGATAAAATAAAATTATTTTTCATACACTGATTTTACTCAAAATTATTAACTTGACAACCTAGTACATGGAACTTCTGAAATAGCAAAATTTCTGAAATTGTTCAGGAGTATTTACTGAATACTGGCTGCTTTGGCTAGTTAGTTACATTATTCTGCTTTTCCATGTCAAAATAACAATGGAAGGTCCAGTAATGAATATTAATAATAATAATAATGTAAAAAATAGATTGTTTCACTTACCCAAAGCACAGGCTCGCCGATAGGCACAAATGAAAAGACATACAAACATTCAAGCTTTAGCAACCGTTGCTTGCTTCATCAGGATATGAGGAAGGAAGGAGGTGGGAAAAGGACAGGATGCGGGTTTTAAGGGAGTGGCTGAGGTGTCCTGTCCTTTTCCCCCTCCTTCCTTCATTTCCTGACGAAGCAACCAACGGTTGCGAAAGCTTGAATCTATGTTTGTATGTGTTTTCTTTGTGTTATTTGTGTCGTATCGGTGAGCCTGTGCTTTGGTTAAGTCAGTCTTTATTTTTATACATATTCTTCCCTCAAGGAAAGTCTATTATACTAATAGGCCTAATAATAATTAGAGAAAGAACAAATTCACTGTAAAGACGAACATTGAGCTAGTAACACACACACACACAATTCTAAATTTTCAACTGTGGCCTTCCTCGGAGAGAGAACACTCATCCACATGTCAGCCAACTCTGGCCGTCAAGTCATTTGGGTGTCCAGAGTTGGCAGATGTGTGTGCTCTCTGAGGAAGGCCGCGGCCGAAAATTTAGAATTTTGTGTCTCAGTGGCTAAACATTAGTCTTCATGGTGAGCATTCATATCCCAGTTAATTTAGATTGTCAAATATAATAATAATAATAATAATAGTAAAAAAGGCAGGCATATGGAATTAAATGCACCACATAAGGAGTACTATGGGTTTCCAGTTATCGCCCTAGTGGCGAATACAGCACATGTTTTCGGGTGGGGGGGGGCTGCAAGACTAATGTAAATATAAATTTATTTTAACCCTTTGTGGCCCTTCTTACCAAATTGTTTTGAAACAATTATGTTCTGTATAATTATATTGAAAATTATATATTACATTATTTTTCAAAAGAGATAGATCGGCTGGCCAGTACTTACCTTTGTGTTGTACCGCCAATAGTAACAAATGAAAAAAGGGCCGAAAAGGACAAGCTTTCGGAACAGTTCCTTCTTCAGGTGGGAAGAAGGGACTCTGTTCCGAAAGCTTTTCCTTTTCGTCCCTTTTTTCTTTTTCTTCATTTGTTTTACTATCGGCAGTACAGCACAAAGGTAAGTACTGGCCAGCCAATCTCTTTTGAATTTATCATATCTGATGAGAATTTCCATCATTAATCAAAAACTATATATTCAAGTGAGAAAAGTACATGAGTGTTTTAGAACACATGGCTATGTAATGAAACCAGTGGTTCGCTATATAAAGTTCTGTGAGACATCCATTAAAATGAAATATTGGTCTACTCTGCAATGCATATTTTCTTCACTTGTTGTGGGTTAGGATGAAGCTGGCTAGGGTATTAAGGAAAGAGGTTTTAGGTAGGGAGTGGGTGGTTAGCGTGAACAACTTCTTCACTTTTGAGGGTCAGACATACCAACAACTAAAGGGAACAGCCATGGGAACCAGGATGGCCCCCTCATATGCAAACTTATTTATGGGACGCTTAGAGGAAGCCTTCCTGGATACCTAAGCCTGTCAACCCAAAGTTTGTTATAGATTCATTGATATCTTCATGATCTGGACTCACAATGAAGATCTCCAGAATTTCCTCTCCAACCTCAACTCCTTTGGTCCCATCAAATTCACTTGGTCCTATTCCAAATCCCATGCCACTTTCCTCGATGTCGACCTCAATCTGTCCAACGGTCAACTTCGCACATCTGTCCACATCAGACCCACCAATAGACAACAGTACCTGCACTATGACAGCTGCCATCCATTCAACATCAAACATTCCCTTCCCTACAGCTTACGTCTTTGTGGCAAACGAGTCTGCTCCAGTCCGAAATCCCTGAACCAGTACACCAATAACAGCTCTCACATTCTGTAGCTATCCTCCTGATATGGTACAGAAGCAAGTTGCCAGGGCCACTTCCTCATCCCTACAAACACGGAAACCACAGAAGAACCCCAAAAGTGCCTCTCTTGTCACCAGATACTTTCCGGGACTGGATCAGACTCTTGAATGTGGCTTTCCAGCATGGATACGACTTAAATCCTGCCCCAAAATGAGATCCATCCTTCATGACATCCTCCCCACTCCACCAAGTGTCTCTTTCCACCGCCCACCTAACCTTCGTAACCTCTTAGTCCATCCTTATGAAATCCCCAAACCACCTTCCCTACCTTCTGGCTCCTACCCGTGTAACCGACCCCATTGTAAAACCTGCCCAATGCACCATTCCACCACTTACTCCAGTCCTGTAACCCGGAAGGTGTACACAATCAAAGGCAGAGCCACTTGCGATAGTACCCACGTCATCTACCAACTGACATGCCTGCACTGTGAAGCGTTCTATGTGGGAATGACCAGCAACAAACTGTCCATTCACATGAACGGTCACAGGCAGACAGTGTTTGTTGGTAATGAGGATCACCCTGTGGCTAAACACGCCTTGGGGCACGACCAGCACATCTTGGCACAGTGTTACACCGTCCGGGTTATCTGGATACTTCCCACCGACACCAGTCCTTCAGAAATCCGGAGATGGGAACTTGCCCTTCAGTATATTCAATCATCGCATTGCCCACCTGGTCTCAACCTCCGCTAAATTCAAATTCCCGCTCACCATTGAACAACTGCTGATGGGAATGACCTTGGCGATACCATTCCAGGGTGGGGTGGGGGACACTAGAGAAAGTGAAATGCGAAATAAATGCAGCATGTGCTGTTTACTGCAGTGCTGACACCATTAACATAAAAATGTGCTATGCACACATCAGGTTTAGGGACAATTTAAGTGTGAAAGTTCATCGCAAGATGGATTAGGATCAGCAACTGTTATAACATTGACTGCACTCTATCCAAATGATCTTTAAACTAGTGCAGAATAAGTTGCTGCCACGGTGAAGTGACTGAGCATTCTAAGGCGACTTGCTACGGAGTGCGTGGTTGCTCACCGTCAGAGGTTCCCCCCAGGGGGCCCACAGTTCTTTTGTGGGTACGTGTGTGGCGCGCACGGGGCCCCGAGCCGGAGCAGCCTTTCTTCTGCCCCAGGCTGCTTCACTGTCCCTCCCGGTTTATGCCTTCGCCCGGAGACGGGCATATTTCGTGAGCTACGGTGGTTCTTGTTGTCGTTTCTCTTATTCCTTCGTTCCTTCCTTTCTTACCCTTTGTTTTCTGTCTTTCTCCCCTTGTACTCTCCTAGCCTTCTTCTCCTCATTAGTCTCCGCTTCGGCGTTTGAGACACTTCTTCCTTCTTTCTCTTCATTTCCTATCCTCTTCTTCTTTCCTCCCTGTGCGTGTCTGAAGGCCGACCCACGCATTATCGTGCGTAGCAGGTGACGGGGTAACGCGTAATTCCCCGCCCCGGGTAGACAAGTAGGACACGTACGTACCCCCTGGTAAAGGCCAGGCCCAGGGAGGGGTGATTACCCGAGCTGGTACCTTCTGAACGTGCCGATTGGTCCCTCCGTCAGTTCTCGGGAGGTGTGACCTGAGGTGTGAACAATCACCTAAGGCGGGTAAGCCCTCGGAGAGGGCCCCCACTAGGAAGGAGCGCGCCATCGGAGACGCCGGTAATCACGGGGGACACTTCCGCGATGACTTCCTTATCTTCTTTCGTGACGTTGACCCAGAAACGTAAGTTAGACTCGCCTCAGCCTAAAAAGACTCTGCCTAATGTACCTAAATTTCTGGTTGTCTCTCGCACCGACGGAAAGGATTTCAATTCTGTCAATCCTTTCGTTATACAGAAAGGTGTAGATGCAATTGCTGGCCCTGTTAAAACCTATTCACGTCAGCGCAAAGGCACATTGTTGCTGGAAGTGGACAGTGCCTTCCAAGCCCAAAAACTGATACGTACTACGTTGTTGCACACTTTTCCAGTTAAGGTAGAAGCGCACCGCACACTCAACTCAGTCACGGGGGGTAGTTTTTACGAGATCCCTTGACGGGTTGTCTGATGAAGACATCCAATCGTATATGTCCGATCAGGGTGTGACAGCCGTCCACAGGTTGATGAAAAAGGTCGATAACCAATTGACACCGACTCGTACTGTGTTTTTGACGTTAGACAGAGTTGACCTCCCGTCGAAGGTCAAAGCAGGGTATGAAGTCATCTCCGTCCGACCTTATGTGCCTAACCCAACGCGCTGTTTTCAGTGCCACAGGTACAACCATACCCGTGAACATTGCCCAAATGCAGCAAAGTGTGTCACTTGTGGTAGGGACGCCCATGAGGGGGATTGCCCACCTCCGTCCCCTCACTGCCTAAACTGCAACGGTGACCATGCGGCTTCCTCTCGCGACTGCCCTGTATACAAGGATGAGAAGGTAATCCAGCAAATTCGGGTTACGGAGAAGGTATCAACATCTGCCGCTCGTAAGTTGTTGGCGAGTCGAAAGCCCACTGTCCTCCCAGCGGGTACATACTGTAAGGTACTCACCTCAACTCGACCTACCAAGGATTCCAGTACCCAGACATGTGACTTCACTTTCGCTGACACGGTTGTGCGATCCGCCAGCCCGAAGATTGCCCGTTCCACGTCCCCGCTTCCTCCTGCTGCTTCTAGGGTACAGTCTTCGTCAAACTCTAGTAAACCGCGAGCACCTAAACAAGATGCCCGGACCTTGAAAAAGGAACCCGTCCGTGAGGATTTTCTGCGTTCTCAGGCTTCCCAACCGTCAACTGCCTCTTCCCGCCGTCACTCTTCCAGAAGAGCTGACAAGAAAAAGGGTTCCTCTCCTTCCCCGCCGAGGTGTGACCCATCCGTCACGCCGTCCAACAGCTGCCGGCCTCGGCCGTCTTCTGTTTCACCGGGTCGCTCCGTCTGCCGGGCACCCGGTCCTCTACCGGCGGCGGAAACTGCCCCTCCTGATAGACTCAGGGAGGTGGCAGGCGCGTCGGTCGAACCTATGGACCACGACCCTTTGCCCCTGGATAGCGATAGCAGTGCTCCCTCGAAATCGGGTCCTCCGCGGCCGTCGAGGTGACCCCGCTTGCTAGTTGGTTTTTATCCTTATTTTTTCTCTCATTTTTATCATGGCGCTCCTTCAATGGAATATTCGCGGCATTCGTTCTAATCGGGAGGAGTTAAAACTACTCCTTCGATTGCACTGCCCGCTTCTAGTCTGCCTCCAGGAAACTAAGTTGCGTCCACGTGATCGTGCAGACTTTCCACACTACACCTCTGTGCGGTTTGACCTGCCACCTGTGGAAGGTGTCCCAGCCCATGGAGGGGTTCTGATGCTCCTTCGAGACGATGTCTATTTCCATCCCATTTCATTGCATACTCACCTACAGGCAGTTGCCGTCCGCATCACCCTATCCACATTTACCTTTTCCCTCTGTAATATTTATTCACCATCGTCATCTGCCCTTACTAGGGCAGATGTGCTACACCTTGTTGATCAGCTCCCTTCACCCTTCGTGTTGATAGGCGACTTTAATGCCCACCACCCCTTATGGGGCTCTCCGGCACCTTGTCCGAGAGGCTCCCTTTTGGTGGACCTTCTCCAACACCTCGATCTTGTCTGCATCAACACCGGTGCACCAACCTTCCTTTCTGACACAACACACACTTACTCCCATATAGACCTCGCAATATGCACTCCTCAGCTTGCCGGTCGGTTTGAGTGGTATGCACTTTCTGACACGTACTCGAGTGACCATTTCCCCTGTATCATCCACATTCTGCATCATTCCCCATCGCCTCGTCCCACCAGTTGGAACGTTTCTAAAGCCGACTGGGGGCTTTATTCTACCATGGCTGTTTTTCACGATCGGGATTTTCCCACCTGTGACAGTCAGGTCGACTACCTCACAGAGGTTATTCTCACAGTTGCCGAACGTTCCATACCTCGTACTTCCTCTTCTCCACGTCGTGTCCAGGTCCCTTGGTGGACTGCAGCCTGCCGCGACGCGCTTAGAGCCCGGCGCCGTGCTTTACGCACCTTCCGCCGCCACCCGACTTTGGAGAATTGCATACATTATAAACGTATGAGAGCGCAATGTCGTCGTATCATGAACGACAGCAAGAAAGCTTGCTGGACTGCTTTTACTAGTTCTTTTAACCGTTTTACTCCCTTCACGTTTGTTTGGCGTGGCCTACGCCGTCTATCCGGCATTAAGGTCCACTCCCCGATTCCTGGCCTGACCGTGGAGAATGCAGTCCTCGTGGCCCCCTATGACGTTTCCAACGCATTGGGCCGTTTCTTTGCGGAGGTTTCGAGCTCTGCCCATTACCACCCTGCCTTTATCCCTCGCAAACAGGTAGAGGAGGCCCGGCCGCCTTCTTTCCACTCTTCTAATCGTGAAAATTATAACGTCGCCTTCACCATGCAGGAGCTAGAGCGTGCTCTCGCCCTGTCCCGATCTTCTGCTCCCGGGCCCGATTCCATTCACATTGAAATGCTGAAGAACCTCTCTCCTGCGGGCAAGTGCTTTCTTCTCAGTACCTACAATCGCATATGGACTGAAGGTCATGTTCCCACAAGTTGGCGTGAAGCCACTGTTGTCCCCATCACCAAACCAGGGAAGGACAATCATCTTCCTTCCAGCTATCGTCCTATTTCTCTGACGAGCTGTGTCTGTAAGGTGATGGAACGCATGGTTAACGCTCGGTTGGTCTGGCTCCTCGAATCTCGCCGCCTCCTGACTAATATCCAATGCGGTTTTCGTCGACACCGCTCTGCTGCTGATCACCTCGTTACGTTGTCGACCTTCATTATGAACAACTTTCTAAGGAAGCGTCAAACAGTAGCAGTGTTCTTCGACTTGGAGAAGGCATACGATACCTGTTGGAGAGCGGGCATTCTCCGCACATTGCACAGATGGGGCCTTCGGGGCCGCCTTCCTCTTTTCATTCAAGAGTTTTTGGTGGATCGCAAGTTCCGGGTACGGGTGGGTTCTGTTTTGTCAGATACCTATTGCCAGGAGAACGGGGTACCACAGGGCTCCGTCTTGAGTGTGGCGCTCTTTGCCATTGCAATCAATCCGATCGTGGATTGCCTTTCAGCCGACGTTTCCGGGTCTCTTTTTGTTGACGATTTCGCAATCTATTGTAGCGCCCAGCGGACGTGCCTCTTGGAGCGTTCTCTTCAACGCTGTCTTGACCGTCTATATTCCTGGAGCATCGCAAACGGCTTCCGATTCTCCACTGAGAAAACTGTGTGTATAAACTTCTGGAGATACAAGGAATTTCTTCCACCCTCTCTACATCTCGGCCCTGTTGCTCTCCCTTTCGTGGAGACTACGAAATTCTTGGGACTCATGTTGGGTCGTAAACTTTGCTGGTCCACGCACGTGTCCTACCTGGCTGCCCGTTGTGCCCGATCCCTTAATGTCCTTCGTGTCCTCAGTGGCACGTCATGGGGAGCGGACCGTACCGTCCTGCTTCACCTTTACCAGGCCATTGTTCAGTCGAAGCTCGACTACAGAAGCCTTGTATACTCCTCTGCACGGCCGTCGATTCTCCGCCGTCTCAACTCTATCCACCATCGGGGATTACGTCTGGCGACTGGTGCATTTTATACTAGCCCTGTTGAAAGTCTGTATGCCGAGGCTGCTGTATTACCCTTGACCACTCGGCGTGACATACTTTTGTCTCGGTACGCATGCCGCCTGCGGTCGATGCCCAACCATCCATCTTACAGATTATTTTTTGACGACTCACTCGATCGCCAATATCAGTTGTCTGCGATTGCCTTGCTTCCACCTGGAGTTCGGTTTCGCCGCCTACTACAGCGGCTCGATTTTACCCTTCCTTCCACCTTTCGGTTGAGCGAAAGCCCATTGCCACCGTGGCATAGGGCCCCGGTTCACACTCACCTCGAACTTAGTTCGCTCCCCAAGGAGAGCACTCCGGATTTGGTATACCGCTCGAGGCTTGTCGAACTCCGTTCGCGGTTCGATAACGCCATATTTATTTACACTGATGGTTCCAAGAGCACTGCCGGTGTCGGATCTGCCTTCGTCGTCGAGGACAACCGTTTCCAATACAAGCTCCCTGACCGGTGCTCGAACTTCACGGCTGAGCTTTTTGCCCTCCACCAGGCCGTTTTGTACACCTGCCGCCACCGCCAACCTTTCTATGCCATCTGTTCGGACTCCCTTAGTGCACTGCAGAGTCTTAAGGACCCTTTCTCGCGCCATCCTCTCGTGTATCGGATCCAACGCTCCCTCCAGTTGCTAGCAGATGACAGCTGTCACGTTTCTTTCCTGTGGGTCCCTGGCCACGTAGGTGTGCCCGGGAATGAGACGGCCGACATAGCGGCCAAGGCCGCAGCTCTTTTACCTCGCGTGGCTACCTTTTGCGTCCCATCTGACGATGTTCAACGGGCACTCCGCCGGAGTATCGTGTCGCAATGGCACAGTGCGTGGTTTTCAATGTCCAACAACAAATTGCGAACTGTAAAACCGATCCCGACCGCTTGGAGGACCTCCTCACGCCCCTCTCGGCGGGAGGAGGTCATCCTGGCCCGGTTGCGGATCGGTCACTGCCGTTTCAGCCACCGTCACTTGCTCTCCGCCGACCCTGCACCGCAGTGCTCCTGCGGTGAACTGCTGACCGTGCGACATGTTTTACTGTCTTGCGTACTTTTTAATCATCTCCGTGTAGCCCTTCACTTGCCGTCTACTCTGGAGGAAATTTTAGCTGATGACACACGAGCAGCTGCTAGAGTTTTGCGTTTTATCAACTTGGCCAACTTATCCAAGGATATTTAACCCTTTTAATTGTCTTTTATCTTTCGTTTTTAGCCTCTTCTGGATGTTCTGACAGTCCCCATTTTTTAGGCCATAGCGAATCTATGTTTTTGACTGGGCGCTAATGACCATAGAAGTTGTGCGCCCTAAAACCAAAAAAAAAAAAAAAAAAAAAAGTCAGAGGTTAGTCCTCCTTCGGGTATGGGTGTGTGTGTTGCCCTTAGCATGAGTATGCCTAGGGACATATTACCAACATATGTTAAGTCCGTTAGATTTACAAGCATTTTAACATTTGATTACCTTACTTATGGTGGCACCAGTAAAATTCTAAGCTTACAAAGGTATAAGCTCCAGTCTTAAAAAAATTAATATTGGTTTCATGTTTGGATTTTCAAGAAAATGTACAACTACTGCCATTTCATCAGGACAGCTTTTGGAATTGTGTGTCGTCAATATTAGGTCTGAAGTCAATTGAAATTGATGTAGCAGTGTACAACAGGAAATAGGTAGATCTGTGATAACATGAGAGCTTGACATGCACGTTTAAAATTTCATGCAGGTGGTTTGAAACTTATTTTGACAATGTGCAGTGTGTTGTCTGTTTGTAATTAAGTGGTAAAAGTTTTTGGAAAGCAATATTCAGTATCTTGTTACCATGTACACATTGCATTCCGGGGGTTTCTAGATAGTGATTTTCAACTATTTCAGAAATTTCAAAAGTAGAAAAGGTTGCTTGGGCATGCAAGTAAAGGGTGTAGCAGTTTGTTGGTTTGTGTATTTGTGTGTGTTTGCTATTTTTCAGCATCAGTGAAAGGGTATAGTTTTCAAGGACATGGGTAGAGTTCAGGAAAACCTGACATTCTCAGGAAAATTTTTTTGTGTTCTTTGAGTATATACCTTTGGCCTCAGATGTCTACAGTGATTTAGATAAAATCGTCAGATTAGCCAAGCAAGTGGTCCTGTGAAATTTGAGTGTGATCGGATAATGATATCTCTATATATAAAAGAAAGTGTCCCGATTGAGTGACTGACTCATCATTGCCCAGCCCAAACCACAAAAGATAGACACTTGAAATTTGTGGAGAGTGTTGATCTTGATTTTTTTCCTGGGAAGCCAAAACAGCCTTGGACCAACCCGCCACTGCCCACACCGAAACTAAGTTTATTGTGCGGGTGTTGATCTTACTCTGTAGGCGTCATTTAAGAAGCGATTTTTTTGATATTCCGTCCTTAAGGGGATGAAATAGGGGATGATACGTTTTTTGAAAATATGTAGCTATTTAGGCAATTTTGAAGCGACAACTACAAAATTTTGGATTTTAATTCAGGGAACGAATTTAAAATACACGTGTTTCGGCATTTTTGGAAATCGACAAATAATGGGGTAAAATAGGTGACGAAAAAAATTGATTTCGAAAAATGTTGCTGTTAACTCAAATTTCAAGCTATAACTATGAAACTTAGGATATGGACTCTTGATCAGGATTAAAAAGAAACAATTGGTGCAGACCAACCAGCCTACGCATACAAAGTAGCGGGGGTTCAGCTAGTATTAATATATGTAAAAGTTTGTGTAGCACTGGGAACAATAATAGCCCTCCTAGTAGAGGAAGAGCTGAACCACGTGTATTGTGTCACTGCAGTGCTAGCATCGCTTCTGTGTCTATTCATGTTACTCTGTTATAGGGAAGCTGTAGTTGACTTTATTCCCTAGGGGCACTTCTGTTACCCTAAGTGCCAGATGTAAACTTTTACATATACATTAGACTGTGATATTAGTATGTAAATATGTGTAGAACATGGCAAACAATAAAATACACAGCACATAATTTTTTTGTGGATGTAGCTTTAAAATTTCACCCTTGCAAAGCTGGGGCGGGTTTCTCTTAGTGTACAAAATCGGACAATAAGTATTTTACACGGGGCGGAACACAACTGTCGACACAGGTGAGCAGTATAATTACGGTAAAAGTGCACTCTGCATGTACACACACAAGAGCATACTTGGATCGGTGAAAGGGTGAAGTTGGAATATGAGTTGTGTTGTGCATTGATGAAGTGAACGAATCTGAAAGTACTCTCTCTCTAGAGGGCATATAACTGGTGATCTGTGTTAACTCGATATCAAACTGCTCGTTTAGATTTTATTAACGAATCGAGGCACTCCGAAACAGTCATTTGTCATAATTTTAAGATTTTCCTTACTTATTTTAAGGGTCGAAGCGCGGTCGCCCCAAGAGAGATGCCGACGAGAAAGAGGCGGCCGGCGGAGCCGACGAAGATGCGCCACCGGAGAAGAAGGTAGCAGAGCAGAAGGAGGAGGGTGACGCAGGCAACGCAGAAGACCGAGCTGACTCTGGCAAGGATACGGCCCCAGCGGAAGCAGCTGCTGCGGCGCATGAGGACAAGTCTGAGAAAATGGATGTAAGTCTGTAGTAATTGTTTTGGTGTAGCCACTGTCATCAGCAAATCACTCATTTCTACAGTTATCTTCAGATGTGCCTACCAATCTTTATACCAAATCCGTAATCGCATAAATGGTGTTACACATTGACTGATAGCATATTGTAGTGGATTAGATGCCATCTTCATGTACCAAAGAGGATTTGAATCTTTCCAGGTACTTTCCTTTTAGTGAGGATAAAACTAGATTCATTAGTCACACACAGGCATAGTCTTCCGACTCTCCATATGTGACTGGAAAGGGGAAAAAGCCATAATTGGTATAAAAGGATGTACCATATGCATGCACTTCTGTGTTTTACAGAGAATAGATTTAGATTGTTTAGTATCATTTATGTGCAGACTTTGTTTTTCCCATAATTTTAATTTGCAGACTGTGTAAAATTGGTATTTCAATAGATATTTTGTACAAAGGTAAAGAAGATTTTCTCTAAGCAGAAACTGCGACGTAATTAAAGTACAACAGTTGGATCCAAAGGACCTATCCCACAGGGTACAAGAAATATTTCTTCCATCAGCCTAAGTACCCACTTGTCATTAAAAACACGCCAATTAAATAATCTTAAAATCTTCGTGCTTTAATGTATGATTGAAGGGTACAGTTCTTTCTCTTTTCCAAGAGAATTGATATTGATAGAGCTCTGGCTCTCCCAATTAGAAGTGACACTAACTGATAATCCTCCATTAATGTCTGTGTAATCTACAGGTGCAGAATCATTTAGCCTGGGGTGATTTGCTACTAAAAGTGTGTCCACGAGTTAAAAAAATTGTGTAAAAGAGAATGGCAGGCCAGTACTCGCCATAGTTTGGTACTGCCTATAGTACAAAAAAAAAAAAAAAAAAAAAAAAAAAAAAAAAAAAAGGTGACAAAATTAAATGTTTATACTATCTTTGGGCAATTTGTTTCCTTTATCAGGTAGGAAGAGGAAAGAGAAAGGAGACAGAAGGGAAAGGTTTCTCAACCTACGTCATGAGGTGGGGTGAGGGAGTGTGAATGTCAGAGATGGTTGCATCTTCAGAGATGTTACATGATAAGTACTGAGCCATACCAATGCAAACCTGCTACTAATGTTGGAGTGGCGGATGGGGAGAGGATAAAATAAGCTTAGACCAGGAGGATGGCGAGAGCGGAGGATATGTTGGAGTGAAAGTTCCTATCTCTGTAGCTCTGAGGGATAGGTGCTAGGGGGAGTATCCAAATAGCACTTGTGGTGTAACATATGGGATATAGATTGTCCCCCCAGGCCCCAGGCAAATAGTCTGTGACCATTCGTCCGCACGGCCGATTTGCTGGTCTTCAAACAGACATAAAAGTCTGTGCAGTGAACATGTCGGCTTATAGATTATGTGTTTTGTTTCATGTGCGGCCCTGGCTTAAATTGTGGAGCCAGGGTCACATGTGAAACAACACATGTAATCTATATTTAACTGACACATTCACTGCACAGCTTTTTATGTTGGTATGATGACCAACAAATTAGCTGAGCAGATGAATGGTCACAGATAAACTGTTTGCCCAGAGCCGGTGGCAGAGCATGCCCTCCAATGTGGCTCCAGAGACCTTGGCACATGTTACACCACACATGCCATTTGGATACTCCCCACAGCACCAGACCCTCAGAGCTACAGAGATGGGAATTTGAGGTCCAACACATTCTCTTCCTGTCATTTGTAAACCCCACCCCGGAGGCCACAGCTCTTTCATGGGTACGTGTGTGGTGCGCACGGGCCCAGAGCCAAAGCGGCCTTTCTTCTGTCCCAGGCCGCTTCCCTCTTCACTGCCCCGCCCCCCTCCTCCGGTTTGTGCCTTCGCCTGGAGACGGGTGTTTTCATTCATTCAAAGTCTCTCTCTCTCGCAGAGACTTCTCCTTGTCCTGGTCCTCTTCCTTTCCTGTTCTTGCTCCTTTCTCCTCTTGCTCCTTTCTCCTTGTCCTCGACCCACCCTTTTAATCACCGCCTCAGCGTTTGAGATTCTCCTTCCTTCATCCCTTTCTCTCCTTCCTCTTCTTTGCTCACTGTGTGTGTCTGAAGGTCAACCCACACCCTGCACAGCCGGTGATGGGGTAAGGTGTAACTTCCCCCCCGGGTAGACATGTAGGGCACCTACATAACCCTTCCCCCCCTGGTAAAGGCTGGGCCCAGGGAGGGGTGATTACCTGAGCTGGTACCGTCCGACCATGCCTTTTGGTCCCTCTGTCTGTTTTTCGGGAGGTGTAACCTGAGGTGCGAACAGTCACCTAAGACGGGTGCGCCCTCAGTGAGGGTCCCCACAAGGAAGGAACGCGCCATCGGAGACGCTGGTAATCATAGGGGACACTTCCGCTATGAAACCTTCCAAATCTACTGTAACCCTGGCCCAAAACGGAAACATGACGAATCTCAGTCTTGCCTAACATTCCCAAGTTCCTCGTAGTATCTCGTACTGAGGATTAGGATTTTTCTTCTGTAAATCCTTGTTTCATTCAGAAGGGTGTCGATGCGATCGCAGGTCCCTTGAAGACCTGCTCAAGACAGCGCAATGGGATCTTGTTGCTCAAGATTGAGAATGCCTTTCAGGCACAGAAGTCACTCCGGGCTATGCTTATATGTACTTTTCCTGTGAAAGTGGAGGCTCACTGCACCCTCAACTCCTTGCGGGGGGTGGGGGGAGGGGTAGTCTTCACAAGATCTCTGGATGGGTTATTGGACAAGGATATACTCCACTGTATGTCCGATCAGGGAGTTAGGGCTGTTCATCGCATTATGAAAAAAGTTGACAATTATCTCTTGCCGACTTGTACTGTCTTCTTGACTTTTGACAGGGTTGACCTACCATCTAAGGTGAAAGCGGGCTACGAAATCATTTCAGTTTGCCCGTATATAGCCAATACTATGTGCTGCTACCATTGTCAGAGATTTAATCACACTAGTAAATCTTGTCCTAATGCAGCAAAATGCGCCACCTGTGGCCGGGACGCCCATGAGGGTGAATGTCCACCTCCATCGCCTCGCTGCATTAATTGCATGTGTGACCATGCTGCTGCTTCACGGGACTGCCCCCTCTATAAAGAAGAGCGGGACATCCAGGAGATTCGCGTCAAGGAAAAGGTTTCAACCTGTGCCACTCGGAAGTTACTAGCGAGTAGGAAGTCCGCTGTACTCCCAGTAGGTACTTACAGCCAGGTCCTCACCACCTCTCAACCAACTAAGGAGGTAGGCACTCATACCTGCGATTTCACCTTCTGTGATACTGTTGTCAGGTCGTCTAGCCCAAAAATTGCTCGTTCCACCTCTCCAATCCCTTCTGCCTGTTTTACAGTGCATTCGTCGACCAGTTCCCACACATCCCGGGCACCTAAATCCGATGCCTGGAGTTCTAAAAAAAAACCTGTTTGTGACTATTTCCTAAAAGCTCAGTCTTCTCAATCGTCCTCCGCTTCTTCTACTCGTCATGTCTCTAAGAAGGCTCACAAAAAGAACAGCCCCCTTCCCCGCCGCGGCGTGACTCTTCAGTCACGCCATCCAACAGTTGCCGGCCTCGGCTGTCTTGTGGTTCACTGGGATGCTCTGTCAGCCGGGCACTTGGCCCTTTACCAGCGGTGGAAGCTGCCCCTCCTGATCAACTCGGGAAGGAGGCAGACGCATCACTCGAACCCACGGGACACGATTCTCTGCCTCTAGGTAGCGATAGCAGTGCTCCTTCGAAGTCCAGTCCTCAGCTGCCGTCGAAGTGAATCCGCTTGCTTGTTCCTTCTTTTCTTCTCTCATTTTTTATCATGACGCTCCAATGGAATATTCACAGCATTTGTTCCAATCGGGAGGAATTAAAACTACTACTACAATTGAAGTGCCTGCTTCTAGTTTGTCTCCATTGTCTCCAAGAAACTGAGTTGCGTGTGATCATGCAAACTTCCCCCAATACGCCTCGGTGCGTTTTGACCTGCCCCCTGTGGAAGGTACTCCAGCCCATGGAGGGGTCTGATGCTCATTCGGGACAACATCTATTACCATCCCATCTCATTGCATGCTCACCTACAGGCAGTTGCTGTCCGCATCACTCTCTCCACCTTTTCCTTTTCCCTCTGTAATATCTATTTGCCATCATCATCTGCTCTTACTAGGGCAGGTGTGCTACACCTCGTTGACCAGCTCCCTTCACCTTTCGTGTTGGTAGGCAACTTCAATGCCCACCATCCCCTATGGGGCTCTCCAGCACCTTGTCAGGTGGACCTTTTCTACCACCTCAATCTTGTGCCTCAAGACCGGTGCAACGACCTTCCTTTTCGACACAACGCATACTTATTCCCACTTAGACCTCACTATATGCACTCCTCAGCGTGTGCGTCGGTTCAAGTGGTATGCACTTTGACATGTACTCGAGTGATCATTTTCCTTGTGTAATCCATCTCCTGCATCATACCCCATCTCCTCATTCCAGAGCCGACTGGGGGCTTTATTCTTCCATGGCTGTTTTTTACGATCAGAATTTTCCCAGCTGTGGCAGTCAGGATAAATACCTCACAGAGGTTATTCTCACCGCTGCTGAACATTCCATACCTCGTACATCCTCTTCTCCACGTTGCGTCCCGGTCCCTTGGTGGAATGCAGCCTGCCGCGATGCTCTTAGAGCCCGGCGACGTGCTTTATGCTCCTTCCACTAACCAAATGAATGTTGGAGAATTGTATCAATTGTAAAAGACTGCGAGCGCAATGTCGTCGTGTTATAAAAGACAGCAAAAAAGCTTGCTGGACTGCTTTTACCAATTTTTTTAACGAGTTTACTTTACTCCGTCCTCGGCTGTCTTGGGTGGCCTATGCCGTTCATCCGGCATGTAGGTCCACTCTCCGGTTTCTGGCCTGACTGTCGAGAACGCAATCCTTGTGGATCCCGCTGTTGTTTCCAACACTTTGGGCTGCTCCTTTGTGGAGGTTTTGAGCTGTGCCCATTACCACCCTGCCTTCCTCCCTCGCAAACAGGCAGAGGAGGCACGGCTGCCTTCTTTCCACTCTTTTAATCGTGAAAGTTATAATGTCTCCTTCACCATGCAGGAGCTAGACTGTGTTGTCGCCCTGTCCCGATCTTCTGCTCCTGGGCCCGATTCCATTCATATTGAGATGCTGAAGAACCTTTCTCCTGCGGGCAAGTGTTTCCTTCCTAGCACCTAAAATTGCATATGGACTGAAGGTCAGGTTCCCACAAGTTGGCGTGAAGCCATTGTCCCCCCCATCCCCAAGCCAGGGAAGGACAAACATCTTCCTTCCAGTTATCGCCCCATTTCTCACGAGCTGCGTTTGTAAGGTGATGGAACGTATGGTTAACGCTCGGTTGGTCTGGCTCCTTGAATCTTGACGCCTCCTGACTAATGTTGAATGTGGTTTTCGTAGACACCGCTCTGCTGATGATCACCTCATTAGCTTGTCGACTTGCATGATGAATAACTTCCTAAGGAAGCGTCAAACGCTAGCAATGTTCTTCGATTTGGAGAAGGCCTAAGATACCTGGTTGGAGGGCGGGCATTCTCCGCACTTTGCACACACGGGCCACCTCCCTCTTTATTCAAGCGTTTTTGGCGGATCACAAGTTCCGGGTACTGGTGGGCTCTGTTTTGTCAGATAACTTTCGCCATGAGAATGGGGTGCCACAGGGCTCCGTCTTGAGCGTTGCTCTCTTTGCCATTGCAATCAATCCGACGTTTCCGGATCCCTTTTGTAGACGATTTTGCAATTTATTGCAGCGCACAGTGAACATGTCTCTTGGAGCGTTGTCTTCAACGCTGTCTTGACTGCCTATATTCCTGGAGCATTGCGAACAGCTTCTGCTTCTCCACTGAGAAAACGGTGTGCCTAAACTTCTGGAGATACAAGGAAGTTTTTCCACCATCTCTACTTCTCGGCCCCGGTGCTCTCCCTTTCGTGGGGACGACAAAATTCTTGGGGCTAATGTTGGACTGGAAACTTTGCTGGTCCCCACACGTGTCCTTCCTTTCTGCCCTTGTGCCCGATCCCTTAATGTTCTTCGTGTCCTTAGCGGCACATCATGGGGAGCGGATCGAAATCCTTCTTCACCTTTACTGGGCCATTGTTCAGTCGAAGCTGGACTACGGAAGCTTTGTATACTCTTCTGCACGGCTGTCCCTTCTCCGCCGTCTCAACTCCATTCACTATCAGAGCTTATGCCTGGTGACCGCTGCATTGTATACCAGTCCTGTTGAAAGTCTTTATGCCGAAGCTGCTGTATTACCCTTGACCTCTCAGCGTGACATACTTTTGTGTTGGTACGCATGCTGACTGCTGTCAATGCCCAACCATCCATCTTACCCACCATTCTTTGATGACTCCCTCGATCGCCAATATCGGTTGCCTGCGATAGCCTTCCTTCCAGCTGGAGTTCGGTTTCGCTGCCTTCGTCAGCGACTCGATTTCACCCTTCCTTCCACCTTTTGGTTGAGCAAGAGCACATTGCCATCATGGCATCGGGCCTAGGTTCACACCCACCTTAGTCGTCGAGATAGACTTGTTCCAATACAAGCTCCCTGACCGGTGCTCTAATTTCACAGCTGAGCTTTTTGCCCTCCTCCAGGCTGTTTCATACATCCGCCGTCGCCGCCATCCCTTTTATGCCATCTGCTCTGACTCCCTTAGTACTCTGCAGAGTTTTAGGGACACTTTATCGATCCATTCTGCCTTGTACGGAATCCAACACTCCCTTCAGTTGCTAGCAGATAACGGCTGTCACATTTGTTTTCTGTGGGTCCCTGGCCATGTGTGTGTGCCCGGGAATGAGACTGTAGATATTGCGGCCAAGGCAGCCCCCCTCGGCGAGAGGTGGTCATCCTGGCCCGGTTGCAGATTGGTCACTGCCGATTCAGCCACTGTCATTTGCTAATCGCTGAGCCTACTCCGCTGTGCTCCTGTGGTGAATTGCTGACGGTGCGCCATGTTTTTCTGTCTTAATTTTATTCATCTCTGTGTAGCCCTTAATTTGCCGTCTACTCTGGAGGAACTTTTAGCTGATGACACATGAGCAACTGCTATAGTTTTGTGTTTTATCAACATGGCTAATTTATCAAAGGATATTTAACCCTTCTATTTGATATTTTTTATTCTTCTGTTTTAGCTTTCTCTTGATACTCTTCTTTCTGGCAGTTATCAATTTTTTTGAGATTTAGGGAATCTGTCCCGATTCGGCCGCTAATGACCTGAGAAGTTGTGCGCCCTGAAAAAAAAAATCATCTGTAACCTCTACCCCTCCACCATCTGCAACTCACTGATAAGTACTTCTTTCCCTTCCCGCGTGCGTGCATGCGTATGCTCAGCGTTATTTGGTTCACTTTTGATCTTTGGTTTGCATTGGCATGGCTCAGTACTTATCATGCAACATCTCTGGCATCTATATTCACCCACTCCTCCTCCTGACCTAAGTTGTGAATAACCTTTCCCTTCTGTCCGCTTTTCCTTCCTCCTCCTCCTCCTACCTGAAAAAAGGATTTTTTTTTTTTTTTTTTCTAGGGGTGATACTAAACTACATTAGGTATTGGCCCCCCCCCCCTCTCTCTCTCTCTCTCTCTCTCTCTCTCTCTCTCTCTCTCTCTCTCTCTCTCTCTCTCTCTCTCTCTCTCGCACATTGTTTTCAAATCTTAATAGACAATTTCTGTAATTAATTGAATTACTGAGTTAAAAGTTGAATCTTTGATATTTCAGTACATTGTAATTTGCCACAGTTCTTGAAGATGCTTGCATCTGATGCTCGAGTTTCTCTAAATGGGAGGTCATGTAGAGTTTGTTACCACTGCAGTCACTGTATAATAGCTGGCAGTGCTTATGCTTATTAAATCTCTTCACTCTATAACTACTGAGATGCTTATCCAATCTGATTAATACTTCTATTTTGCAAATAGGTAGACACTCCGAAGGAAGAATCGGATACGACGGCGGAAGCAGATGGTGAGAAGAGAGGGGAACAGGCAAAGCCCGCTCCGGAGGCTCCGAGTTCTGCCGAGCCCACTGCAGAAGAGAAACCAACTGAAGCAGAGGAGAAGGACAAAGTAGAGGACAAACCGGCGACAACTCCGGCAGCTCCGCCAGTGGAAAATGATTCGGGCAAGGACGCTGTTGCGTCTTCGGAGCCCAAGGATGCAGCCGCTCCTTCTCCTGCCAAGGAGGTCAGTTATCTTCAAAAATTCTTTAATAGAATGAGGATAGTTTGCACCTCAATGCAGAGACATTCCTTGAGCCATGACAGGCACATTAAAAAAGTCACACCTGCACACAACTTCAAGCTTTTGGCACAGCCTTTGATGGAACACACACACACACACACACACACACACACACACACACACACACACACACACTCAAATTAAGATTTGTTTCATGGCTGGGATTTAGGGCTGGGTTTCGTGGTTACTGCTGTGGAATTATGGACAATTGGACTGTGTTAAGTAATCAAAGTATGTCTCTGTCTACAATACAAAAATCAATTCTGCTGGGATGTTCCCCTGTGTAATTTATATAAAATTCTAACAAGTCGATGTCAGCTCAACTAATGGCAGTTATTTCTTCTCTGTAATTACAAACAGCCATGTAATAATTTGCTACTAATATTTCACAGGGATAACATTTAGAGATTTTTGGGTGTTGGTGAGTCCAATTATTGGACCATTTGGAAGCAGAGAGAGAGAGAGAGAGAGAGAGAGAGAGAGAGAGAGAGAGAGAGAGATCGCCTGCCACACCTCCGTTGTGTAAGGCTTACCCAGGCATGCGGGACTATGCTTGGGTGGACTTTTTATTTCCCTAGGAAAGGAACGTGGGGCATTCAGCAGTAACTTGTGTGTGCACATACTGATGGAAAATCTTTCGTCAACCGAAACGCAATTCTTTGTTGAACAGCTTGAAGATAAATTTGGTGAGGTAGCACCATTCTCAAAGATGAGGAGTGGGGCAGTTTTGATACAGACGGCATTCCCTGCCAAGTCAAAGGCTTTAATTGCCTGCGACAAATTGGGTGATGGTCCTGTATTGCATCCAAGTCTTTAAACATGCTGCAGGGTCTGGTCTACCACAGAGATCTGTCGCAGACTGACGAAGTTGAGAACAAACGTGCAGCCGTGGGGTGTTCACCTTTGTCCAGGATGCCTTTGGGGGACTGAAAGGTCGCAGGGTTGCCACCGGTGCTTTCATCCTGGCCTTCGAAGGCCATACACTGCCAGAGAAGGTCAAGGTAATTATATACCTGTGTGATGTAAGATCGTATGTCATTCCCTCACTCTCAGGTGCTGGAAGTTCAGGCACATGTCCTGATGTACCTCCTGCTCTACCTGCAGGGAATGTGGGCAGCCACTACACCCAGACGCTCCATGTACCCCTCCTCCTCTCCTCTACATGATTTGTGGGCAGTCATCCACCGTGCTCCACATTTTGCACAAGGAAAGAAAGATAATGGAAATAGAGGCCCTGGACCGGTTGTCCTCAGAGGTGCGGAAATAGTACAAACAGCTCCATCCCGTACACATGGAAACATCTTTTGCAACGTTCAAGTTGTCACCAGTTTCTTTGCGGATGACAGCATTACCAGTGCTGCCCCCCCCCCCCCCTCCCTTCTGTGGTCCCTACAGGCCATCACCCACACATTGCCCCCTTGATGAGTGGGACCGCCTCTTCCTCCATTGCTCCCACAACACCTGGGGAAGCAATTTCCCTCTCACCCCCCTCCACCATGGAGGACACCAATCCCCATTCCCCAGCCGAAGAAGCAGCAGTCTTCCCCTCTCCTCTCACTTGGAAGGGGTGCCTCGGGACGCTACCTTCAGAGGCTTCCACCCCGAGGCTGAAGGATCCCCCTGCTCCAGAACGTAGGGCTTCCCGATCTGCTCTCGGAGCTCTTCAAACCAAAATGGCAGTGAAAGGCTAAGAAATTCAAAAATTAGAAAAGAAAGAATCCTTGATGGCTCCAAAGCCACATCCCCTTCATCTTTTGGCTCAGAAGATGAGGTGGAGATCCTTGTGTCCCTAGAGGATCCCGCCCTCTCCAGATCTCTAAAACTGATGGTTCTAGACTAAGTAGCCGGCCGCAGTGGCCGAGGAGACTGAGGCGCTTCAGTCACGGTCTGCACGGCCACTACGGTCGGGGGTTCGAATCCCCCCTCGGGCATGGATATTTGTGCCGTCCTTAGGATAAGCTAGTTGATAAGTAGTTTGTAAGTTTAGGGACTGATAACCCTGTAGTTGAGTCCCATAAGCTTAACAAACATTTGAACATCTAGACTAAGTAAATTCACAACTCTTGGCAGAAGGTGATCCTCTGGGCTGACGATCTTATGTCTTCCATCATAGCCTTTCAACAATCGACAACGAAATTCGCCAATGGAATTGCGGCGGTTTCTTCAGCCGTCTAGCTGAGCTGCAGCAGTTGTGCCGCCTTCCCGAGCTTTGTTCGGCATTAAAGAAAACTTGGGTTTCCTGCTCAGTGGACCCCTGCCCTTCGGGGCTATTACAAAAACTGTTCCCTTTACGGCAGTCTCTGGTGCCTGTGTTTACGTCCTTACCAATGCCACTGTGCCTCTCTGCACAGCCCTTGAGGCAGTGGCTGTCAGAATCTGGGCAATGCATCTCACCCCAGATGAGGCTGTCTCCCCCGCTGATCTTGGCTGCCTCGGTTGCTCGACTTCCTCCACCATTCCTTCTTTTGGGGGATTTCCGTGACCGGCATTCTCTGTGGGGTGGAACCGAGATCTCCTGCCGTGCTAGGGATGTTGAGACTGTCCAGCCACAGTAGGAACATTTGCCTCCTAAACACAGGTGCACCCACTCATTTCAACGTGGCCCATGGCACATACCCGGCTGTTGCTCTCTGCGGAGCCTTCTCCTCTACCTATCACATATGGTAGCAGCCTCTTTTATGTTCTTTTATCTCTGCCTCCATTCCAACCTGCTTGCCACCCGCCCTAATGGTCGCTCTGCAGAGCAGATTGGCTATCTTACACCTCGGCTGCTGTGCTAGCTGCTCCACTTCCCACTGATGCTGATATTGCATTTCAGCTGGTAACTGTGGCCATCGTCTCTAAGTCCATGACCAATAGCTTAAGTATTGTTTGTGTGAGTCTTTTTATGTGCCTGTCACAGCTCATCGTACATCTCTGCAATGAGTTGTAAACTGTCCTCGTTATATTATCAAATTATTAATGGTACATACCCATTCTCCATGTGTACTGTACTTGGTGTAAAAGATCCCAAACTGGTAACAGCATTAGCTAGCTTTCAATTAATAATTTGGTTTACTTAAAAGAATCCCCAGTGTTAAAACAAGATGTAAAGTGTGTACATGAAAACTGAGTAAAAGTTCTGGAGGAGTGCGGGCCTTTAAAGCCCAGGTGATGGTACCCACTCCTAAATAGAACGATAAAATCCAGCTGAAATTGATGGAAGCGCACTTGTCAGATGGAAAGAATGCTGTTAGGCATCTAAAAATGGACAGTTGAAGAGAATGTGGATCACTGTCATCAGTGCAGCACAACGGCACATTGGTGAGTCCTCTCACCACGTATGGCCAATACGCAATCGGCAAAAAACAGGGACCCTCAGGGAGCACTTCCACATGCCAGTGGAGAGTTCGGCAGGAGCTTATTTGGGATGCTCGAGTCGGCCCATTCTGAGTTCCAAAGCCCTGGGATCATTCGGTTCAGCTCCCTTCGGAGATCCCCTTGCTGGCGACCAATCCACAAGGTCGTGAAGTGGTGGCCAGCTCGGCCAACTGATAGACACATTCATTGCCTGATATACCCAATGTGGCCTGAGTTGCCAAGGGTGAAGATTACATCCCGGATTGACCGCACTAAAAGAGGTTTAGGAAAACACTAGTCTAGCACCTGTAAGCCACTCGGCGAGTCTCGTACAGATGACAAACAACCCCCGGAGAAGATCAGATATGGCCGAGAGCTCGTAAAATTGTGGCCGGCTCAGCATTGAAGGCACTACTTCCACAATGCATGTATCACTGTTTATGGTCACCACAGACAAAGGCATAGCCATCGACCAGAGAACCATCTGTTTAAAGAACTTCTGCACTGTGAGATAATGCAAGCAGTGCTCTGAATTGGGACAGGGGTTTGACAGTGTTACTGAGGCTTTCTAGTCCCAGGACAGCTCCAACATAATCTGCAGGCACCGAATGCAACAAGGAAGGGTATGGGAAGAGTAGTGGAAAATAAGTGAATGGAAGTTATTTGAATGGACAGGGGAAGAGGACACACGGGCTGCGATCGAGAGACCCGACACGGGCTGCCGTCGTGGGGACTGGAGGGCGGCAGTCGGAAAGATAAGCCTGCGATTTGGATGGTGGGGTGAAGTATGAACACGGGCAACGTACGAGGCCACCAACGGTAGTCGGCGGAACTGCAGGGGGTGGGAGTCCTAGCCTCACAATGAGGCTTGTCTCTGGGCTTGTGCGTGAAGCCCCGGTTGTTAAACAGACACCAGTACTAAGAATGAGGTCTAAGGCCCGCAATGCAGAAGGTGCTGCCAAATCATAAACAGGGCTCCCTAGTCCAGGTGTGATTGTACGAGGGCCTTGTAGAGCTGCAGGAGTGTTGGACATGCGGCTCCCCAGTGTGGCTAAGGCAGTATAAGATATTCATGTATCACCAGCACTTTTATTTAAGCTTACAAAGATGTAGCACCCAAGTGAGCCGGTCATTGAAGAGCAGGCCGAGAAAGCGAGGCTCCTTTCCGACACGAAGCAGTTCGTCAGCCAGGAAGAGCTCTGGGACCAAGTGAACAGCCCAACGACGACAAAAGTGTGTACAATTAAGAGACCGTTAATTGCCGCCAAAGAGAGGGGGACAGTTAGAACGGTGCCCAGTGGGACACAGTTCTCCTGAATGTAAGTGAACACAGACAAGTGCCAACACTAACACGAAAGGTGTGAAGGGAAAGTGAGTTCCGGATGGAGATTAGAATATCACCCCGTAAAGCCCACTTGTGCAACGTTGCCGGGATGTGGTGACGCCAGGCGGTATCGTACACCTTCTGAAGGTCGCAGAAGGTGGTTAGGAGGTGCTCGCACCTAGAGAAAGCTAGACCAATGACTGACTAGTGATACGTGGTTGTCGATAGTGGAGCGACCCCGACGAAAGCCCCCTGTTGCTGAGAATGTTGGTGAGGCTAGTCGGGTGGTAACTATTTGCCATCTGTGGATCGGTACCAGGTTCGACACAGAGATGATGATGATGATGATGATACTGTCCTTTCATTGGGACAGAAAACACCTTCTGCCCAGATGTGATTAAAAAGGGCGAGCAGGTGATGTTGAGAATCCGCTGACGAGTGACGAAGGAACTGGTTGTTAATGCGGTCTGGTCCTCTGGATGTATCAGGGCATCCAGCGAGGGCACTTCTGATTACCCATACACTAAATGGGGCATCTTACGTCTCCTGGCAGTGCGTGCGGAATAATGGCTTTCACTCGGCACGCTCTTGGAGAGTGCGGAATTGGAGGCTGTAGGCCACTGTCGCAGAACGACGTTCGTAATGTTCTGCTATGTTCTCGGCAATAGCGGTGGGGTCAGTGGGATTGGAGACAGTGGATTCCAGATGGTGGGCAGTGTCAATAAATGTCTGACTTGTGGCCACACCCAAAATGGGGAGGCCTGAGAGATAATGATGGCAACACACCACTCCGGAGTACTGCTTGCTCTGCTGGCCGAGTAACCGAGCTCGGGCCCGGAGACACTAAAGGCAGTCAGGTGTTCAGTGAAAGGCTGGCGCCAGAGCACTCGCCGATGATCGCGGATGACCTGGACAATCTCTGGTATCCACCGAGGTACTGACTTACTTCTGAGCGAGCAACGAGAATGCAGCTTGTGTACATCTTCACTGAATTCTAAACTGTCATTATTTTGTTGAATTCCAACTACTTAAACAGGAAAATTGAAAAATTTGTCCTTAAATGCTCAGTATCATATAGTCAGAATATATAGTAACATGATTGACAGATTGCATTGACCGGGTCATTGTTGTTTGTGTGTAGAAAGTCATATTTGACAAGGAAATGAAAGCACCTACAAAACAAGCAACAAGCAAGTGGCTGACTCCTGACCCTGCACTTTGTGAAATGTCACAAAATTAAATTGTACAATTTTACTGCCTCAAATTCAGTCTGCTTTCTCAGCCAGTATACTTTAAATTTGGAATACTTAGTCAAAGCACTGTAAGACGACCCCTGATAGCTTGTAGCACTGTTGCTATCGACTGCAAAAAGCCGACACTGTCAGGTGAAAACGGTTACAGTCTTTAAGGCTTCACAACTCTCCGGCTATGCCGTAGAAACATTTACTGGATCGCTTAGGTTACGGTTCGAGGTAAGGGTGCGAAACTGCCGCACCTAGCACATTGTAACTGGAATCTACTTAGGGTGGCTCAAATTTAAGAAGTCATTTCACCGTGTCATTGGAGAATAATGTATTAAAGTGAAGGGTGATAGGATAAAGTTTACTGTATACCTAAAGATAGTGTTTGGTAACACTACTGTTCTTGTAACAACTAAGGTGTGCAACGCGTTACCTGTATACCTTCAAAACTTTAACCTAGGTTTATCCCCAGTATCAAATTCTAATTAAGATGCTTACAATCTGTGCATGTGACACTAAGTAATTTTGAAGAGTATCTTTCTGAAATTGGCAGAGTACTTAGGACGTAAAGTTACTGTAGTCACATTACTTTTGAAGGCAGAACGCCAGCGGTAAAAATTATGTTATTTGTATCTGTAAATATCAGAATTCTAAAAAGTGCGAACTTTCCAGGAGGCAGCGGCACCGGCGGTGACAAACAGTGAACCTCCGAGCCAAATTTCTGCGAGCAGTGACGCGACAGACGAGAAGGAGAGCGACGCCGCACCGGCCGAACCGACGGTAGCGAAAGCTGCCGCGGAAGCCGTCGGTGGGGCCGCGAGCACACCTGTCGAGAACAGCAGCAACGGGACTCCGGAGGCTGCCGCGGCCGGCAAGGAGCAGCAGCAACAGCAGCCGCAGCAGGCCACAGTAGTCACCATCGAGTAGTCAATGCGACTTCTGTCGTACCTGATGAAAATTTTATAAAGTGAGTAAAGTGTCGTACTGTGACGTCGGTGCCCACCTTCGGTGAGCCACTGTGTGGGAACGAAATATGTTGACTTTGCTGCCATGTCGAAGAGGACCGAGTGGCAGTATTTTATAGCTGTGTGTGTTGCCTATGTCAGATGATTTTGTAGTATCATTTTCTTCAATTATACTTTTGCCTCACATTCCCGCACTATTCACGCTTTGTACAGCACTGAATATATTCATTAAAAACAATCAGAAAACCTAAATGCATTACTAGCAGTGATAAGCCTTGTTACCTTTCATATATTTTAACAGCTGTTACTATCCTCACTGGCTGTGGCTTACACATCCACCTGGTAAACTGTGACATTTTATTTGAATTCCTCTAGAACGCAAAATATGTGAAAATCATTGACAAATTGGTGATATTCACATTTACTTATGAATTTTTCGTGTTATACTTCGAAACAGTGTGGCTCATTTCTAGTGCCAGACTACAGATTCGTAGGTCTCTGGTTTGATCCATTGTAGGTCATAAAATTTTATCCATTTCTTTTACTTCTGGCAATGTTTGATTTCGAAAATTTGGACTTGTGCTGTTATTCGAAGTATGCTGTAAACTGTAGATCCTTCTGTAACTGAGTCATTGTATGATACAAGTGAGAGCATGTACCACCTCCAGTGAAACTGTGCCCACTAACGTAATGGAGGTGTTCAAACTGATGTAGCTTTTTAAGCAATGCCCTATGCAGTGGTGTGTGTGTGTGTGTGTGTGTGTGTGTGTGTGTTTCCCATGACATTGAAGGCATACAACATACAAGGAAGATTGAAAGTGTACTTGCTGAAAACTGCATTTCCAATCTACCAGTCCCCAGTTTTTATAATTTCAAAGCAAGTATTGCAGTGATGTGAAAGTTTCATTTTTTAGAATACACTGTTATAGTTTAATTATTGGCCTAGTGAAGTTTGTCGTATTTGTGATAAAAAAAGTGTGTATGGATTGCCAGCAATGAGTGAATGTACTCCACGATGCTTGTGAGACTAACAAATTTCTCCCAACCATCAGGCATTTAAGTTGGTAATCCATTTAAACAATGGAAGTTCCAGGTTGGAATTTAATCATGTAATGGGGATAGTAGGCAACTCTCCACCAAGTGTATTTGCAGTGACAAGAACTCCTTTACTCAGTGCGGTGAAGGTCTCAAAACGTTCTCCAGATACACTATTCCCCAGACACATACTGCATACATTTTCAGTGCCATATCCCCACACATCTCAAATCCTCCTCCCACCCTCAATAACCAGCTATAAAAGAGCATTCCCCTCATCACTGTATGCTACCTTGGACTGAAACAACTAAACCACATCCTCCATCAACGCTTTGATTCTTCATTACTGTGCGCAGAAATAAGTCATCCTATCCGAGAGCCTTCCATCCCTCCTAAAGTGCCGTCACCCACTCAACTTCAACAGCGTCCTATGCCAACCCCAGTCCCCTGCCACAGATGTCTCTGGAAGACCCCGCTGCAAGACCTGCCCAATCCACCCACCCAACACTTATTATACCAGTCCCAGCTATGCTGTGAAATGAGCCTTGTAACTTATCGACTGTGCTGCAATCACTAACGAGCTGTCCATTAGGATGAAATGTGGCTTGACATGTTGCGAAGTATGAGCACAGTCTAATAAATCAGTCGTGAACTCCAGCAAATTTGTTACCCATTGCGATTGCAGCGCGCCAAGCGGCCAACAGAGGACACTACTGAGGACACTCTTGTGGTTTGTAAGTTGCGCTATTCTTAGCTTATAGTGGTTTTCGTGATGGTGATAATGGAGGATAGATAATAACTCACTGTAAAGATGGTCACTGACCCACTGACATCCATGTAAAACAGAAAAACACACACGGACATCTATATATATATACACACACACAAGCACCATCTCTGGCCGCTCCACTGGTATAGTGTTGGGGTGAATGTATGTATATTTAATAATGGAAAGTCCCGGTTGGATTAACACTATAGTAATAGGGCAGTTTACAACTCGCCGCAAAGACGTGATGACGAGCCGTGACAGGCACACAAAATAGACACCCATATACAAGGCCGTGGCCTTCTTCAGAATTAGGAACATTAACGAAATCACACAGTCGCATAACTGTCAGCTCCGGCTGCCGCACTTCAAATTGCAGCAGTCGGAGCTGACGGTTGTGTGACTGTTTTGTGTGCCTGTGCGATTGTGTGAATGTGTGTGTCTTTTGTGTGCCTGTTGTGCCTCATCACGTCTTTGCTGCGAGTTGTAAACTGTCCTATTACTATATTGTATGTATATTGTTAGAATTAGTTCCTTTTGGAAAGCATTATAGAAACACTTTTGAAACGAGATTTTGTGTTCAGTGAAAATGTTTTTGTAAAGGAGTGAAACATTTGTTCTCTCTCTCTCTCTCTCTCTCTCTCTCTCTCTCTCTCTCTCTCTCTCTCTCTCTCTCTCTCTCTCTCTCTCTCTCTCTCTCTCTGTGTGTGTGTGTGTGTGTGTGTGTGTGTGTGTGTGTGTGTGTGTGTGAGAGAGAGGATACAAAAATTAAATTAGGTTACTATGTTTGACAGTTTACGTCTTCTTGTCTGTTGCATGTCAAGTCAGTCTGGAATTTTTGAAAAGGCATTGCTGGCTTTTTTTGTAAATGATTTGGAAAATGTTTTCCTGCTTACTAAATGAAAAGTAAGGCATGTGTTGCATCCCAAAGAAAACCCAGCATAATGTCTAAAATGTCGTCTGCTACTTCTACCTCCTACAATGTATATATTTTGCAAGCCACGGAGTGATGTTTGATGAAGGGTATCTGCTTGCACCACTAGTCTTTTCCTTTCCTGTTCCACTTCCAAATTGAGCTCAGTTTTAATTTCCCTCTCTGATTCACAAAATGAGAGTTAACAATGAAATCAATCTGCAGTCACTTTCAAATGTTGGTGCTCTGAATTTTTTCAGTTCCTTGAAAATAATGTTGTTTCCTCCAGGAATTCCCATTTGTGTCCCCAAAACATTTCTTTAGCTATTAGGTGTTTATTGGACCTTCCTGTATTGAATCTAGCAGCCTACCTCTCCTGTAATCTTATGTAATCCCAAGCACAGAAGCAGTACTCCAGAATGGATTACACTGATGTTAAATACTCAGGCTCCTTTACAAATGAACATCATCCCAGAATTCTCTCATTAGACTAGCTTACCACCCACCTTCCTCAAAACTGACTTTTTAAAATACAGTAGAACCCTAAGTATAAACTATTCAAAGGACTTCAGTAAAATGGTGTAAAAAAGCGAGAAATGTTTTAATTAAATGGTAAAATATTCATACTGGAAGAGCCTTGCATTTTTGTAGTTTGTGATATATGTACGTAATAGGCATCAAAGTAGTTGCCAGGAAGTTTTTATTATATAATAAAGGTTATCCAAATTTTTACCATTTCAAGTGCCAGGCAGAGCTGGTAATTTTATGGGAAGTAGAAATTTTTAGTCAGTCAGGAAGCCTTTTACTGTCATTAGTTATTTACGTAATAAAACTGCACAAGTTCTGTTCTTTTTGTATTTTTTGATCTTTCACATGACAATATTAGAGAATTTATTCATGTTCTTCAGTGCAAATATTTTTGTGATGTTTGCATCTCGCACTATTATTGCTTTTTTGAGGTTGTGGGTATTATGGTGATGCCAAACCGAATAATATCCATCTTTAACAGATAATGTTCTTCATTAATCACAAAGTTATATGCAACTAGTTATTCTCATGTCAACAAAGCAACTGGATCTGTTTGAGTACACGCCAGCCGCGCTGGCAAAGAAGCTGGCGGAAAGGGGAACTACTCTACCACAAGGTTATAATGTACTGTTCCCCCTTCAATGTGCAGGGAAACATACACAACCAAACCATCAGTCTCAATGTTTATAAACGTCACAAAAAATACTTAAATAATTGCATTTCACAACAAGAATAAATTTTGGAAATGCATCATGCCAAGCATGAAAAACTACCAGTTGCGTAAACCAAGCCAAGCTGACAATCCGCGTGTCGTAATTTAACTGGACACATACTTCCAACAGCGAAACGCGGAATATACATTTGAATAAATGCAAAGTGTCAAGAAACTTGACTGCGTAACATTTATAAACACTGTACTTCAGGTGAAAGCCATGCCGGCGTCAGTTTGTCGATTACATCTTTTATTTTTCACGAACATGCTTTCAAAAAGTGTAAATATGTTAACACAAATACAGGGGTGAATTAATATTGTGAACATAGGAAATTTGACGGGCCCGACAAAAAATGGTATAAATGGTGGAAAAACATAAAATCCGGGAACATAAAAACGAGGTTGTATTATAGCTTTGAGTCATTATACTTACTGTAGATATTTGATGTGATTGGTGTATTTGAACATCACATTATTGTTTTTCCTACTTATCTGGATGAAGTTGTATTTTTTTATATTCAGAGCTAGCTGCAATTCAAATTGTCAAAGTAATCTTGTATCCTCATGCAGTCACCTTGCTACAGACTACAGCAGATTGCTCCACACAATCCATCACACTTAAAATATATGCATCTGATAACTTGAGTAGAAAGCGGTAAAATTATTTTGGCCTCGGTGGGAGGCAATGTTTACTTGTGCTCCAATAAATCTGCTTAGGGTGCTTGAATGAACTGTATTGAGGGTAATGGATGGTGGGATATTAAGTGTGCAATAAGGCATCTGTTATATTGAAAATATTTGACAGATTTAGTTCAGAGTCCTCTCTGCCAACAAATAGGTCTTGTAAAGGTTCTGTTTAACAACCAAAGTTCATTCATTTCTTGTTGCTCTTTTCATGTGTGTTGGTACTTCGAGCTCCATCCTAATTAGGCTTGGCAATTATCAATTAAGTTCTACCTCTGTTTTATAGTTAATTTTATTAGAATACATATGTAATCAGAAGCAAATGAAAAGCTAAATTTGTGAAAAGGGAAGTAGAGAGATTTTCGCACAGATTACACTGAATAAATGCTGGCACAATGCCTGTGCTAAATGCTGTTATCAGAAGTTCCTACGAACTTGAGAAATGTCGTATGTATCTTGTAAGGCCTTGTCTGGTAATGTATTAGTTGTGATTTTTTTACCTGGGCACATGATCCTTGTACTACTACAGCATACAGCATTGCTTTGGCTAGGCATTCATTGTCTGTAGTGATATGTGTTTACACCTTGACTTAGTATGTCCTTACACCCATCCATAACATTTTCCTGTCATTTACCAACCAGTGCCAATATATTGATAGGTTTGATTGTGACCTATTTCATAAATGGATTGTATTCCTGTGTCCTGACAAAGCAAAATCTTGGATGTTACCAAGAATCAAATCCAGATATTCTGTATTGCATTACACTGGCAGTCGGACTTAATGGGCTGTCTAGTAGAGTATTGTCTGTGACAATTTCGACTGGTCTTTTGGGCAACGGATCATTTTAACGACACTTTTTACTCACTATGAATATGTGTTTGTGATGACAGAGTTAACATGTTAGAGGCTTTTCAAAATGCAAAACCACTAAAATTTTACAAGTTTTAAATTAGCAAGCCTTCATCATTAGAAATTACTCCTCAGGAATGTTATAGAAGCAATAAAGATGCAAATTCATAAAATATAAATGAATTTGTGGGTACTATATTGAGTAGTTTATCAAAGGCAGACATCTGTCATTTGCAAATAACTCAGATAAACACCGTTTTTATTACGAAAACGTGCAGTTGATACGTATGCATGCTAGTTTGGTCATCATTTAGTTGCATATGATCACCAAACTAGCATGCATATGTATTAACTCCATGTTTCGTAATAAAAATGGTGTTTATCTGAGTTATTTGCAAATGACAGATGTCCGCCGTTGATAACAGGCTACTCATCTGTGCATTTAAAGAAATCCCTATATACTGTTTGTGGATGGAGACATTACCACCGCAACAGCTATCTGGATGTATGGTCTGAATATTGCCGGGAGTGATGCACCTAGATGCAAACACACATGTAGAGCAACCGTGCACTCAGTGTGAAGTATCTAAAAATCAGTCTGAAATTATCAAAGATGGTCACACCCTCATGGAGAAGAGTAAGGTAGTTAACCATGGAGATATATAGAGGGGAAACGGTGCTTCAGACTTAATCTGTGTTATTTTGAAGTCAGTGGATGCCATCTTAAAGGTCCTGAAATAATACAGACAGACAACAACTGATTTAAACACTGATTATTACAGTGCTTACTTGAATAACAATGCAAGGAAAACAGTCTTCTATCAGGTCTTGAACATTTGACACCAATAACACACATTTGCCTTTGTTATAAACAAAAATTGATTGATCGTAACTATGAGCAAAGATGTTCATTGAGCCATGACAAACTCATTAAAAAGGCACCCTTTCTTGTCTATCTTTTAAGCTTTTGGCTACAGCCTCTGTCAGAAAAGAAAACTAAAAGTTGTTTTCTGTTATTTGTGCCTTTCTGCGACTCATCGGATGTCTGTGGCAAGTAAACGACCTAACTTTCACAAAAATATTGTTGAATCTTTCCCGGAATTTCCACTCTTTCATATAATTTCATAGGCACACTTCACACACATCCGTCTCCAGTTGCTATGTTCCAAGTAATGCTCTGCAGTGTTTGGGCTGGGAAGGTGAATGGAGATGACACTTGTGTGTCTGTGATTGTACGAATGATGATAAGTGTCTTTTTCTGATAAAGGCTAGTAGCTGAAAGCAACATTGCATGTGAAAGAGTGCTGTAATTCTTTCTTTTTTAACCATTTGAGTGCTGCATTTCCTGCTGGTAGTCAGGCTGCCGAACCCGGCTACCTGTGCTGGCAGCCCTTTCCACGGACTATTGTCTGTGCCTGGAGCTGTCCGCTCAGCTGTCCTCCCCCTGGCCCGACTATTTCTGGAATCCTGGGTGGACGCGACAGTCTCTCATTGTGCTCGCTGACGTTACAAATAAGCGCATTAAATCTGGCTACTTATTCCGTAGCTTTGAATCTGCAAATATTTACTTGGCAGACGTAATGTACACTGAAGTTGCTTATGCTGCTAACATGTAACTCCTTGGTCATTCCATGTCAAATTGCCTAATTTTGGAACATTTAGCAGCTTGACCATCACGGGAAATTTTATGTGAACATTCTAACATGTCCCCAATGCACAATGGTAAATTTTAAGATTTGTTGAAGCAATACTGACAGATTAGTCAGTTGGTTGTTGCCATATGTGACTTTGTGCAGGGTGTGTGTGAATTTCTGACAACTTTGAGCCATTATAACTCTGGCAATATTTCGTTGGAAGATATGAAACTTTGCTATTGTTTACATTCCCAAAGGAATAATACTGAAAAGAATTTTACGTGCTATAAATGGCCAGAAAAGTTCAAGCAAAATTGCTTTAAAAATCGGTGCAAAAAAAACTGCCATCATTTGGTGTGTTGTACCTACCTCAGAAACTAAAGCTATAATGAATGTGAAACTTGGCGCGTGGTAACCAAACAATACAATGTTCTGAGATGTGAAGTTTCACTTTTGTGCCACTTTCCACCTGCACATTATTTTAAAAATTGAATCAATTTTGTGAAGAAAATTCCCGCATAATATTGTGAGGTTAAATTATACATGTGTTGTTGGTTCTACTTACAGGTAATTACTGAAACAATCAAAAAATTTACTTATAACTGAGAAACTAAATAGATGCTCGTTCAGATATGAAATTTATACAGTTCCTGAAGCAAGCTTTTCTCATTTGTGTAAATGTGTTTAGTCTATTATTACAGGAAATGAAGAATTGAAGCAAGAAAAAATTTTAGACACACAAATGTAATTGGTATTGTATAGACATTTCTGTTTTAGGTAAAAGTTGTGTAGTGGTTATCTCCTGCCATTTTCTGTAGTTCATATAAAGTTTAAGTACGTAATTTGCAAGGAAATAACCATCGAAGAATGGTCCGTCATCTCATTTATTATTATTATTATTATTATTATTAATTCATTACTCCAATAAGGAAATGTTCTCAGTCTGTTTGAATACTTGGCTACACCGTGTGACAGTCCAAATTTAGAGTTAACTCTTACGATCTGGAGCTACAAAGGAAACTTAATCAGATGAAAGTATTTTGTAGAGCCGCCAAGTCCGCAAGGACAGAAATGTGCGCACCTCCTGCGTCTGTCGGACGGACATAACACCCTATATCTCAAGAATGAAGTAAGTTATAGTTCTGTTCTCAACCTTAAATAAAATTTAGATATCTTACCTACATTTCATACGCAAAGTCTACGCAATGCAATTTTTCGTCAGCTAACTCTTCAAAATTTTGCACAGTACTTTACTTTGATGTAGCACAGTAACTATAAGGAATAACGAATAGAATGAGAGATTATCGAGTGAATATACTACACTATAAGATACAGTAGAACCCCATTTTTACACTTTTCAAGGGACGTAATGCAAAAGGTGTAAAATGCGGGAAATGCTTTAAGCGGTAAAACATGCTTACTGGATCACCATTGCAATTTCGTAGTTTGTGAGACAGGCCAATGTACATAACTGGCATCAAAATACTTGCAAGGAAGTTATTTATTATGTAATAAAGGTATCCCAATTTTGTACTATTTTTAACTGGTAACTTTATGGGAAGTTTTAAATTTTGACATAATTTCATTAATCATAGTCTTTGTCAGCAAGCCTTTAATTGGCATTCATCATTTACCTAGTGAAACTGCACAAGTTCCATACTTTTTGTATTTTTCAATGTTTTGCGCAATGAATTTATTCGCGCTCTCAAGTGCAAATATATGCATATTTTTGTGACGTTAGCAAAGCATCGGCATCTCACACATATAAAAGCGTTTGTTAGGTTAAAATTTTGGCCTACCTCGCCCCCTGCAATGTGCAGAAAAATGTACAGTACACAAGCAAACCATGTCTCGCCATTTATAAAACTTTGAGAGGGGAAAAGAGACTTAATATACAGTAAAACCTCGTTTTTACATTTTCCCGCCATTTACACCATTTTTTGTCAGTCCCGTCAAATTTCCTATGTTTACAATGTTAATTCGCCCTCGTTTTTGCGTTAACATATTTACACTTTTCCCGCGTTTTACGATTTTTGAAAGAATTTTTGTGAAGAAAAATGACGTAATGTACATAAATTGACGCTAGCATGGCTTTCCCCATAAAGTATAGTGCTTAAAAATTATCGCAGTCAAGTTTCTTGACACTTTGCATTGATTCAAACGTATATTTCGCCTTTCGTTGTTGACTTACGACACGCCGATTTCTGGTGGTGTACTTCCTCTTTCCGCTAGCTTCTTTGCCAGAACGGCTGGCGTCTACTCAATCAATCAGAACCGGTTGCTCTGTGGAAGTGAGAATGAAGAGTTGCATTGTTTTTGTGATACATATTTCTGATTAATAAAGAACATTATCTGTCAAAGTTGGGTATCATAATACCCACAACCTCAAAAAAGCGATAATAGTGAGAAATGCCGATCCTACGCAAACATCACAAAAATACTTATGCATGTGTTTGTACTTGAGAACGAGAATAAATTCTCTAATATTGTCGTGTGAAACATCTAATAATACAAAAAGAACGGAGCTTTGAGTTTTACTATGTAAATAATTATGTAATGCCGGTAAAAAGCAGTAATTTTGAAGATGTTACATAGCCCAGCAGTGGCGTCCTCGATTATTATGAATGAAATTACGTCAAAAATTTCTACTTCCCATAAAATTACTAATTCTGTTTGGCGCTTAAAATAGCGGCGTCCTTGATTATGATGAATGGAATTACGTCAAAAATTTCTACTTCCCATAAAATTATGTTTTGCCCGGTGCTTAAAATAGTAAAAATTTGGATAACCTTTATTGTATAATAAACTTCCTGGCGAGTATTTAGATGCCTATTATGTACACATATCACAAATAAACTACGAAAATGCAAGGCTGTTGCAATAAGCATATTTTACCATTTAAAACATTATTTCCTGCATTTTACACCATTTTTACTTAAGTCCCTCGAAAAGCGTAAAAACAAGGTTCTACTGTATTTGCTTTTTCACTATAAGAATAAATTCTCGAAACTCCACCACACAAAGCATGAGAAACTACCAGTTGCGTAAACTGTGGCCCCTACACACGTTCAGATTTATCGCCCGACCAACAAACTGACCAATGAACCAAACAAATTTGTAACAGCCCACACACGTTCCAATCGACTGTTTCTGTTTTCGCGTGCTAGCTGTGCAGGCAGCCGACTATCGCAAGCAGGAAGTGGGTCAGGTAGCGCTACACACGGTACAATTTGTCGAGTGTAGTGGTGGGGGCAGGGGCGGATGTCTTGACGGTTAGGCCTGAGCAATCATCCGACCAGCAAAGATAGTTGGCAAGTGCCTCCCCATGTCCAATTTATTGGATCGGCGATGGTCCTGAAAAATCAGAATGTAAGTAGGGGCCTAAGCCGACAGTTGGCGTGATAGCTGATGGATCCCATCAGCCTGTGTGTCAAGAGTCAACTGTTGGTGCCTACTGCAAACAACGAAACGCAAAATGTTTGCATTTATTCAAAGTGTCCAGAAACTTGAATGCATAATGTTTATAAACACTACACTTGGACATGAAATTACAACATTTTTTCTTCATGTACATGGTTTCATAAACTAAAAGGCGGGAAAAGTGTAAATATGTTAATGCAAAAATGGGGGCGAATTAACATTGTGGACATAGGAAATTTGATGGGACCGACAAAAAAGGTGTAAAAGGTGGGAAAACATAAATCTGGGAATGTAAAAATCAGGTTTTACTGTACATAAAAAAAAAAAAAAAAAAAAAAAAAAAATGGAAAATTTTTCATTGAACAAGTTTCTCAGACTCGGTTGATAAATATCCTAAGTGCTCTGAAAGCTGTGGCGGTCAGTATGTAAGCAGCAGCCGTGTGAAGCCATTGATGTTTGCTCACGTACTGGTCAGCTACTCAGGAAATGCTGTCTGCAGGCTCACGGGAAATATCACTGCTGCAGCAAACTGCGAAATATCACTGCTGCGGCAAATGGCGTCCGCAGGCCCCGCGGCGAGGTGGAGCGCTGCTGCGTATCACTTCTGCAGCACTCAAAGGGTTAAGGGTTAAGTGCCTGTCATGATTCAACTAATATCTGTGCAGCAAGTTGCAAACTATCCACATTATATTCCCATGAAATTTAAAGAATTTTGAAAATTCGTGAATTTGTTTGATACACAAAATTCTGCAGTATTAATTTATGTGAAATCGACAACATTGCTTTCTGCTGGCTCCTGGAACAATAGTATTTTTACTAAATAGTGGTAGCAATAGCTGATTAACCCCACACTTCACTCTTCCTTGTAGTATGTTTGAAGTGGCCCTTAACTGCCAAGAAAAGAATAAGAGCATGTTTTTGTATTTGTTTGTGTGCTCTCCTCTTCCCACTACACCTTTCAGAAGTTTCAAATACAGCAATTAGACAGCATCACATTCATTTTATTCACTTCAGCAATGCATTTTGAAGCTTTAAGCTTCCACAGGTTGATTTTTTGTGTAGTGATGTGACATTTGTGTTGTTACCTTTGGAAGTGTCTGTAGGGGAAGAGGGGTGGGGCACTACTTCAGAAAATGATTTTATGGAGGTCTTCACAGAAGACTGAATGTAAATATAAAAGTGAAAATGAACCACCTAAATTTGCATACCTCCAGTGGCCACAGGATCTTCTAAACTGGAGGTAAGAATTTTTCATGCTTATGTTTAGATTACTCTTCAGTGAAAGACATCTACAGTCACATTCTGAAGTAGTGTTTTGTTTTCTCCCTAATAATTCAAATGTTTGTTAACCTTGTGGGACTTAACTGTGGGGTCATCAGTCCCTAAACTTACAAACTAATACTAAAGACAATCCAAACATCTATGTCAGGGGGGGATTCGAAGTCCCGGCCACTCCGCCACGGCTCCCTAATAGTACTCCCAATATTGTACAACAAACACATTACAATGATGCCCATATGAAAGTGATTTAAATCTATTTCAACAGTGGAAAATCCAATCGGAACGTCAATAATAGTGGGTAGGCAACAACTCTAAGTAAAGAGACCTGCCGAGCTGCTGGCAAGCACGAAAAATAATCACATTCGTACAACTTAAATTTTCGGCTATTGCCTTTGTCAGAAGAAGATAAAACAAAATCACATATGTTCACACAATCACTTTTGAAAACTACACACACTCAACTACCATGTCTGGCCACTCCAATATTTGTTGTCTGTAAGCAGCTCAGCAAGTCTTTTTGGTGAGTTTTTATCTAACCTCCATTATTGATTTAAACCTATGAAATACGTTGTAAACAGTGACTGGTGGTTTCATTCAATTTCAACTGTCACGTGTGGCATAATATGGAATGTTCTCATTAGAAGCAACACTTTCTAACTACTTCTTGTTATTCGAGACAGCAGGGAGATGCGTCCTCACTGGATGGTCACTTCACACAGCTCTTCCCAAAGGCTGGTTCACAATAGCTCATTGATTTAGTAAAATGGCGAGTGATTTAGTAACTACAGATGTCTGAATGATATCTTTTAGTGTATAGCTGGTAAGTAAAACTGTCAAGTTGGTCCTATCAAGTAAGATGGAGAAGTAGCCCCATCCCAGCTCACTGCTGGACAGCTGTCAGCGGCATCTGTTTACCCTTATGCCTTTACTGTCTGCGTACTGATTCTCTCTATTCAGTTACCTGTTTCTTGTCAGCGAGATGCTTTGTTGAAGTGGCAATACAATGATGTTTTTCTCTTTATGTAGAACAATAGTGTTTATGCATGTGAAATGTACAAAATAAAACAGCTGCAATCACAGATCTGGACTAGATGATAGTACTGGTGTTTCAGGAGGAGATGAAATAGGAAATTTTCAGATCAGTACTTACAGTAGAATAAAGTGTGTAAAGGTCTGTAGAATACAGCCAGTACCAAGTATGTACACTACCTGCAGGTATGGCTTCTCGATGATGAGTATCAGTAGGCTGGATTTTACTATGTACTGTCTATAACAGAAAATTTAAGCAACTCTCCAATATTCTCAATGTTCAAAAATATTCTTTTGGAGGTTTCATTTACAAGTACTTTGAGAATCACATTGGATACTCCGTGCAAATTTCTCAGCCAATCCGTTTCCGTACCGACATTTTTTCTGTTCCTTACAGTTTCAAACTCTTATTCCTCCTGAATAACTATAGCTCGGTTAGCTCTCAACTGGTTAGCTCCAGTTATGACCACCGTACTCGCTAATATAGTTACTTTAATTGTTCGGTATTTTACATTGGCAACATTTTACATTTGTTACATTTTATGTTCACTACGGGAAGCACTTATTTATGCGGTTCTTTCAAATGAAACCTGGTCAGTGCATCTAACTTCGCCTTACATGTAAGGTGGCACCGCTTAACTGCGGACAAGGTGGCGCTATTTACTGGTAGAGCCGGTGTGATTTCACGCCAGTTATCTCCCACTATCGAACGTGCAGTTGAGTGAGCAGGAATGACGAGGAGTGATTATATTTGTGGTGGTGGAGGGAGTTGTAGGCTGTGAAATGTATCGAGAGATGACGGCTGTGTAAGAGTCTCTGACAACCACAAATCACTGTGGGCGAGATCCATTGTTTACTGTCACGATATCCTTTGACGGCAAGGCCCACTGTTTTCCGGTTTCTTGGAACGGAAAACCACCACCAATGTCGAGTGCTATCGAGTCACTTTACAGATGCTCAGATGAGCCATAGAGTCAAAACGCCGAGGCACGTTGTCCGGTTACATTATCATTCTGCAGGACAATGCCCGGCCACACATGGCGAAGTGGTGATGACGACATTGCAGCAGTTTTGGTGGAGGACACTGGAAGATCCACTTTAGATTCCCGGCCGTGTGTGTGTTCGGACCTCTAAAACGAGCTACTCGTGTACATCGATTTGCGACGGACGACTTGGTCCAGGCCTGGATCCGACAGCAGCCTACTAGCTTCAGGGATGGAATCGTCCTGTTAGTGTCGCAATGAGAAAACATGCCAACAGTTTTAGTGACTACTTTTGAGTACATACACTGTGTGTAACTACATTTCTGGGTTAATTGTTACTATTACTTTAAACTAGACCACGTTTCAATTGAATGCCCCTTATATCATGCAAAGTTTTCCCCGCTTTTGTTCCACATTGCCTCAGTAGAAAGATAAAATGGTACTGAAGTGACACACTTTGAAATCAGTGTGTGTGTGTGTGTGTGTGTGTGTGTGTGTGTGTGTATACAGTGAATTCCTGTGAAATCTAGTGGCAATAAAGGCTGTTAAATATTATAGTAAGCCCACTAGAGTAACACTTAATAAACTATCAACAATAATTCAATTCCTTGATACAACATTGTCTCGTTATACCAAAGGTATATTTAAGGAGAGACATTGAATTAAAATTTATGCTGTTGTCAGGATTCGAACTCGGGACCTCGTACTTACTAGGTAGGTGCTTTAGACCACTCAGCTAACACAGTGTTGTAGCCAAAGCAACTACACGGGCTGTCGTAAGGCACGTCTCCCTCACTTCACATACTTTAATTCTGCCTCATGTTCCCTGTGAAATGTGTACGAAATTGCCAGGGCTCTCCTACTTTGGAATTGTATTATTTGTTGATATTTATATCACCTCGGCCTGAGGAACAAGGCGCGATAGTTCCTATTCGCGTTCTTTGCTAGGAGTGCTATTCCAATGTAGGAGAGCCATGGCAATTTGATACGCATTTCACAGGGAACATGAGGCAGAATTAAAGTATGTGGTGTGGAGGGAGATGTGCTTTAAGACAGTCCGTGTAGTTACTTTGGCTAAAACGCTGTGTTAGCTGAGTGGTCTAAAGCACCTACCTAGTAAGTAGGTTCCGGGTTCGAATCCCGACCACAGCGTAAATTGTAATTCAATGCCTCTCCTTAGTTTAATACTTAATAAACTGTAAACACGGATAGGATGGACTGCTACAGCAATCCACTGGAGGGAACATTTGCATCACAGCCAAAAGCTGACTTAACGGTTGTCTACCATATTAAAGGCCTGATTACAGTGGACTTTCAGAGTATTTAACCCTTTCTCTCCCATTGTTGCCGTAAGGCATCATCTTCATTTGTTCCTTCAGGCACAACCATTTGTCCAAAGATTGTAAACAACATTGCAAGATGTGACTAGGTTATCTACCATTATTTCGAGGAATGAGCATTAGGCTGCAATGCATTGATAAAATGTGTATTGATGCTTCATGTCTAAGTTGGAGTACATACAGCAAGACCTTTAAATTATTGTCAAGGTAAATGAAACACAGAAATTTGAAAATTGTATTAACAAATATGTCAGATGTCTACAGTTTGAAAATTTTAGTTACGATAAAGGAAGCACATCCTGCCCAATGGTGGGTTATGGAGTTATCCCAAATTTCCCTCAGAGGGTGTACATAAAGTCTGGAAACACTTTCAAGTATTTATTTCACAAGAACTAAACATTGTACAGGTGTCACATATTTCATTTTGAAGAGAAAATGTGAAATCCTTTTTTACAAATTCAGTATGCTGAGTGATCCAACATGTCAATGAGGTGATCGAATTCTTGATCGTCGACTGGGGCAGTCGTGTTCTGTATTGATGTGATAGGCCGAGTGGTGGCGTCGTCTTACTGCAACGTTTCGATGAGTTTCGTACTCGTCATCCTCGGGCGAGCTGGCAGATCCACTGATGCGGCAGCTGTGTTCAGGTACCCACGAATTTCACGATGAAAATGTTGGACGATCAACTGAGAGTCAGATTGCATTTGAGGCATCAGCCACTGATGCAACATGCTCAGGTGTGAATATTCAGTGACAGTGCTCTCGTTGAAGAAAAATGGCTCTTACAGTTTGACATAAGACACAAAAAACATTTTACCTTTGAGGTATCACGATCAAATTCACTGCATTTGTATGGGTGCTTTTGTCCTTGATTTGACAGTTATGACTGTTCACTTTCCTGTTAGTGTGAAAAGTGGCTTCGCCTCTAAAAATTAAGTGATCAACAGTGCCATCTCCATCCTCATTTCATTGTTGCAACTGCGAACAAAACTCAAAATGTTTGTATTTGTCATCATTGAGCTGCACTAGCTCCAGTTTGAATGGTTTCCTAGACAGCTTCTGTCGCAGGACTTTACACACTGTCATTTGAGCCATTTTGACTTCACGGGATACACGATGCACTGATTTCGTTGTACTCCTTATGAATGTCTCCCGTACAAGCTCCACATTCACTACACTCACACTGGGATGCCCACTTCTCTTTGACGGGCACAACCGACCGACCTATTCTAACGAATTTGTTGTGCTAGTGGCAAATGGCCTTCCATTCCTTTTTGGTGGCTTCTTACCTTACTTGGTTCTGAATGTTTGTTACAGCTGTGGCACACTTGTTTTTGTTAAATTCCAACACACACAAAGCTCACTCCCCAGCATAACTCTCCATGTTTGTGACTAGTGCCGACTGTCGTCAAATTAACCGAATTGTGCTGTGGAGGTATGCATAAAAGAAAACTGTCGGGGTTTCTCTTCAAAATTATATGTGAATGATATCTGTACAATGTTTGGCACTTGTGCAATAAATAATTGAAAGTACACTCTGTATATTATTCAAACCATTATGCGTAGAAATATTTTTGTTTATAAATTAATAAAATTTGGTGTTTAAAGAGTTAATCATTGTATGATATTGAAGCATCAAATATACGGACAACACTATTATTTACCTTTGTAGTCTTGTTTCTGCCTTGCATTCCACAGCTTGCCATCTGCAGATATCAAAAATTATTGTCCATTATCAGTCTAAAATATATCTATATTGTATCACTGTTATTGAGGTAGTCTTATATTTGTTTTGTGCATCTTAAAATTCGTATATAATTTTAACAGGAAACACCAAGGTTTGAACATGACTTTTTGTCATAGCTGTATCAGTGTGTATTGTCTTTTGTACAGTGGCAAAAAATTTCAGATTGTTGTTGACATTTGAAATGTTTAACTTTTATGTTTAATTGTAGTTGCAAAGTTTTCACCAAAGATAATAAATACTTCGGAATAAAGGACTCACTGTAAACTGGAAGTGTTGTCACAGACAGGTGCACACAAAAATTAGGGAAAATGTGTAAAATGGAAAGGTCATCAAGTTAACAGGTATATCTTTCCTATTTGTGTGCATCTGTTGGTGGCTCTGTGTTTTGGTTACAATGAACAGTATTCTTTATTCCTAAATAAGTATTTAAGTTGTGGAGAAAAGAATTATAGTGATATTCGTAGAGTGGGGAGGACTTGATTGTTGACATTAATTTATATTGTTTGGCAACTAGAGAGTAGCATGATTTGTACTGTTCTGCTGTTGTGCCAGATAGTGTTTTTTGATGGATGTGTGTTCATTTATAGTAAAGTCAACTTAAGATGAGCCTTGAACAGCTAGCAGCATTGTTCGGAGCTTTTATCTACATAGTATCAATGGCTGCGGCTGAAAGTAGTATTGTACATAGGTGTGAAAACATTGACATGTTGGCATAGAAATATTTACAAAATCACATTGTGATTGGTCAAGTTAGGTGGGATGAAAGTGTGGTGCCCACCGTGTAGTGACTGGGATCTTCCTGATTAGACTATAGTTCATATTTACTTGTTTTTAATACATGGTGTTTTCAGCTCTCAAATATTCCAGGAAAGATATTTTTATATATGCTGCACCAAAGCTTAGTCATTATGCTAACTAGTTTCTGGCTTTGACCATTTTTCATTTTTTATAAGCCACGTATCACAGAGAACAATGTTATTTTTAGTGGAAGATACACGAGTATTGCGTAAAAATCACAAAGACAAGACAAGAAATTAGTGCTCATGCAGAGGCATGTGGACATTTTATTCCCTCGTTCTATTTGGGAGTGCAATAGGAAAAGAAATGCATAGTAGTGGCAAAGTGTACCTTCCACCATGCATCTTACGGTGGATTGCGGAGTATTTATGTAGTAATTACTTACATGAAATTAGTTTTGTAACTGTGTATGTTGTTTATTTCCAAATATTTTGGTGCAATTTTAAAATCTGTTGCTCCAGACACATTTATTGTAATGTCTTAAATACTCTTTGCATTATTTTGTGTACTTAGTGTTAGTGGTTGTATATGTAGTGTGAGATAAGTTTCATTACACTGTAGTTGTACAATATCTTTTCTTTTCATATTCGGAACTATTTTAACCTCCCCGGTTCCGCGGTATCATATATACGATACTTCACTTTTGGAATTTTTCGTGCAGCCTACAATGCATATTTCGTTCTGTAACCAACAATGTCACAAGCAGCACTTCACACTGAATGTGGCTTGTAATTGTTGCAAGCATTACCTCTTTTCCAGTAGACGCCACATCAGTGTAAAATGGAACGTCCGACCTGTTCCCACACTACTAGGAGAAACGAAGGCAGATAAAATATTAATTCTTCAATTTTTGAGTCAGTTTTCATTTACTACGTAGCATTCGTGTATGTTAATTATGCCAGTTGTGATGGATAAACTTAGATTACATGTAAATGTGGAATTCATAGGTAAAAAATGTGAAGTATCACATTTGATACTTTGGGTCTTTAACATGACAAAGTAGATATTGCCCACAACAGAAACTGGTGATTTGTGTTCAGTTACAGGACTCACAGATGATGAAATTTCAGCACTAATAAACCAGATAGAGCCAGAACTTTCTGATTTTGAGTTTGAAGATAGCAAAGACGAATTTGAAACAAATGTTGGACCAATAGAGGAAGACGGTAACTCCTCTTGGGAAACCTCGGACGAGGAACCTCTTACTCATTTGCAGTGACATGTTACGATAGTAGGGAGAGGAAATGAACATGATTCTTACAGGCACAAAGAAATGTAACAAACTTTTTTTTAATAATGAGGAATTAAACTGTTTAGATAATGAATTGCAGAAATTATTGCTTTCTCTTATCTAACAGATTTTCACCTACCCTAATTGTTGCACCACAGTCAGTGTCTAATTACACTCTGTGGAAGCCATTTAAATATTTTGTAGATCGCCTAAATGACAACGTCTTTGCCAAAGTAGCTGAGTTTGCTAATTTACGGGGTGTAGAATGTTCAGAAAAATCATATGATACCAATTTAGATGAAGTGAAAGTACTTTATGCTTGTTCCATTTACACAACCCTATTGATGTAGAGCCTACAGAGAAATGTACATGATGTTGCAAAAAATAGTAGTAGTATATGGAAATAGACCAGCCATCCATTGTATGTGAATACAATGCTAACATGGAGGTGTTGATATATTGTATTTGGTAATAAGTAAATATGCAATGAGAACAAGAAGAAAAAGTGGATTATCAGAACATTTTTTTTATTATTATTATTTCTGTCTGGCTGCAGTTTTGAGCTGATGCCTTACATGTCAACAACGGGCTTCAGGAGATGATGATCTGGACTACTACCACTTCAGAATGGAAGTGGCAGACCATCTTCTACACACAAAAATTGCTCTCAGTGTTCAAAGTGGTTCAGATGAAGAGACTGCTGAAACAGAAGCTGCAGAAACACCAAAGTCGCACTAATACCACATTTAGCCACAAGAAAAGATTATGTAAAAAATTTACCTGAAAATATGTCAAAAAATGCAGAAAAATAGAGCAAAGTGCCATTTCTCTGGATGCAACTCATTGACATTTATTACATGTACATCATGAAAAGTGTTTCTTTGTTTCCATAATGACAGAAATTGCTTCAGTAAATTTCACATTTAGTTGTATTTGAAATTCATATGTATGTAAATTGTATAGCTTAAGACCCAAAGTATCATTATGATACTTCCTCTTATGCCCTTCTAGTGACAATAAAAATTTTTGTGAGTTGTGTGTTATTCATTGTACCTCTGAGGCAATAAAATAATTGTGTGTTTTGATTTCTTCTCATTGCATGAATTGCTATGGGTCTGAAGAGGTTAAGGAAATGGAAATTCTAGTAAGGGTTCAACAATATTTTTAGAAGGATAGTTTGCTTACTCGCCACAGAGACGTCTCGTGAGCCGCAGAAATGCACAAATAATAGAATTCACCATTAGAGTTTTTGGCTGTTACAACCTTCATCGGTTAGACACGCACACGACCGCTGTGGCCAGTCTGCGGTACTCGACACGGCTGAGGCGAGAGCGGCAGGTGGTAAGAGAGGGAGGCAGGAGGGAGGGGGGGCATGTACAGCACAGGTGGGGCAATCGGTCAGCCGGGGGGGGGGGGGGAGGGGAGGGACTGAAATGTGTGGCAGGATAGGAGAGTGTGGGCAGGGAGCAGCAGGGAAGGGTGGTGGAGGCAAGAACTAGCGAAGTAGGCCTGGGGATTGCAGGAGTGTAATATATATTGTAGGGAGAGTTCCCACCAGTTCAATTCAGAAAAACTGGTATTTGCAGGGAGGATCCATGTAGGATAGGCTGTGTAACAGTCATTGAAGTGAATCACATTATGCAGCGCTGCATGCTCTGCAATGGTCTAGCTGTCTCCTAGTCACAGTTTGACAATGGACAATTCATCCAGATAGACAGCTTGGTGCTGGTCATGCCCATGTAGAAAGCTACAAAGCAGTTGAAGCTCATTTTGTAGATAACATGACAGCTTTTACAGTTGCCCTGCCTTTTATGGGATAGGAAATGCCTGTGACAGGAATGGAGTAGGTGGTGGCGGGATGGTGGGCAGGACAGGTTTTGTATCTAGGTCTATTGCAGGCGTACGAGCCACAGGTAAGGGTTTGGGAGTAGGGATGTAGTAGGCATGGACAAGAATATTAGTTAGGTTTGGTAGGCAGTGGAATACCACTGTAAGAGGAGGAGGATATTGGGTAGGGTATTTCTCATTTCAAGGCAAGATAAAACCCTGATGGGGTACGTGGTTTAACAACTCCAGTCCTGGGTGATACTGGGTAACAAGAGAGGTGCTCCTTTGTGGCAGGACATTGGTGTGGGGGAGCTGGCGGGTGACTTGACAGACAGGGCCCACAATATATGTTACTGGGCAAGGTTTGGGAGGGAATTGCGATCAGTGAAGGCCTCGGTGAGGCGTTTGGCATTTGTTGAAAGGAACTGCTTGTCATTGCAGATACGATGACCACGGGTGGTTAGGCTGTATGGAAGGCACCCTTTGGTGTGGAATCGGTGGCAGCTGTCAAAATGGAAGTATTGTTGATGGTCGATAAGTTTAATGTAGAAAGATATACTGATAAGACCATCTTTCAGGAACAGGTAAATGCCGCGGCAGAGCACATTGAGGCGCTGTGCTACGATGCGCGAGGCTGTTCCCCGTCGGGGGTTTGAATCCCCCTCGGGCACTGATGTTTGTGCCGTGTTTAGTGAAAGCTAGTTCTTAAGTAGTTTGTAAGTTTACGAACTGATGACCTGCAGTTAAGTCCCATAAGCTTTACAAACATTTGATCATTTCAAATAGGTAAATGTCCAAGAAGGTGTCTCGTTGGGTTGAGTAGGACCAGGTGAAGTGAATGAGGAGATGAAGTTTTGAAGTAATGTGAATAGTTTGTCCTCGCCTTCAGTCCAGGTTGTGGAGATAACGTTGATGAATCTGAACCAGATGAGGGGTTTGGGATTCTGGGAAGTCGGAAATGGTTCCTCTAGATGACCCATTAACAGGTCGACATAGGAGGATGCCGGTGGCTGTGCCGCGAATTTGTTCCTAGGTGACACCTTCAAAGGAGAAGTAATTGTGGGTGAGGGTGTTGTTGGGCAAGGTAACTAGGAAGGAGGTTGCGGGCTTGCAGTGGGTTGGGTGTAGTGAAAGGTAATGTTCACAGTGGCAAGGCTAGGAGCAGTGGGGATGTTGGTGTAGAGGGAGGTGGCATAAACTGAGACTAGCAAGGTACCCGGGGGTAAAGGAACAGGAACTGCAGAGTGTCGGAGGAGGAAATGGTTGGTATCTTTTATATGGGAGGGTAGGTTGTGGGTAGTAAGCTGACGGTGTTGGCAGAGGGTCTGTCAGTGGGGGCACCATAACTAGCAACAATGGAACATCTAGGTTGCTTGGGTTTGTGAACTGTGGTGAGTAAGCAGCCTATCCTTCTCAAAAATATTGTGAATCCTTACTGGAATTTCCATTCTTTGATTTTACTTAAAATAGTTCTGAATATAAAAAAAGAAATAATTATTGTACAGCTACAGTGTAATAGAACTGTTATCTCACACTGTATGTAATAAGTGATATTACCTCAAGTGCTAAGTAAATGAAATAATACAAGGATTATTTAAGACCTTACATAAGTGTCTCTGGAGCAACATCATCTAAAATTGCATCAAAATATTTGGAAATAAACACAGTGACTAAACTAATTTCATGTAATTACTACATAAAATAATTTGTACTAGTTTATCCTCCACTAAAAGGAACACTGTTCTCTGTAATAAACATAACAATAAAATATGCAGATTTGGTGCAAGTGTCTTTTCTGGAATAATATTGTGCAAGCTGTTACTACATTTAGTATTTATTAAATTATTGCCATTTTGTGCTGAGTGGTGCTTCTTTGCTGGTAAGTGGGCAACAAATGTTTGGTGGGAATTATTACTCTTTTGTTCCGTGCCTTGTCTGGTTTTAAAGAAGGGTTATAACATCAAAAAATTATTTTACACGATTCCTTTAAAAAAAATTATTTTATACTTCTTTTGTCTGATTAATTATTATACTTCAATTGCTTCCAGTTAACATTTTATTTTGCAAATATTTTAGTGTGGTGCATTTTCTTTCTTGCTGTCTTGTTCAGTTGCTTTAACAGTAGTAATTTTTTGCTTTTCTTTCTTTGCAGATCCACTTGGTGTAGAGAAGGCCATATTTTAAATACACACTCTATTAGCTCCTTTTAATGGGAGCTCTGAGGCAGAACTCAAATTGTCTTAACTATTGATACGATCCTGCTCCAGTTATTAGTGTTGTTGTGTGAGTGCAAGAAGAACTGAGGGGTTGTGGGTGATGTGAAGGAAGCTGGCACTGCGTCAGCCTTAGCGAGTGGTGTACCACCAGACCGAGCAGTGACACTTCCTCTTGCACTGTACGGGAAAAATTCGAGCTGCCGCTGTATCCGTTACTATAAAAGCAACACCAAAAGAGCACCTTCGAACCACTGCCAGTTTTGGAACTGTGTTTACATCACGTGACAAGAATTTCTTTCAGATTTGTGATATAAATTTTTATCCTTATGGAACATAATCTGTGTATTTACTCGAAGTGATCAGAATTTGCCTTATTAAGAGTTAACTTTTTTTCATGTGCAACCCTTATAATTGGGAGTGTTTACAATTGACAGTGTGAAAAATGTAAATGACAGAAAAATGTAGATTCAGGCTGATAATTAAGGGTCATTTGTTACCTTCTCACAGGAAACATACTTGTTTTTAACATTTTTGCTTAGGATGTGTTTCAAGGCACAAAACTTTGTCTCCTGGATGTACACCTATTGATTTTAGGTGCAGTCTCTGTTTTCTCACACATATATTTGGTAATGCAAATGGTGACACTGTTATGGCTTAGTCTTTTACATTTTTCTAGTTGCTTTTGGTAGTACGGATGAATTTCCTTCCTTTAAAGGCAATAGGTACAGAATGTTGACTTCTGTTTGCATGGTTAGGTAGCACTATTATTGAAAGCAAAAGTGTCATTTGCTTCTCCAGTTGTCTGGAAAATGGTCTACCAAACCATATTTAACAGATAGCGATGCATGTATGTTTACATAGAAAGTAACATTTCTCCCTTGGTTATTTTTTTCATTTTTATGGAGTGCCTATTGTTTTGTGGCTTGCTTCACACCACCCTTTCACCTCTCGTTTTTAGTATTCTTTGAAATTTGAGTTTTGTGGTCAGCTGCTCCCATTTACTCACAATGATGGTATTTAATTGGATAAATTTTGTGTGCAATTACGAATATCGGTTCTCCGTTGGAGCTCTTGTGCTTTTTTTATTTTGGACTTAATAAGCTTGAAGACGCAGTGCATTTTAAATAGCCTTCATGAGTTTTCCTAATTTATGGACTGCAGTGTGTTTGATTCTGATGACCTGTGGAATAATTATTTTTTCCTGCTATTTTGTGAGAATATAGAGTAACCTTTTTTTTTTTGTTTGTCACTTGCTGAATTCTGCTTGCCTCGGTGGTGGAGAACCACAGAAACTAAGCAGCACAGGTGACTTGTAATAAAGTTAAAAGATATCTGTGACGAGTAATGTACCGGAGGATAGAAGAGAAACGTGTCAAGATGCTCTATACGAAGAAACTGTATTTTGTAGTGTATTTTATCATCTTTTCTATACACTTTTCCCTTACCTGACAGTGTCTGATGGTGTCACATGTGTGACCAGTGTCTCCAGTTGAAAGTGAGAGCTGTGACTCACTACTGAAAATCTTTGACGAAGTGAAATGACCGTCATTCAGATGGGAGCTTGTGCATCAAACAGCTGCACCGGAAGACAATCCAGAACTGTGGACAGCAGTGTCGACAGAGGAGACAGAATTACTAAACTACACACCGTAAAAGCTATTTCTCCCCAACAAACTGTTTTGTTGTATAAAATGTCAAAAAATAAAAATTGATAATATGTGATTGAACTTTTCACCTTGATTTTGTACATACATATATATATCTGTGTTGAGTAATTGTTTACTTCATAGTGTGAGTGAGTGTGAGAGAGGTAAACTGCTGTTCCCAGAATGTATTTTTAAGGTAATATAGTTAACAATTGTACAATTAGATAATAATATTTCTAAAAAAAACTGTAAAAAGAAAGTGGTAAGCTTCACTGTAAAGTATCTGGTGTACATCACTGTTTTGTCGATTTACTTGCAGAGTACGCACAGGGCTGCCAGGAAGTTTGTATCGAATTTTATTTTTGGTAGTATTATTTTTAGTCTGATGTAAGTATGAATGGAATACCATTTGAATTATTAGGTTTGGGAACAAGAAAATTTATTCTTTTTTTTCTTTCTCTTTTGTCTCCTGATATTGAACACAAGTTTAAGGAAATAGTACAGGTTTGTCTTTTCCATTCAGTTTCTTGAATTCGTTTCTCTTCTGTTTAGTGAAAGGGGGCATACACATCAATGGCACGATAAACAGTTCATTGCATCGTGTCAACATTTTGACTGGTGTAGTTTGTTGTATCTGATAAGTATGCCTGTCTAAATCCAGATTTTTAAAGAACGTACAACATGTAAACAGTGAAATAGGTTTACCATGTGATAATATATTTAAAGTTATATACATATATTATTTCAAGTACTGTAAATGTATCTCTCTTTGTTCCAAGGCATGCTCTAGATCCCAACAGTGTGAATGAGAGAAACAATTTTGTGAGGGTTCTTTAGCCTTTGAGAGATCCAATTTTATCTGCTGTAGTAGAAAATGGAACTGCAATACAATCTTTGCAGGTGCTTTCTGTTTGTGTTATTCCAGTATTTGCAAGTGTAAAATTATTAAAGGGAGAGTTCTAAAATGGGTATTCTCAGGGGCTTGATACCGGAAGGTGAGGTAACTTAAAGACTTTGGATCAGAACCTGCCTTTGGATATCTTAGTCCTGTAATAACTATGCATAATGGTAAACTTGAGTATAAAGTGACTTTATACACTTAATATATATATATTAAAAAACTTCGTGTTTTCACATTTGTCAGAGGAATTAATTAAAGGCAGTGATGTAGTGACATAGTTTTTAACATAGGTTAAATGACAGAAAAAGATTTAAAAACTGTTCTCAAGCTTGGATCAGTGTGGACATGTTTCTAAAGAAATGAGTTATGATTGTGAAAGAAATCATTTGTCTGTTTCAGAAGACAATAAAGTGTGAAAAGTCATCTGTGTGAAGTTTCTTTGGGTCTCAGTGAAGTTTTAAAATTTCAGTGTTGTCTATTCTTTGCATTTTCCATGTGAACTTTAACAAATTGGTATTGACATTTTTTTGTCAGTCATCTAGGGAAGGATGAAATAGATAGTATTGTGATCAGTTACACTGTGTAGTTATGTATATCACAAGGTGATATCAAATTTATAATAAAAAGTAAAATTTAGCTATTTTGGAATATTTACTGAAGCATATTTTTCCTAAACAATTGTGTGTAATAAGTGGAATTGTCTCAAAGGAGACTTAACTTTATTCAGTACAATCTATGATTTTTCAAAGTAGGGTTAAAACAGTTTTCTGACATTTGAGTAATTTTGAGTTTTAAAATCTCCATACACCTTAATATCTGAATGGTGGGTAACTCAAACAAAACAAAAATTGGTGGTGCAATGTGTACTTTTAAAATAGTGAGAAATGTAGTTTGAGTAATATTGTTACCAGAACAGCTTTTTGTTAACTGTGAAGCTGTGTTCTCGAAACCATCTAAAACTTTTACAGAAATTGTCTTCCAAGAGTAATTTTTTCTGGAAATAGTTTGAGAGTCAGACACGATTATTAGTGTTAGAGGTCGGGGAAGGTGGTGATTCCATAGGGTAATGATTTTGAGACAAGTAATATTAATTTTGAAGTGTTTTTTGTTGTATGCAAGCATCTGATTTGTGTATACAATACACTAGTTTGCATGGCATTATTAGGCCTACAAGACAAGTCCATTCTAAAAAGAGTTGTAAATATTTTAACATGGAGTGGATGTTATTTACAATGCCCCTGAGAGACAAGGAAATTGAGGTACGTGTATCAGGTAGTTTCTTCATTGATATTAGTCTTACAAATAAACTTCTCCCGGAGATCAATAACTTTGTGTAACCAAACTTCATGCCACCATATTAGTTTTAAGATAAAAGCGAAATTGTATTACACTAGGATCATCATTTCTGAATTAACACTAATTTAGTCACTGCTGGTTGGTGACAGTGAAGTACTAATAGCTGATTGAAAAGGTTCACTGAAGACTAGAATGATGGCAAAGCCCATTGTTACAAATTCATGTCCGTTGGTGCAGGAAAGCAGACCAAGGAGTTACCTACTGGTACTAACAAAGTGAAAGTTTTTGGTGGTATTAGAAAGTGCCATCACCTATAAGGCAATAAAATTGCTATTGTTAAATTAACTGCTTATTTTGAATACAAATTGTTGCAATAGTACATTAGGAATCAACCTTCTTAAGATCACACATAAAAAAAGAATCTTCAAACTGAAAACAAATGGAAATTAACAGTAGTTTGTAATTGCGAGTTTTAAAAAGTAATTTGAAGTTTTGTCTTTGGTTAATAATTGTTTTTTTGTTTGCTGTGTTCAGGGTGGCGGCTTGTGGACAAGAATTAAATACTGAATTTTTGTTACAAATTAAAATGGACAGAGCTCTGTGGGATCTTACCTTTCTATCTATAAACACAAATAGAAGCAGTAAATAGTTTTGAATCAAGTTTCGGTAAAATTTGTGTACCGTTTATTGAATATACAAGAAGACATACATGTGAATATGAAAACAGTAAATCCTAGAGTAAAGAATTCTTTAACTGCCCAATGACACTCAAACAAAATTCTTAAAACATCTTGAAAACAAAACACTATTTAGTAGATGATGCAGAAGGTTTCATCTTTTATATCCAGACTAATTTAACATACTTTCAATAATTAAAACTGAACTAACCAAGATTGTATCATCATCATTAAGCAAGCTTGGTTCAGACACTAGCAATGAAGGTGTATGTATGTGATAACTTAAAACGTAAACAATAAATAAAGCTTGAACAATGGGATATTCATTGTAAACTTTTTATTGGAACCATTTGTAATAAAGCACAGTAAATAAAGCAAGATTATACATCTGTTTATACAGCGCAACACAACAAACTTGCAGGGTCCCCCACCAACACACAAAAAAAAAATGAATGTTTCCATCACTGAACATTAAATCCTGAGATACCTTGGGTCACTAAGTACATAATACTGTCACTAGATGTCAGGCGCAATGAATTGTTCTTAGAGAGCCTATACAGGGAGAGAGTGGCCATGTCTGATATTGCTCCTGATTGGCCAAGAGCCCAGGACCCATGTTTTTACCAGATTTTGTGGGCTTTGTATATGTCTTAATAGCTACAATGTGTGTTTCTGTACTGTGGAGTGTCTTAAAAGCTTCTGACAGCGATTTCAATGTACAGTTAAGTACAGGATGTATTATGGTAGGCACTGCTCCACATGTCAGTTCTATTTATGTAAATTAACATGTTGTTAAGCAGTTGTTTGAAGTTCGTGGCAATTTTCAAGATTAAATGTTGATTTGAAGTGATTTATGGAGTATGATTAATAATGTGTAATACATAATCATTAAACACAGTCAAGAGAAAAACTGAACTGAAGATTGTTATATGATGCTTTTGTTCGCAAAGAAACATTAAGGCAATGAAAGTTAACAGAGAAAGTGGGAACCATTAAGGCGACTTATGGAAACCGACAAATTATTAGTGTCTGTGTGAAGTAAATATTTTCTGCTTACCCCTGCCCTATGCAAGAAAAACATTTATGAAAATGAGTAATAGAACTGCTGCCTGTGCAATTCCCGTATGGTGAAGTGGCTGTGTACTGAATTCTTATTGTGAAGGTTGTGAGCTCAAATCCAGTGAGTGGTAAATTTTTTTATACAGTATTTTCTAGCTTTTCATTAGTTCATGGTTTTGGTTTTTGACATTCTGTACTACAAGGTATGTTTTAACATTGATAAGCACCTCCTAGACTGTGTATTAGTGGCTATTTACAATCCTATCAATGGTTGTGGGATGTAACATGAAAAAGCAAAGGGGGGCAGGACTATTGACTCATTATAGATATTCAGTTACCTCTTTTGACTCTGTTTCAGTAGAGATAGTATCAATATTATTCTGATTTTATGTGATGTGTTCCTAAAAGTATCTACAGAATGACGTTTCTGGTATTTCCCAGTGTAGGAAAATACAAGATCGCCAGGAGCACACTTAAATGTATTATATCGGGGTGGAAAGGGATAATAATGCACTAATTTCAGTGATGAATGTGCAGACAGAAAATTCTGAAATAGCATCATTTTCTTTGAGATTCATAACAAACATGAAATACCTCTCTTTCTTATTAATCAACTGCCAACTGTCGAAGTTACCAGAACATTGTAAAGTATGGATTAACATTTGACAGTAATATAAACTGTTTCATGAGACTTATTTGCTTACAAATGTATTAGGCCAGTATAAACGTAGACAAATGGCATTTCTTAGGCCACATACTGATTAGCAAGTCAGAAGATGTGCTTTGATTTCATGTGTGGAACTGATGCCTTATTTCAATTGTCAAGTGGCTGCATTTCTGCCTGGGTCATTATGTGAGTGTACGCTCCACATGTAGTCTGGTAAAAACATGGCGCCCATCGGCTGATTGGCCACTTTCTCCCTAGACAGGCTCTCTTGTTCTTTTCGTAACTTGAAAATAATTGTGATATATTTGATTTGTTGTATTTGTTATACATTGTATGTGTTTGCTGTCGGGTGAGACAGTATGCTGCATTACTTTTTCAATAAACATAAATATAAGCATTTATTGCACGTAATAAATTTATGAACATATCTATTTATCAAAACCATGGCTTGTGTTGGTGGTTAGATGCAAGTTGATTTGCAATAAATCCGTACCGTGTACAAAACTGCATTTTGGCAAATTCATTTACTTACTTCTGTTTCAGTATTACATTTTCTGTAAACTGGAAATTATAATGAATTGATGTGAATCTACACTCTTCAATGAAGTAGCTTACATGCTTAAACGAAATTTCCTTGCAGATTGAATTGATATCAGCCAGAAAACTTCATCAATACTGTTGGTGAAATTTGTACGTGCTTGTTTCTCCTTGGAAGGAATTAAGGAACAAAGACGAGATTTTTGGGCATTAGCAGAAAATAGGAGATATCAGATACCCCAGAAAAATGCACATGCAGTTGATCAGCAGAGCGTTTTTCTTATTCTAATTGTAAACATTTGGAAGACTGAATGTAAAAATTCTGAAGACTGTGTAGAATCTGCAGATGCATTTTTCTGGGTATTTTATATCTGCTTTCTTATGTGGCGAAATGAGCGTGTACGATTTATACTAGTGCTATTAATGAAAATTCCTGGCAAATTAAGCTATAAGAATATTTTGTTTCAACATTCTTGCCACTGAAAACTGTCAATTATTCAGCAGTAGCTATTATTGGTGTAGAGAAGTCACACAATACAAAATAAAATGTCATTTTCATTAAATTATTCACATTCTGTTATGATTTTCAAATGACAGAAAACGTAGCATTGAAATGAAAATAAGTAAAATAATTAACCAGGTTTGGACATGGGACCTTTCACTTGACAATCTGACACTTTTCATTACACCACATTAGGGCCCTATTCACACCACGGGGATACTTTAGTCGCCAAGTGATTGAGATACTGTGAGACCAAGAGATGCAGAAAATGTAGTTAAATGGGGTTGTTCACACGGGGATACTTGAGTAGCGACATGGTGGTCACGGAATCTCTGTCTCTTGGTTTAATTTGAAATTCGAGGTAGAAAATGTTTGCTAGCTTCCCTATGAGTTATAGATGTGAATCATTCAATAGCTCGAATGTGTTGAAACTATTTAGTGTTTGGCCGAGGATTTTGTACCACTGTTGTTTCACTCTTTCTTGTCATGAATGTTTCGTGATAAAAAAATTTCATGGTAAACTCCATGTGAGCTTGAATCTGTTTATTTTCTACCTTCACGGTCTTGACAGGAAAAGATAACTAGATTGACTCACAGAAGAAAACTGAAAGTAACCAAATGTTTGCGGTAACGCATCTTGATGTTTGAAATCTATTAAAACATTTTAATGCACTAGACCAACAACTGGAACATAGTTGTTTTATTTTTAAAAAATATTTGTTTTTAAAATCTACAAAAATGTATAATTTCTCCTCATTTGTACTTGTGAATTTTAAATAGTTATGAAAATACTTGTATATTAAAAATGAAAAACAAGGGTGCATGGAATAGACAATAGTAGGAAGTAGATGTTTATAAGAATTATCACACAATAGTTATATCATTTGTAGTGCAACAAAATCACAGGAACTTAGTGAAGTATTCATATCTCAGTTATCTATAATGCATGTCCCCCACATTTTTCATTTATATATTAAAAATTCACAAGCACAAATTCCCATGCCCATCTGTATGTACTGGCAGTAATAAAACTACTATAATATCATCATCACTGCTAGAGTTTCTAGATATTGTACTAAAGGCAGCAGAGTACACAAAAAAGGGCTCTTCTCATCCTCAACCAATGGAATCGATTTTAATTGCATTTTACATCACAAGTTACTTGGCAGTATGGAAGACCAAAGTTGTGAATGTGACTGGCCACTCTAGTCTGCAATTTTCATATCACCATGTGAATAGGGACTAAAACCAAGAATTTGACTTCTGTAAATGTTAAAGGTGAAGCATTGAATTAAAATTTGTGCTGCGGCCGGGAATTGAACCCAGACCTCCATGCGCACTAGACAGACATCTTAACCACTGCAACACTTCCTATTAAGGTGCCCCAGGATAGTCTGAGTAAGACTTCCCTCCACATCACAAACTATAATTAAGCTTCTGTGATCACTGAAATATTGCCACAACCGCCAAGGCTCTCCGTGCATCGGAATATCACCTCGGCAATGGACTTACCAGAACATTCCTGCCTTTTACCTTAGGCTAAGTTGATATAAATATAGTTATAATTATAAATTTATATAACCTAGAGACAGTTTTACATCTTGAAAATGTCAAAGACATTATAGGAAATTAGTTCTGCTGCTAGGAATCGAACCTGGACCTCCATGCTCAGTAGGCAGACGTCTTAACCACTAGCGGTCTGGGTTCAATTCCTGGCTGCAGCACAAATTTTAATTCAATGCTTCACCTTTAACTTTAATGTATTTGACATTTTCAAGATGCAAAACAGTCTCCAGGTATATAAATATATAATTATCTAAAGTGATGGCTTATGCTCAGTTTTGTTGGCGGGATCCAGACAAAAAGTTGTACCCAGTCTAATGGAATCAGTCTGAAGTGTTCATTATATAACCTCCATTGGTATAACATCATTTAAACACATTTGAAAGATACTGAATATGCTAATTATGCAGTAATTAATATAATCCATGAATCACAGTAGGTATCTTTTTTGAGAGGGAGGGGGATGGATTATGTGTAATACTGTAATTAGTACGGTCCACCAGCTCTGCTAGTTTTCATTGTACTTGTGTGGGTGTCTGCGTTTATGCTGTGGTGAGACAATTTATTGAAGAACTTGGAGGCTTGGACGTGTTTCGATTTGAACTGAAGTTCACCAGCTCTTCTCATGCTGAAATCTGTAGTTATTGAAGTTGTGCTTCTGTGAACTGATTGTGGTGTCAAAATCAAAATGAACTGTGGAAGGACGTATGTGACTTCTTCCCAATTGGGAATGCACCACAGAGACAACAGGGACCCTGCTGGCTTTTGCCTTACGGCCAAGGTAAGAACTCTGGGAAAAACCTTGGCTAGGAGCAGTTACATCTGTATTTTACCTAACTAGCACATTAACTAATGACGTGTGTGTGTTCTGACAGGTTATTTATACAGTAAATCTGCATGTCTGTTCTTCTGACTGGCAAACTTGTCAATTACTCTGTTGTTGAAGTTTGGAATATCACTGATTTCCTCCTAGTGAGTTCAGCCTTTCCTGACTCATACTGTTCCTGAGGATGGTTTTGATTCCTTTTAAGGTGCTGAAACTGTGCTCTGCTTTAGCTGTTGAAATTTGTGTAGTTAGGGCAATTTGTAAGGTTTTGTGCACTTCAGTAAACGATTCTTCAAAGGAGTGTTCCACAAAGAAAGTAAACAACTCGCAAACTGATGTAATGCCTGTAAATGTGTCATTTTTTAATTTATCATGGTAAATAAATGGACTGTAGTTTAATGAAAAAGTATTGACCAAAGTGGCTGGGAAATGTTCTCTAAAAGAAGCAAACATTCTCGGATCAATGATTTCGAAGTTGCTAAATATGTGAGAGTTTTGAAATTTTTCTTTAAGTTGATTAATCATAATGTCACACACTTCTTTGGCATCTGCTGTCAGATTAAGTTCACTGCTACATTTGGAAAGTTTTCTTGGAGGAGCAATACGCCCATCATCAGAAACTCGAAACCGTTGAAAGTTCTCTTGTAATTCAGATACAGCACACTCAAAATAATGTAATTCATTGGATATGGTCACGGCATTTGCACTCTCCATCTGAACTGTTTTATAGAAGATATCAATGTTTTCATGATATCATAGAGAAAAATTTAAGAGGAACAAAAAGTGTGAATTGTGAAGTAAATTACTTAATCCTTTCGTGATTGTTGGGACATATACGTCCCACTAACTTGTACCACAAGGTGGCGAGTTACGTAATTCTGCATAGTGCTGCCAGCTGTTGGTGGCCCTTCAGAACGTGGAAAAAAATCGAGGCACTAAAATTCCTTCAGTGTAGGAGGCTGTGACTGTTTATATGGGCTGCCGCGTGAATTTTCGCACCGTAACCATAGTTTATTGTGCCTTGAATCGGTTTTCGTAGTTTTTTCGCTACCGAAAATGTCTGAAGTAATTATATTTGCTATTTTATGTTTCTTAGAATCTTACAAACAATAATTACGCTTTCTAAAACTCATTTTACTTCGAAAGTTTTTTTTCAGTGAATTTACAATTAATGGGACGCATGTGTCCCAGTGACCACTGTGTAGCCCTATAGTGCCTTTATGTTGCGATATTACAGTACTCATATTTCAAAGAAAACAAGTTTTTCTGTAAATTTTTGCGCTAATAAAACACGGTTTGTGGTTTACTATTAACTGTATTTTCTATTATAGAAGCTGCGAGACAGCTCTCTCTCATCCTTTTTTTTTTCAGTTTGGTGCGCATTACATATTTTTGAATCATGTACTTGTTTAGACCGTATGACAGGAGAACTTAATAAATTATTTTAAAAAGTCTTAGGTAAATCGGTGCCAGAAATGATCAGTGGGCCGTATGTGTCCCACCTTTTTTTTTTTTTTTAGGAAAAATGGAATGTGCTAAAATTTTTTGAGTGTCATATTTGTAATCCTGATCCAAATCAGACTCTGTAACAGCTGAGATATCTTAAGATATTCTAAAAAAATGAGTAAAAACCACGAAAGGGTTAAGAAAATGCTTCTCTTACTGTAACATCATCCCTGGAATCTTCAATCTTTTCAAAACATTCACATTAGTGAAATTTGTTTTCTTTGACAGTATCATCTACAATATCGCACTGGAGGTTCCATCTAGTTGAAGAGACTGAAGGAATTTCCTTGTTGCAGAATGTCTGTAACAAATCACTTTGCTTGGAAAATGAAGAAAAGCACTCTTGACACAGGTCGTAAGTGCTCAGGGTCACCGGCCCCAAACTCTGCGAACCTGTGGACAGGTGGGGAGTGGGAGCGCGACAGATGCAGCCCGCTACACCGGTGAGCAGGGGAGAGGAGCACGGGGCCGCGGAAGCCGGTCCCCGAGCAACACTTGGGCGAGGCGGAAGGGAAACAGATCTTTGACGTCACTGCTACTGCAGTCTCGGGAGCACGGGCGAGCCGCCGCTGGCCCTCGGCTGTCGGCAGGGCTGCGTAACGAAGAGAGGGGGCACGTGCTAGCCGGCCCTCGGCTACTCTGCGGCGAGAGGCACACGAAACTGTTTGATCGCGTCATTGTAAATTAAGTTAGCACATTGAGGGGATCGTGTAACACTCAAATGTTTGATACAATACTGAAAAAGTATATCACAAATTTTCTGGAGTGGTCGGGCTCCTGTGGCCTTTTAAAACAAGCTGCCCCTGATTATATACAAAATGTATTATATTGCATGTCTTCCAAAAATCGTTTGTGTTCATGTTTATTGAAGTAAAATTTATGTTACATATAGTCTCATCAAACAGCAAGCTTATACAGTGTGTGTAACATTTCCGACTGATGTACGGTGCAGTTATTTTCCCGTCACGCACTCGTTGCGCCCGACATTTAGGCTGTCTCCACCGTTCTTTTGGACTATTGTTTAACACACTATCAATCACTTCAAAACCAACAGGCCAGCACAAACTTAAGGTTAGGTAGAAGGCTCGGAGTAGCACCTGAATCTCCAGTTCAGAAATACTCAGTAAAAGTAATTGCGAGTGGTGCTTCATTAGGAGACCACAATTAAAAAGCACTGGTGAAAATAATTTTGACTACATAGTACAGCCAGGTCATTATCTTACGCTCAATCTCTATTACAGAACATAAATATAAATTTCATTTATTGATCTTCAATATGTTGATCTAAAGATCTTTACATCCACTATGCCAATTTGTTTACAAACCGTAAAGAGTAAAGCTATTTCTTATTGGCAGCGCGAACACTACTCCTGATTGGCCGTGGTGCCGTTGCCAACGTCTACACGTGAGACACCACTTGCGATCTCATAAACTGTATGTAAGCCATTTTAACCTCCTTGAGCCTATACTCCATATAACCTGTCTTAATCGTATTTGCCTGTTAACGTTGACAGAAAAATCACACATCAATAATTCAATAAATTATTACCTGTGTCAGAGGAGTGGAATTACAAACAAGTGGTAAAACATCAAGGTGCTGTAAACTTTCAGTGTGTGTAGACAGACTTCATGTAGTAACATTATGCTCCTGAGCTATCCAAAACATCTACAGTACTGGCTGTGTGAGCCACTATTCTTCAAAGAGACATCTCTGAAACTATTGAAAGATAGTATGGTCTCCATCCAATCCTGGCACCTACATACTTACTGCACTACACTTGTTGGCTGGTTGTGTTTCTTGTTATGTATGTAAGGCGTAGGCTTCATTTTATCACCTAACCACACAATAAGACAACAACTAACCTTAAATTTATTTTTGATATAAACTGCTTCAACAAGGTCAATAAAAGAATAAGCTTTTCGCACAGTCAGGTATTTTCCCTGGCTTTCACCCATGGGTTGGCCTGATTACAGTGAGGACCTATACTAATAATAAATCTGTAAATGTAGGCTGTTCACTTCAATCTTCAAAACCACTGGACGAATCTTCAGGCGGTTTTCACAGGAAACATGAGAAAAGTTTGAGTCAACATATAGGTATAATTTTATCAAAATCGGATCACGTGGTTAAAAAAGATATCGTAATTTTAAGTGTTTTCAGTAACCATTGTGTGTTGAACTATTAAAAACCTTTAATCTCTTAAACTACTTCACGAATTTGCATGGGGTTTTCACAGGTAACTTGAGCATAACTCTGGACAACATACAGACTTTGTTTCATAAAAATTGGATAACTGAAAATATCAATATCGTAATTTGATATTTTTTAACTACGACCATCATGTCTGTCTCTTTGAACACGTTTATCTCCAAAACTACTTGATGGATTTTCATGGGGTTTTCACATGTAATTTTAGAATATCGTGCAGTTACATAAAGGCCTCAATATTTAAAATTGGTGCAGAGAAAATAAAGATATAATAATTTAATCATTTGCTTAAAGCCACCGTGTATGTCTATTTGTTGATGACAATCTCCAAAAGTACTACACGAACTTTCATGGGTTTCCACAGGTAAATTGAGAATAGTTTGGAGAGTAAATAGGCTTCATTTCATCAAAATTGGTTCAGAGGAAGGAAAGCAATTGTAATTTGAAAGTTTATGTGTCTACTATGCTTATAACTATGGTGTAGTACAGAAAATCTCCAAGAGCACTATATGAACTTCCTTGGGGTTTCATAGGTCAACTGAGAGTACCTTGGGGCAACATATAAGCTTCATTTCATGAAAATCGGATCAGGGAAAGAAAAGATACTGTAATTTATAGTTTCTGGTGTATACTATGCTTGAAATGCAGCGTAGTAGAGCAAAGACCCAATAGAGGCACTGTTACGGACATAGTATACCAAATAACTAATAGATGGCGATGCTGCATTGTTTATTGTCATAACTAAGGTTAATACACTGAAACAAGGGATATGATTTTCCTTACAGCAGCAGTGTAGTGGATTGATATTGGCAACGGCTGTTGAAACCTTTTTGTAAAATCAAAGCACATACAATGAGGGCAATAATTCTTATCGTTGCTAATGAAATAAATAATTAATGTTGTTCTGATCAGTAAATTAATTATCCCCCTAAATCTAATATTTCGTTGCCAATGTTAACAAAAATAAACTGCTGCCACTGGAAGTAAAATTTAACCCAAGTACGACACAAAAAAAATTTTTTTTTACTAGCTGTATTCCGCATACCTTGCAATGCCGTGGAAAGAAAAAAGTGCTTTTTTCCGTGGGTATCATTTGATAACAACATTCCTTTGCATCTATCGATGTTTTCAATTACCAAGGATTCTTTGCAAGAAAACACAAATTTATGTAGTTTACTTTCTGATTTCGGCGCATGCTTCTTACATCTTGAGTCCATTTTGTTTAGGGATGCCTAGAAAATGGTATAGTATGGTACAGAACAAATAGAGGACCTGTTACTTACATAGTGCACCAAATAACTAATAAATGGCGCTGCTGCATTTATTAATTGTTTTTTTCTTTCTTTTCGAAGGTTATTTCTTTTCAGTGGTTACACCATAGAACAGAAACGGACCGTTAAAGGTGCTGCTGGTTTTGTAGTGCTGCAAAGAAATAATACATGACCGTGTTGTGCTTGTTCTCTCAGTAACAGAAGTATTTTGAATTAAGAGCCGCAGTCTTATCTCTGCAAATACAAACAAACATTGAACAGCAAGTTGCTGATTACACTTTGAATAATCACAACTTAACGACATTTCCTTGCTTCTTTTGACAGGGGACATTTGAATTTAAAACATAATGACACTCCTTCGCGTCTATCGATGCTCTAATTTACATAAGAATTCTGTGCAAGGAAAATGCAATTTATGTAGTACTCTTTCTGATTTCAGTGTATCCTCATTACATTTCGATGCATTCCATTTAGGAATACCTCGAAAACCCACCAGACAGAAGTCTTCAGATGTTAAAGTGATCTCAGGCATGCCCCAGGGGAATGTTTATAGGACCACCGCTACTCACATTTATATTAATAACCTCGTAGACAGTATCATACATTCATCGAGTCTTTTTGTGAACGATGCTGCAGTTTATCAAGAAGTCACAACACTGAAAAACAGTTGAGAAATGCAGGAGGATCTTCAGCGTATTGATGCACCGTGTAGGGAGTGGCAATTGAGCCTCAACATAAACACGTGGCACTTGGTGTGTTTACGTAGAGAGAGAGATCCTTCATTAGATAATTACACTATGGTGGGACGAACACCGGAAGCAGTTACTTCCTCAAAATATCTGGAAGTAAACATATGGCGCGATTTGAAATGGAACATGTGTAAGTCAGATGCCACACTCAGATTAATTGAAAGAATCCTCAGGAAGTGCACTCGGCCGAAGGCTACAAAACTGTCAATTTAAGTTGTGCCGAATCGAGTGCCCTTTCCTCAAAGTCTTCCATAAAAAAGTTTGCAGCTAGTTTGCTCAAAATATTAATTGTTGAATAATGAGTAGGTTGAGGATAGAAGATGGTGAAAAAGATGTTTTTATATTACAGTCCTATCTCCATTCCAATTGCAAAGTTTTTAATAATATTCCAGTCCCATCACAGGCTTGTCTTACCCCATTAAAGGCTGTACCGCCTGTGAAAGCAGCCACCTAATATGCCAACTTTGCCGCAATCACTGCTCTGCATTCTACATTGGAATAACTAACCGGCTCTCCATCAGGACGAATGGCCACCGTCAAACTGTGGCCGAGAGCAATACGGACTATCCTGTGGCGCAGCATGCGGCGAGGCACAAAACCTCAGACTTTAACAGCTGCTTCACCATCCGAGCCATCTGGATCCTCCCCTCCTCCACCAGCTTTTCTGAACTGCAGAGATGGGAATTATCCCTACAGCCGCAACCATCCTGGCCTCAACCTCAGATAACCTAACATCCTACATTCCATGCCCTACAGGAAACTTTCCTGGTGGGATGAATTTTGTTGTTGTGTGTTTGTGTGTGTATGTGTGTGTGTGCGCTTGTTTGCCTTGCCTTTTATCCCCTTAAGGTAAGTCCTTCCACTCCTGGGATTGCAAAAGCTTGTATGCGTGTGGTTTTATTTGTATCTGTTGACAAGCCTGTGCTTTGGGTAAGGTAACCGATCTCCCTCTCTCTCAAAACGGATGAGCCAAAGGACAGGCTCATTGACAGACACAAATAAAATCACACACAAGCTTTCGCAACCATTGGTCGCTTCTTCAGGGAAAGAGGAAGGAAGGAGAGGAGAAAGTAAAGGATACGGGTTTTAAGGAAGTGGAAAAGGAGTCATTCCAATCCCAGGAGTGGAAGGACTTACCTTAGGGGGAAAAAAGGAAGGTAAACAAATGCACACACACTCACACATATCCAAACGCAAACACACCTAGACAGACATTTATCTATACTAGTGTTTGAGTAGTTTTAAAACGGCAAAATTGTCCAGTTGTCATACTTGGCGTGGTGTGAGTTATCCATATTGATAATGTCTTCAGTTAAACACATGCTTTGATAATGGCCAGTTACTGGTCGAAATCATGATTTACTAATAAAGAATTTTTTTTTAAAAAAAGGTCGACTGATAACTGCAAACCTCAGAGTATTGTAAACATATCACAGTCGTGGAGTGCAAACCATGGAAAGTAACAAATAAACACATATACAAAGAATCAAGCTTTCACAACTGTTGGCGGCTTCATAAGGAAAAGAGGAAGGAAGGAGGGGAAAAAGGAAAGGATGCAGGTTTTAAGGGAGTGGATGAGGAGTCATTCCAATCCCGGGAGTGGAAGGACTTACCTTAAGGGAATAAAAGGAAAGGTAAAAAGCACACGCACATACACATGCAAACACACCAAGGCAGACATTTTAGAAAGCAAAGAAGTTGGACAGAGATAACAGTTGAGACAGAGGCTCTGTTCAGATAACCAAGGCAAAGATGTTAAACAATAGTGGGCGGGAATTTGAATTTAGCGGAGGTTGAAATGCTTGTCAGGACGTAGGGCAGGTTGTACTGAGACATAAATGTTAAAAAAAAAAATTTGATACGCCACACTGTTTCAGAGTTATTTAGCTTAGAAGTTAGCCAATCACGTCATTTGGCGCGCAAATTCGAACAGCCCACAAGAGGCAGCGTTGCCAAACATATTCTCCATGTGGTTGTCTCACAAGGAGAAGATGCCTACTCGGCATCGCCTAATTCGAATTATGGTATATGTAATTCATGGCCAGAAATGAACGTGATAGCACTGGGAGCTGCAAATGGCCAAGCATTTCAGAAAAAAATTAGCATTTCTTGCACGGGTCTGGAACGCTGTATGACACTTAAGTGAATGCTGTCAGCAAACTGTGGTTGGTGTTGCGGGAAGAAGTCAGATCGGTAATCAATGATGCGATGAATGTGGGTTCAAATCCTAGAATGGGAAATTATTTTTAATTTTTATATATCAATTTATGCATTCTTGCACTGCAAATAAATGACAATTATGCACAATATATCGTTTTTATTAAAAAAAAAGATGTGAAAAGGAAAGGCAATGGAATATTTGTTATTGCAAATCCATGTCCAAGACAGGACTATCACAGCGTTGACGAGGACTCTGGAAATAACTTTCCGAAAAAGGATTGTAAATTGAAGCGCATAGGACTTCGTATTTTGTTAATTTAATTTCCTGTAGACCTCGACAGCTACATGCGAGAATTAGGTTCATGGTTCCAGTAAAATCGGCCAACTGGTCATTGTGCCAGGAAACCTATTTGCAATCGCATATTCTTGCTTGCCTTTCCTTGTTATCCCTTTTATGAAATATTAATAAATACGATATATTGATCATAATTTTGACTTATTTTCGGTGTACGTAATACATAATCTGACCTGAACAAAATAAAACTAAACACTCCCACAAGTGGATTCAATCGTACGCCCCACGTGTGTTCCATTGGCAAACTGTGTTCTTGCCACCACTACGAGTAGGCGTCCTCTCCTTGTCAGATCGAACAAGGGACCAATACAAAAACAAACACGTGAAAATATTCGACGGCAGTGGGAATCGAATTTGGGTCAATGCATCAGCCATCCCTACGCTCCGATGTACACTATGCCAACATCCGACGGTAACTGTATCAGCCATGTAGTGACCTTTATTCTACTTGTCATTGGATCATCATTGGGAATCGTACGTATGCAATCGATCTTTGCCGGATGACTTCGTGTAGCTGCGGAGATACAAGGAAGGAGGTGCGGTAGAGCAGTGACGGACATTGTTGTCACACACAAGTTGTGGTAAAATGGTGCATCATCGGTACTTCTTCGAGAAATACGCAGATATGCCTTTAGCTTGCGGCGCTGCAGGTCAATATGCACCAGCTGCCCGCAATATCTACCATGCAAGGTTTCTCAGCCGCGTTATTCCGTGTGTAAATACCATTTTAGCTGTTGATAGATGGTTAAGGGAGACTGGAATTTTGCTGTACCCAATGTTGACACTGGACGAGAATGGTGCATACAGAACATTCAGTTCAAACACAACATTCTCGAAATGGTTGCTGCAACACCTAGTACTAGCTTGAGGGCCATTGGTACTGCTTTGGGAGTTAGTCACGTTATTACTACATTCTTAAAGAATGCCTGCAAACTACACATGGCAAAATGTATCCTTTTGTTTGTCGTTACAGGTTTCGCACGGTGTAGTATTGGACGTCTTACACGACGAAAACATCACCTACAGAAGGTGGTATTTAAATAAATGTACGAAAATCCTCATTTCGCAAAGATGGTGTTGTGTACAGACAAGGCATGTTTCACCGGAGAAGGGCCATTCAATTCCCAAAACAGTCACATTTGGATGGATGCAAATCTGCACGGCACTTACGTTAAATCCTATCAGCTTAGGTTTAGCGTCAACATTTGGGCAGGTATCGTAGGCGACTTTTTGTTGGGTCCTGTCCTACTCCCTTCCCATTTAAATGGAACGACGTATTTAGCATTCCATGAAAACGTCCTTCCACTATACTTAGAAGACATTCCTCTGGCGGTCCGTCAGGGAATGTTTTTCCAACACGACGGCGCACCACCGCACTTTGCTTTTGCGGTACGTAAGCATTTAGATGTGTTGTACCCGCAAAGGTGGATTGGCCGAGGCGGTCCATTCCTCTGGCCAGCTCGTTCACCATCTTTGACACCGTTAGACTTTTATTTGTGGGGCTACGTGAAGCAAATCGTCTATGCGACCCCAGTAGACACAACTGAAGAGCTTCTTGCGAGGATAATTTTAGCCTTCGATGAAATCAGGGAAACCTTTGATTTCGGAAAGCTTGCGGAGTCAATGACGTTGCAATGCGTGCCGTCAGGCTGGAGGAGGACACTTTGAGCAGCTACTGTGAATTTAGTGTTACGTTTCGCTCCTGAAAATAACGTTCTTACGTTAAACAGCTGCCAAAATATCAGTTTATTGTTTTATGTTATACATTACTTTCCCTGCAATTGTTACATGTATGACCATTGACAGTGTATGAGGTTTATTGTTTTTCCATATTTACGTCCAAACAGGTACACATTGTTAGACCTTTGTCGGATGCATTGATGAGCAATTAGTGAATGTTGTGGATACTGTAGCTTTCGGAATAAATGTGCATAATTGGGGCCAACGCCAATGTGATTATGCAAAAAAGGATATGTACAGTTCCGTTACTTACATGAAATCCATACATAAATGATTAGACAAACAATACGTATGTGTTTCCCCATTTGGATAAAAACAAAACGATAACCCTGCTGGGAATCGAACTCAGGAGCTTCTGTTTCACATGTCCAGCTCTCTACCCCCAGACCACAGTGTCTCACATTACAACGGCCTTTCATACACAATTTTATACCCATATGACTACAACATGGAGGATATGTTTGGCAATGCTGCCTCTTGTGGGCTGTTCGAATCTGTGCGCCAAACGACGTGATTGGCTAACTTCTAAGCTAAATTACTCTGAAACGGCATGACATATCAAATTTTTTCTTAACATTTACGTCTCAGTACAACCTGCCCAACAATGTCCGGACAAGCATTTCAGACCACCCTGTATATCCTCTTTTTCAAAGTGCATCTCATTTTCCGCCTCACATGGCCTCTGCTTGTTGTATCCCCACCCTTATGGCAAAACTTTCAAAGTTTCTAAAATTTCTTCTTTTTCCTTATTTGCCATTTCCCCTATAATCACGTCAGTTTTTGCGCTATGTTGCTATCGGGGAACATCTTGCAGAACAAGTGACCTGTGTGGTCAGCACAATTAATTGGCAAATTGTGCTCTAAAATAAAGGATGTAAATAAGCACTCAGCATTTATCACCCAATCACTTTCACTTTTATTAGCGAATTTCAGTTTTGTGTTGGTACTCACACACTTTGTGTTTCTTGGTTTGCACTTGTTTTGAAACATCACTTTTTCCTCCATGTGATATGGATATATCACACCGGCAAACAGTGCAAAAAGCAAATAAAGCGCCTTTCCTTGACTCAATAATGCACAGAAACTGTTCCAAAAACTGCTTCAGAAACACAGAATTATATGTTTTTGCCATAGTGGAACACACACTACCGAATCGAAATTCCACAATCACATAAATAACTTTCAAACATAGGCTTTCCACACTTCGTGCATGAAACAGTACTCGAAATGTCCACACAAAATGGTTGCACTGATTTAAAAAACAACATTATAGTCTTCACTCACAAACAACGAACATCAAGTCAAAACAAAGAACACTGAAACAATTCAGTTGTATCTGCAAATGCGGGGGAAAGAGCAGAAATAGTCGATACACAAGCCGCACGAGATTTAATGTCCAATGAGGTTAGAATGATTGATTTCGATACGTATATCGACTAAGCTGACGGACGACCAGGAATGACCGATTTTGATACATATATCGGCTAAGCTGACGAATGACCAAAGTACTATCTACAATTGACCAAAAAAAGTGGGTTTTTAAAAAACTAATCTTAGGTTTCACCATATAGTCTAAAAATCAGGAGAAATAATGGAAAAATCGGGAGGCGGGAGAAACGGTGAAATATCGGGGGACTCCCACCTAAATCGGGAGAGTTGGCAGGTATGTATTATGTATCATTACAGATGTGGTCTGATGGTGGTCATGTAAGTGATCAAAACCGGTTACCAGTGAACTAAAAGAAATTGCAATCTAGACTGACTTTTTACTTGAATTAATAATTATCATGCAAGGCCGCCAGTAAAATTTAACTGAAGTGAGGGTTTGCCAAAAATTATTCAAAAAGACAATACAAACAATCTATTTTTTAATAAATCAGAAGAAGAAATCGTGTCTACTAGACTGGAAACAATATGATCAAATCCATTGTTTCAAATATCATATGAATTAGAAACAAATGAGATGATATATTTCATTCCACAGTGTGTTGAAATAATACAAAAAGTAAATTCACTGTAATGAAAAAGTAAATAAAATAGCTGATGAAATTAATAACAGAATTAATTAAGGAACCAATCTGAGACAGTTTAAAATGATAATCTGGAAGTAGTAAACTGTAGCACAATATGTTTAGACTAGCATGTGAAAGAAACAGTATTCAATAAAATAATTACTTATTTGAGATCATTCATTTAACTATCTATGTACAAATAAAATATTAATTTTCAAGTTATATCATGAAAATGTATTTGTAACCAATATAGTATAGGTTACATATCTATCCATTTGAGTGGCAGGGGGTTCATGTAGTGGTGTATGTCTTTTGAGAAATGACCTTCCCATACATGTACCTTCATACCAAGAAAAGATGTTTTGTGGGAAGAAATGTATGTAATCACGTAGTGGTCGCACTACGTGTAGCTTTATTTTGATGTATGCCAATTAATGCGGAGAGAACAGTCAGCTAAAGATATCGATAATGCGCAACAGTGGTAAAGCCAACTTAATCTGCTGTGGATGGCGCAGCATACAGGTATATTTCGATTGATGTTTTAGCAGTCTCGACATCCACGGAGTAGCCACGGCCGACAATGTTGCAAACAGGAGACTGGTCAGATGCAGTTCTCCTCCCTGTGATAATGTTCAATTCTGAGGCCAGACACAAACCTTAAAACATTTTATGTGGTTCAAAATTTGTAAAATATTACAGTAATTGAGACTAGGGGTTGCATCTGTGTTTAAATAATTTGCACATGTTATTAGACAAAAGGAATTGAAGTGACTGCCTAATTTAGCAGTTGAAACAGATAGTTCTTCTTTCATCACAAATCTGGAGAAGACGAAGAATTTTTAGCTGAAAGGAGACTCTACAGGGTAAAGAAGAAGGGAGTAGAAGGTCGTCGTCATCACCTACATCTTACCATTATGAAAGTGAATGGAAAAAAAGCACGAAAAGGTAAATTTGGGATGAGCTGAAGCGATAGATTAGCTGCTCACAATATACACAACCAACCATTTTCACTTCGATGCCCAAAGAAATTTTAACGTTATTCTCCTTCCCCTGCCACCGCCAGTTGAGTGTCAGACATATTCAGGGTATTGGCAAATATTCTGCCCAGTTGTGAACTTATGGTAATCATTTTCCTATCCTGTACACAATACTGTAGAACGTAATTTTTACGCTTTTCAAAGGACTTCATTAAAATGGTCTAAAATGCCGGAAAACGTAAAATGCAGGAAATAATGTTTTAAATGGTAAAAATATGCTTACTGGATCAACCTTGCATTTTCATAGTTTATTTGCGGTATATGTACATAATAGGCATCTAAATACTCACCAGGAAGTTTATTATACAATGAAGGTTATCCAAATTTTTACTAATTTTTAGCACAGGGCAGAACTTGTAATTTTATGGGAAGTAGAAATTTATGACAATTTCATTCATTATAATCGAGGACACCGCTGCTGTGCTATGCAAAACATCTTCAAAATTACCTGAACTGCTTCGATAAATATCATTTGGACACCGCTACCAGGCTATGTAACATCTTCAAAATTACTGCCTTTTACTGGCATTAATTATTTATGTAGTAAAACTAAAGTTCCGTTCTTTTTGTATTTTTCGATGTTTCGCATGACAATATTAGAGAATTTATTCACGTTCTCGAGTGCAGACACATGCATAAGTATTTTTGTGACGTTTGCATAGGATCGGCACCTCACACTATTATTGCTTTTTTGAGGTTGTGGGTATTAAAGATACCCAACTTTGGCAGATAACGTTCTTTATTAATCAGAAATATGTATTGCATAAACAACACAACTTTTTATTCTCACATCAACAAAGCAACTGGTTCTCATTTAGGACTTGCCAGCCATTCTGGCAAAGAAGCTAGCGGAAAGAGGAACTACACCGCCAGAAATCGGCGTGTCTTAAGTCAACTAGCTGCATACTGCCAACAACGATACGCGAAATATACGTTTGAATAAATGCAAAGTGTCAAGAAACTCTACTGCGAATAATTTTGTAGTGTTATACTTTAAGGGGAAAGCCATTCTAGCATCAATTTATGTAGATTACATCATTTTTTCTTCACGAACATATTTTCGAAAAACGTAAAATGCAGGAAAAGTGTAAATATGTTGACACAAAAACGAGGGCAAATCAACATTGTGAACATAGGAAGTTTGTCGGGACCGACAAAAAATTGGGTAACTGCCGGGAAAACGTAAAAACCGGGAATGTAAAAAACGAGGTTTTACTGTATATTATTTCAGATTACTATGAGGATAATCCCAAAAGTAAAGTCCCTTTTTTATTATTATTATATAAGTACAGAACTCTGTGTGGCAGTTGGTCACACTGGCTGAGGCGCTTAGTCTTGGCTTGGCAGCCGTTGAGAATGGAGCTCCCAACGGATGTTACTGCCAAGTGTGAATTGCATGCAATTATTCGGTTTTTGAATGCAAAGGACACTGTACCAATTGAAATTCACCAACTGACAGAAGTGTATGGTGAGTCATGCATAGATGTCAAAAATGTTTGTGAGTGGTGTAGAGTGTTTGCAGCTGGTTGGACTGAAATTCGCGACGAACAAAGGAGCAGCAGACCGTCAATTTCCGAGGAGACAGTGTTGAAGGTTGACCAAAGCATGCGTGCAGATCATCATGGATGATCTCTGCACATTGGTTCCCGAGGTTTTCCAAAGCACCTCTCACAGAATTGTAACAAAAACATTGACCTGCCGGAAGGTGTATGCAAGATGGATGCTACGCAAGCTGACAAAAGACCACATGCAGCAAGTTTATGCTTCCCACGCATTTCTTCACCATCTTGCCAATCAGGACAACTTTCTCGACTCAACTGTAATGGGAGATGAAACCTGGGAGTACCACTTAACACTTGAGACCCAGCAACTATCACGTCAGCGTCGGCATCCTCCTCCATCGAAACCACGGAAATTCAAACAGTCAGGCGGTAAAGTCACAACAACCGTGTTTTAGGATCGGAAAGGGGTATTGTTGGTCACCTTTATGCCCACTGCGACCACAATTAATGCTGACAGGTACTGTGAGACTGAGGAAAAAAAAAAAAAAAAAAAAAAAAAACCTAGCAATTCAGAACTGGAGAAGAGGAATGTTGAGCAAGGGCACACACATTTTAAATGACAATGCTCAGCAAACCGTAGCTGTCCTGCAACAGTTTCAGTGGGACATTATCACCCATCTGCCCTATAGTCCCAACTTGGTGCCCAAAGTTGAAAGAACATTTGGCCGGAAAAAGATTCAGTTCCGACGACGAGGTGAAAGAAGAGGTTTATAACTTTCTCAACAGCATGGCGGCAAGCTGGTATGACACGAGCATACAAAAACTGACACAGTGTCTACATAAATGCACTGACAAATGGTGATTATGTCGAAAAATAGCTAAATGTTCAAGCTGTAAACCATTGCAGAAATAAACAGGCCTGTGTACAAATACCAGCAGATCTTACTTTTGGGATTACCCTTCTATTAAGTGTCTGCTTGCTGACCAAATGCAGTAACAGTTTACCAATGGAGTGAGAGGAGGTAAGGTTATCAGATAAAAGAAACAGCCATATATGAAAATGTAATTTAGTTTAATGGTCTTTTGACATAATACTTTACAACAAGTTCTAGTACAGAACTGTATATGCTAAGTGAAACACACTGGCTTATATTTAACAATTTTATCAGTATTGACTGAAGTTCTTTTATATAAGACATGCACTTTAAACAATATCTGAATGTTACATCACAATCACATTTAATTAAAGTATTCAACTCGCAAACAAACTTATCATGTCGACCTTAATTATTTACGAGAATAAATCAGAGTATGTTGCCATAAAAATATTTTTAACAAGAAGAGATTCACATGGAGTTTGACATAGAATACCTAAAATTGAGCAACAATTAAATTTTTTTTTGTAAATATTGATCTACGGCACGTGTTTAAAATCTATGAGGTTAATTGTCAAAAGAACGCATTAAATTATGTTGTATATACACTCCATACAATATATGCAATATAAAAATATAAACAAATAACATATAATACTTTTTCAGTTACCTAAAAAGGAAAAAGAAAAAACGAGGACGCGGTGTAGAGGAAAACTGATTAAAAAAAAGTTATCCACAGTTACATAAAAATTGACAATTTTGTTCTTTAAACCTTTAAACATTATTTATCGATTAGAATATCTCTAATATGTAACATCTCTTTTATAAACATGATCAGGCACCTAATTGTGCACTTTGTTTAGACTTTACCACTGTCACCAACTGTGTGGTCTGAGCAAAAAATATTTATCCACCTAATCCACCATCACAGTTCTTTTTCCACAAAATGCACTGCAGAGTAAATTTTGAGATATATATATTATTCCACAATTAGCTGTAATAATTTAAAACTCCTAGTCTTAACACACACTAAAATTTTCCAATAAGAATTGCAATTTTAACAAATTACGACAATTGTAAGTCTTCGTAAAGACAGTCAAAGTTTGCTGTGGATACTCATTCGTAGCTCCTACATCCCCTCACTAGTGTCAAACTTTTCCTTAAAATAAATTAACCATCATTCAGTCTGCCTCATGAGAGTGAGCATACAAGACAAAATTAATGTCAAACTGTGGTGTCTGGTAGTGAAAGATTGCAAGGCAAAATTATTCACAGTGCCTACAACACTTACAAAGTCATAAGTGGCAGAGAAATTTCAAGTACTGTTAGTTTTTCTGCCTTCTCAGCATTTTGCTGTTCAAATTATTACTGTGAGCAGGAAATTTTTAGTTTTGAAGTAGTGAAGTAGTGAACTGCAAAACTTTGTTACCAAACGGTATGAAGTTGTTGGGTGTATATATTTTACAGCCTCAGGCAACTGCAGGTATTTTTTTTTTTTTTTTTTTTTTTTTTTGCAGCAATGACCTCCACTCAATTTTTATTTATGTAAAGACTGAGAGCCTGCTGCATTTTAGAAGTCGAGATACAGCAGTAGTCTCCCACTCATTTTGATAACCATTACCCAATTCCCAACATAAGTGAGGACAACCTGCATATATGTGTGACACAGTCTGCAAAATAATTCCTACAACTGAGTAAAACACTGAGGAAGACTAACAAGGAACATTTACATTTTAAAATACAGTTTTGGGTAGCAGCCACAGTTTGCTTGCTTAAAATAATGAGATCCACAAGTTCCCTTGCAAAAATCTTTGCACCTCCAGTTACTGTAATTGAATCTTAATGGAATTAATATTTGTGACAAAGGTGAATGGGTAACTATGCGGGAATCTGCAAGTGTGCCTTTTCCCCTTGCAATCGACCGATATATTTGCCACTTTACAGTACCACAATTTTAAGTAATTTCACACAAAGTGTGCAGATGATGATGACGATGATGACTGACCATTCTAAGCAACCGTTCCACACTGCCAAGTGAACACAGACCGATTCCTGTTGGCAGGAACTTGTACACCTGGGTGTCCACACTCCTCACTTCTTCTTGCGGTCTGCTGTGCACTTTGGACAGAACCATTTGCCCTTGGGTTTCGTCACCAGGCCCACGCACGCAAAGTGGAACCACTCGATCGGGCACTGCAAGTACAACAACAGTTTAAAAAATAAACAAATAAAAAAGCAATTACATAAGAATTGATCTGGCACACGAGTATTTTTCATGAAAAGAGAAATTATATTATGTTACTGATGTGGTTTTCGGTCAAGATGAGTCTACATTTGACCCTAAAGAAACACAAACCATAACCAATTACGTTAGAAAATTGCAAAAACTGTTCTTACATGAGAAACTGTAGAATAAGCAATTAATAATATTAGATCAACTGGACAGAAATAAACAACAATAAGAAGATGAAATAGGTAAAGGAAATTAATTTTGAAACAAAAACATGTCATTGGGAAATTTAAATCATATGAAGTTACAAAAGAATGAAATAAATAACCGGCAAAACAAAAGAGAGAGAGAGAGAGAGAGAGAGAGAGAGAGAGAGAGAGAGAGAGAGAGAGAGAGAGAGAGAAGAGAAATTCAAAATGTCATTGGCAGATGACGCAGACCTGAGGGAAATTAAAATTACAGAAGAAATTGTAAAAAAAAAAAAAAAAAAAAGAAAAACACCCTCATTTACGTTACGTGCATTAAACAAGTTGCAGTACCTATGGTTTTTCATACTTGACATAGATATGACAGTTATTATTTTCAGCACATGCTACATTTTCGTATTCTGGGCATAAAAGTGAAGTACTGAAACTGACTGGTGAATAATTACCCGAAAAACATGAAAATAATGGAAAATATTTTACTGTATGACAGTTTTCACCCAAAAGATTCTCAAAATCACAATATAACGAAGTAATAATTCTTAACGCACTCATTATACCCCCTTCTTGAAGCATAACATGAATGACAATCAGCATCTCAGAAATGAAAATCAGCATAAGAGGGAGGAAATCGTGCATAAAGTGACAGATGGAATCACAGTTTACACAAATAATATATGAATGAGTTGAAGAATATCATGTAAACCAAACTAGAAACAGTATAAAATTTTTGTTTTAAAGGTTCACAAAATTCTGATTATATTTTTAATCTTCTGTAACTCAAACAGAAACTATTCTTTTGAAGGGTCCGTATTTAGTTTTATTTTCCTATCGGCTGTGGTGACAAAGAACTTTCATTCTCTTCAGTTTTATTAACAGTGTTCACTTCTGATTTTGAATTTTTAGTAGTTCCCTATGCTCTTTCTTACTCATGGTCTATAATGCTTTTTGTAACCATTCAGAGCTAAAGTCTTTTCTCCATCATGTTCAAGTCTATCTGACGAGTTGTGTCTGCACACAATCCCCTAATTTGACAGGATAGAGGATAAAGTCTGATAATCGTCCCTCTAACAGTTTCTTGGGTGGTCTTTTTAGGCATTACCCATTTCTTTCTGCAAATGTTTGACCCGGATTTGCTTCACAGTTACATATTATGTGCATTTCCTTATTCAACAAATATAATAAACAATTGGAATTTGCGTCTCTTATCATTGCTGTTATGTATTTTATCAGAACCTTCAACAGAACCCCAGAAGTGCCCCTCTTGTCACCGGATACTTTCCGGGACTGGAGTGGACTCTGAATGTGGCTCTCCAGCAAGGATACGACTTCCTAAAATCCTGCCCCGAAATGAGATCCATCCTTCATGACATCGTCCCCACTCCTCTGAGAGTGTCTTTCCGTCGCCCACCTAACCTCCGTAACCTCCAAGTCCATCCCTATGAAATCCCCAAACCACCTTACCTACCTTCTGGCTCCTAGCCTTGTAACCGCCCCTGTTTTAAAACCTGCCCTATGCACCCTTCCACCACCACTTACTCCAGTCCCGTAACCCGGAAGGTGTACACGATCAAGGGCAGAGCCACTTGCAACAGCACCCACGTGATTTACCAACTGACATGCCTGCTCTGTGAAGCGTTATATGTGGGAATGACCAGCAACAAACTGTCCATTCGGATGAATCGTCACAGGCAGACAGTGTTTGTTGGTAATGAGGATCACCCTGTGGCTAAACATGCCTTGCTGCACGGCCAGCACATCTTGGCACACTGTTACACTGTCAGGGTTATCTGGATACTTCCCACCGACACCAATCCTTCAAACTCCGGAGATGGGAACTAGCCCTTCAGCATATTCTCTCTTCCCGTTGCCCACCTGGTCTCAACCTCCGCTAAATTCGAATTCCCACCCACCATCTTAACATCTTTGCCTCGGTTCTTTGGACAGAGCCTCTGCCTCAAGTAGCATCTCTAACTTCTTAATTTCTTTGCTTTCTACAGTATGTCTGCCTAAGTGTACTTGCGTCTGTGTAAATGTGTGTGTGTGTGTGTCTCTGTGTGTTTATTTGTTGCTATCACTGCCTGTGCTCCTTCGCCTGGTAAGTGGCTTTCATCTATTTTTACGTATATTTTTCCTGTTAGGAATTTTTCCTCTATATATATATATATATATATATATATATATATATATATATATATATATATACAAGCTTTCGCCACCACTGGCAGCTTCTTCAGGAAAAAGAGGAAAAAAGGGGAGGAAAAGGGAAGGATATGGGTTTTAAGGAAGTGGAAAAGGAGTCATTCCAATCCCAGGAGTGGAAGGACTTACCTTAGGGGAAAAAAAGGAAGGTGAACAAAAACACACACACCCACACATTTACACAGACGCAAGTACACTTAGGCAGACACACTGTAGAACTGTAGAAAGCAAAGAAGTTAGAAGTTAGACAGAGATGCCACTTGAGGCAGAGGCTCTGTCTAGAGAACCAAGGCAAAGATGTTAAGATGGTGGGTGGGAATTCAAATTTAGCGGAGGTTGAGAAAATAAAAATAGAAAACAGATGACTTACCAAAAGGACCGGCTCGTCGATAGAAACAAATAAAATAAATAAAATCACACACAAACACACATACAAGCTTTCGCCACCACTGGCAGCTTCTTCAGGAAAAAGAGGAAAAAAGGGGAGGAAAAGGGAAGGATATGGGTTTTAAGGAAGTGGAAAAGGAGTCATTCCAATCCCAGGAGTGGAAGGACTTACCTTAGGGGAAAAAAAGGAAGGTAAACAAAAACACACACACCCACACATTTACACAGACGCAAGTACACTTAGGCAGACACACTGTAGCAAAGAAGTTAGAAGTTAGACAGAGATGCCACTTGAGGCAGAGGCTCTGTCCAGAGAACTAAGGCAAAGATGTTAAGATGGTAGGTGGGAATTCAAATTTAGCGGAGGTTGAGACCAGGTGGGTAACGGGAAGAGAGAATATGTTGAAGGGCTAGTTCCCATCTCCGGAGTTCTGAAGGATTGGTGTCGGTGGGAAGTATCCAGATAACCCGGACGGTGTAACACTGTGCCAAGATGTGCTGGCCGTGCACCAAGGCATGTTTAGCCACAGGGTGATCCTCATTATCAACAAAAACTGTCTGCCTGTGACCATTCATGCGAATGGACAGTTTGTTGCTGGTCATTCCCACATAGAACGCTTCACAGTGCAGACATGTCAGTTGGTAAATCACGTGGGTGCTGTCACAAGTGGCTCTGCCCTTTATTGTGTACACCCTCCGGGTTACGGGACTGGAGTATGTGGTGGTGGAAGGGTGCATAGGGCAGGTTTTACAACGGGGGCGGTTACAAGGGTAGGAGCCAGAAGGTAGGGAAGGTGGTTTGGGGATTTCATAGGGATGGACTAGGAGGTTACGGAGGTTAGGTGGGCGGCGGAAAGACACTCTCGGAGGAGTGGGGAGGATGTCGTGAAGGATGGATCTCATTTCGGGGCAGGATTTTAGGAAGTCGTATCCTTGCTAGAGAGCCACATTCAGAGTCCGCTCCAGTCCCGGAAAGTATCCGGTGACAAGAGGGGCACTTCTGGGGTTCCGTTGAAGGTTCTGAATTTGGGGGGATGAGGAAGTGGCTCTGGCAATTTGCTTCTGTACCAGATCAGGAGGATAGCTGCGGGATGTGAAGGCTGTTATCAGGTTATTGGTGTATTGGTTCAGGGATTCAGGACTGGAGCAGACTCGTTTGCCACGAAGACCTAAGCTGTAGGGAAGGGAACGTTTGATGTGGAAAGGATGGCAGCTGTCATAATGCAGGTACTGTTGTTTATTGGTAGGTTTGATGTGGACGGATGTGTGTAGTTGGCCGTTGGATAGATGGAGGTCGACATCGAGGAAAGTGGCATGGGATTTGGAATAGGACCAGGTGAATTTGATGGGACCAAAGGAGTTGAGGTTGGAGAGGAAATTCTGGAGTTATTCTTCACTGTGAGTCCAGATCATGAAGATGTCGTCAATGAATCTATACCAAACTTTGGGTTGACAGGCCTGGGTGTCCAGGAAGGCTTCCTCTAAGCGTCCCATAAATAAGTTCGCGTACGAGGGGGCCATCCTGGTCCCCATGGCTGTTCCCTTTAGTTGTTGGTATGTCTGGCCCTCAAAAGTGAAGAAGTTGTGGGTTAGGATGAAGCTGGCTAGGGTATTAAGGAAAGATGTTTTAGGTAAGGAAGTGGGTGGTCGGCGTGAAAGGAAATATTCCATCGCAGCGAGGCCCTGGGCATGTGGGATATTAGTGTATAAGTGTACACCCTCCGGGTTACGGGACTGGAGTATGTGGTGGTGGAAGGGTGCATAGGGCAGGTTTTACAACGGGGGCGGTTACATGGGTAGGAGCCAGAGGGTAGGGAAGGTGGTTTGGGGATTTCATAGGGATGGACTAGGCGGTTACGGAGGTTAGGTGGGCGGCGGAAAGACATTATCGGTGGAGTAGGAAGGATGTCATTAAGGGTCTCATTTCAGGGCAGGATTTAAGAAATTCGTATCCTTGCTGAAGAGCCACATTCAGAGTCCACTCCAGTCCCAGAAAGTATCCGGTGACAAGAGGGGCACTTCTGGGATTCTTCTGTTGAAGGTTCTGAATTTGGGGGGATGAGGAAGTGGCTCTGGAAATTTACTTCTCTACCAGATTAGGCGGATAGCTACGCGATGTGAAAGCTGTTATTAGGTTATTGGTGTACTGGTCCAGAGCTTCGGGACTGGAGCAGACCCGTTTGCCACGAAGATCTAAGTTGTAAGGAAGGGAACGTTTGATGTTGAATGGATGGCAGCTGTTATAATGCAGGTACTGTTGTTTATTGGTAGGTTTGATGTGGACGGATGTGTGAAGTTGGCCGTTGTACAGATGGAGGTCGACATCGAGGAAAGTGGCATGGGATTTGGAATAGGACAAGGTGAATTTGATGGGACCAAAGGAGTTGAGGTTGAAGAGGAAATTCTGGAGTTGTTCTTCACTGCGAGTCCAGATCATGAAGATGTCATCAATGAATCTGTACCAAACTTTGGGTTGACAGGCTTGGGTATCCAGGAAGGCTCCCTCTAAGTGTCCCATGAATAAGTTTGCGTACGAGGGGGCCATCCTGGTTCCCATGGCTGTTCCTTTTAGTAGTTGGTATGTTTGGCCCTCAAAAGTGAAGAAGTTGTGGGTTAGGATGAAGCTGGCTAGGGTATTAAGGAAAGAGGTTTTAGGTAGGGAAGTGGGTGGTTGGCGTGAAAGGAAATATTACATCGCAGCGAGGCCCTGGGCATGTGGGATATTGGTGTAGAAGGAAGTGGCATCAATGGTTACAAGGATGGTTTCTGGAGGTAACAGGCTGGGTAAGGATTTCAGGCGATCGAGGAAGTGATTGGTGTCTTTGATGAAGGATGGGAGACTGCATATGATGGGTTGAAGGTGTTGGTCTATGTAGGCACAGATTCGTTCTGTAGGGGCTTGGTAACCGGCCACAATGGGGCGGCTGGGATGATTGGGTTTGTGAATCTTGGGAAGTAGGTAGAAGGTGGGGGTGCGGGGTGTCGGTGGGGTCATGAGTTTGATGGAGTTAGGCAAAAGGTTTTGTAGGGGGCCTAAGGTTTTGAGGATTCCTTGAAGCTCTGCCTGGACATCAGGGATGGGATTGCCATCAAAGACTTTATATGTGGTACTGTCTGAAAGCTGACGCAGTCCCTCAGCCACATACTCCCGCCGATCAAGTACCACGGTCGTGGATCCCTTGTCGGCTGGGAGAATGATGATGGAATGGTCAGCCTTCAGATCACGGATAGCTCGGGATTCAGCTGCGGTAATGTTGGGAGTAGGATTAAGGTTTCTCAGGAAAGACTGGGAGGCAAGGTGGGAAGTAAGGAATTCCTGGAAGGTTTGAAGAGGGTGATTTTGAGGAAGAGCAGGTGGGTCTCGCTGTGACAGAGAATGGAACTGTTCTAGGCAGGGTTCAATTTGAATTATGTCTCGGGGAGCTGGGTCATTAGGAGTAGGATTACTTTTCTTCGTGGCAAAGTGGTATTTGAATTTTGGAGTAGGACTAAAGGTGAGGCCTTTGGATAGGATAGAGTTTTCTGATTGGGAGAGAGGTTTGGTGGAGAGGTTGACTACTGAATTGGGATGTTGTGGTTCCGGATTTTGTGGATTGGAGTTTTGAGGTTTAGGGGGGAGAGGAGTTGGGAGTGGGAGATTGAGTAGATGGGAGAGACTGGGTTTGTGTGCAATAAGAGGAGGTTGAGGTTTATTGGAGAGGTTGTTGAAGGAGGGAGTATTGTCTTTCCGGAGGTGGGTGACCAGGAGATTGGATAGTTTTTTGAGTTGGTGGGTGGCATGTTCTAATTTGTGGTTGGCCTTCCTTAAAACCCATATCCTTCCCTTTCTCCTCCCCCTTTTTACCTCTTATCCTGAAGAAGCAACCAACAGTTGCGAAAGCTTGTATGTGTGTGATTTTATTTGTGTCTATCAACGAGCGGGTCCTTTAGGTAAGTCATCCGTTTTCTATTATAAAATAGACGAAGATTACTCAGCAGGCGAAGGAGCACAGGTGTGACAGCAGCACAAATAAATAAATGAAAACACACACACACACACACACACACACACACACACACACACACACACACACTCATACATATCCAAATGCAAACACACCTAGACAGACGTTTGTAAAAAGCAAAGAAGTTGGACAGAGATACCAATTGTGGCAGAGGCTCCTTCCACAGAATCGAGGCAAATATGCTACAGATGGTGGGCGGGAATTAGAATTTAGCGGAGGTTGAGACCAAGTGGGCAACGGGAGGAGAGAATGAAGGGCAAGTTCCAATCTCCGGAGTTCTGAAAGGTTGGTGTCGGTGGGAAGTATCCAGATAACCTGGACAGTGTAACACTGCGCCAAGATGTGCTGGCCGTGCACCAAGGCATGTTTAGCCACAGGGTGATCCTCATTATCAACAAAAACTGTCTGCCTGTGACCGTTCATGCGAATGGACAGTTTGTTGCTGGTCATTCCCACATAGAACGCTTCACAGTGCAGGCATGTCAGTTGGTAAATCACGTGGGTGCTATAGCAAGTGGCTCTGCCTTTGATCGTGTACACCTTCCGGGTTACGGGACTGGAGTAAGTGGTGGTGGAAGGGTGCATAGGGCAGGTTTTACAACGGGGGCGGTTGCATGGGTAGGAGCCAGAGGGTAGGGAAGGTGGTTTGGGGGATTTCATAGGGATGGACTAGGAGGTTACGAAGGTTAGCTGGGCGGCAGAAAGACACTCTTGGTGAAGTGGGAAGGATGTCATTAAGGAAGGATCTCATTGCAGGGCAGAAGTTAAGGAAATGACATCCTCCCCACTCCACCAAGAGTGTCTTTCCGTTGCCCACCTGGTCCCAACCTCCGCTAAATTCGAATTCCCACCCACCATCTTAACATCTTTGTCTCAGTTCTCTGGACAGAGCCTCTGCCTCAAGTGGTATCTCTGTCTAACTTCTTAACGTCTTTACTTTCTACAGTGTACTTGCATCTGTGTAAATTGTGTGACTTTTCTTTTCTTTTTTTTTTTTTTGTGGTTTTAGGGCGCACAACTTATATGGTCATTAGCGCCCAGCCAAGAACATTGATTCGCTATGTTCTCAAAAAAATGGTGACTGTCAGAACATCAACAAGAGGCTAAAAACGAAAGATAAAAGACAATTAAAAGGGTTAAATATCATGGGATAGGTTGGCCAAGTTGATAAAACGCAAAACTCGAGCAGCTGCTCGTGTGTCATCAGCTAAAATTGCCTCCAGAGTAGACGGAAAGTGAAGGGCTACACGGAGATGATTAAAATCAACACAAGTCAGTAAAACATGTCGCACTGTCAGCAGTTCACCGCAGGAGCATAGCGGTGCAGGTTCGGCGGATAGCAAGTGACGGTGGCTGAAACGGCAATGACCGATCCGCAACCGAGCCAGGATGACCTCCTCCCGCCGAGAGGGGCGTGAGGATGTCCTCCAAGCGGTCGGGATCGGTTTGACAGTTCGCAATTTATTATTGTACAGTGAAAGCCACACACTGTGCCATTGCGACACGATACTCCGGCGAAGAGCCCGTTGAACATCGTCCGATGGGACGCAAAAGGTAGCCATGCGAGGCAAAAGAGCTGCTGCCTTGGCTGCTGTGTCGGCGGCCTCATTCCCGGGCACACCCACATGGCCAGGGACCCACAGGAAAGAAACGTGACAGCTGTCATCCGCCAGCAACTGGAGGGAGCGTTGGATCCGATACACGAGAGGATGGTTCGATAAAGGGTCCTTAAGACTCTGCAGGGCACTAAGGGAGTCAGAACATATGGCATAGAAAGGGTGGCGGTGGCGGCAGGTATACAAAACGGCCTGGTGGAGGGCGAAAAGCTCAGCCGTGAAGTTCGAGCACCGGTCAGGGAGCTTGTATTGGAAACGGTTGTCCCCGACGACGAAGGCAGATCCGACACCGGCAGTGCTCTTGGAACCATCAGTGTAAATAAATACGGCATTATCGAACCGCGAACGGAGTTCGACAAGCCTCGAGCGGAATACCAAATCCGGAGTGCTCTCCTTGGGGAGCGAACTAAGTTCGAGGTGTGTGTGAACCCGGGCCTGATGCCACGGTGGCAATGGGCTTTCGCTCAACCGAAGGGTGGAAGGAAGGGTAAAATCGAGCCGCTGTAGTAGGCGGCGAAACCGAACTCCAGGTGGAAGCAAGGCAATCGCAGACAACTGATATTGGCAATCAAGTGAGTCGTCAAAAAATAATCTGTAAGATGGATGGTTGGGCATCGACCGCAGGCGGCATGCGTACCGAGACAAAAGTATGTCACGTCGATTGGTCAAGGGTAATACAGCAGCCTCGGCATACAGACTTTCAACAGGGCTGGTATAAAATGCACCGGTCGCCAGACGTAATCCACGATGGTGGATAGAGTTGAGACGGCGGAGAATCGACGGCCGTGCTGAAGAGTATACAAGGCTTCCATAGTCGAGCTTCGACTGAACAATGGCCTGGTAAAGGTGAAGCAGGACGGTACGATCCGCTCCCCATGACGTGCCACTGAGGACACGAAGAACGTTAAGGGATCGGGCACAACGGGCAGCCAGGTAGGATACATGTGTAGACCAGCAAAGTTTCCGATCCAATATGAGTCCCAAGAATTTTGTAGTCTCCACGAAAGGGAGAGCAACGGGGCCGAGACGTAGAGAAGGTGGAAGAAATTCCTTGTATCTCCAGAAATTGATAGACACAGTTTTCTCAGTGGAGAATCGGAAGCCGTTTGCGATGCTCCAGGAATACAGACGGTCAAGACAGCGTTGGAGAGAACGCTCCAAGAGACACGTCCGTTGGGCGCTACAATAAATTGCGAAATCGTCAACAAAAAGAGATCCGGAGACGTCGGCTGAAAGGCAGTCCACGATTGGATTGATTGCAATGGCAAAGAGCGCCACACTCAAGACGGAGCCCTGTGGTACCCCATTCTCCTGGCAAAAGGTATCTGACAAAACAGAGCCCACCCGCACCCGGAACTTGCGATCCGCCAAAAACGCTTGAATGAAGAGAGGAAGGCGGCCCCGAAGGCCCCATGTGTGCAATGTGCGGAGAATGCCCGCTCTCCAACAGGTATCGTATGCCTTCTCCAAGTCGAAGAACACGGCTACTGTTTGACGCTTCTTCAGAAAGTTGTTCAAAATGAAGGTCGACAACGTAACGAGGTGGTCAGCAGCAGAGCGGTGTCGACGAAAACCGCATTGGATATTAGTCAGGAGGCGGCGAGATTCGAGGAGCCAGACCAACCGAGCGTTAACCATGCGTTCCATCACCTTACAGACGCAGCTCGTCAGAGAAATAGGACGATAACTGGAAGGAAGGTGTTTGTCCTTCCCTGGTTTGGGGATGGGGACAACAATGGCTTCACGCCAACTTGTGGGAACATGACCTTCAGTCCATATGCGATTGTAGGTACTAAGAAGAAAGCACTTGCCCGCTGGAGGAGGTTCTTCAGCATTTCAATGTGAATGGAATCGGGCCCGGGAGCAGAAGACCGGGACAGGGCGAGAGCACGATCTAGCTCCTGCATGGTGAAGACGACGTTATAATTTTCCCGATTAAAAGAGCGGAAAGAAGGCGGCCGTGCCTCCTCTACCTGTTTGCGAGGGAGAAAGGCAGGGTGGTAATGGGCAGAGCTCGAAACCTCCGCAAAGAAACGACCCAATGCGTTTGAAACATCAGCTGGGTCCACGAGGACCGCGTTCTCCACGGTCAGGCCAGGAATCGGGGAGTGGACCTTGATGCCGGACAAACGGCGTAGGCCACCCCAGACAACCGTGGAGGGAGTAAACCGTTAAAAGAACTAGTAAAAGCTGTCCAGCAAGCTTTCTTGCTGTCGTTTATGATACGACGGCACTGCGCTCTCATACGTTTGTAATTGATGCAATTCTCCAAAGTTGGGTGGCGGCGGAAGGTGCGTAAAGCACGGCGCCGGGCTCGAAGCGCGTCGCGGCAGGCTGCAGTCCACCAAGGGACCTGGACACGACGTGGAGAAGAGGATGTACGAGGTATGGAACGTTCAGCAGCAGTGAGGATAACCTCTGTGAGGTATTCAACCTGACTGTCACAGTTGGGAAAATTCTGATTGTGAAAAACAGCCATGGAAGAATAAAGCCCCCAGTCGGCTTTAGAAATGTTCCAACTGGTGGGACGTGGAGATGGGGAATGATGTAGGAAGTGGATGATGCAAGGGAAATGGTCACTCGAGTACGTGTCAGAAAGTGCATACCACTCAAACCGACCGGCAAGCTGAGGAGTGCATATTGCGAGGTCTATATGGGAATAAGTGTGTGTTGTGTCAGAAAGGAAGGTCGGTGCACCGGTGTTGAGGCAGACAAGATCGAGGTGGTGGAGAATGTCCACCAAAAGGGAGCCTCTCGGACAAGGTGCCGGAGAGCCCCATAGGGGGTGGTGGGCATTAAAGTCGCCTACCAACACGAAAGGTGAAGGGAGCTGGTCAACAAGGTGTAGCACATCTGCCCTAGTAAGGGCAGATGACGATGGCGAATATATATTACAGAGGGAGAAGGTAAATGTGGATAAGGTGATGCGGACGGCAACTGCCTGTAGGTGAGTGTGCAAGGAAATGGGATGGAAATAGACGTCGTCTCGAAGGAGCATCAGAACCCCTCCATGGGCTGGGACACCTTCCACGGGTGGCAGGTCGAACCGCACAGAGGTGTAGTGTGGAAAGTCTGCACGATCACGTGGACGCAACTTAGTTTCCTGGAGGCAGACTAGAAGCGGGCAGTGCAACCGAAGGAGTAGTTTTAACTCCTCCCGATTAGAACGAATGCCGCGAATGTTCCATTGAAGGAGTGCCATGATAAAAATGAGAGAAGAACTAAGGATAAAAACCAAGTAGCGAGCGGGGTCACCTCGACGGCCGCTGAGGACCGGATTTCGAGGGAGCACTGCTATCGCTGTCTGGGGGCAAAGGGTCATGTTCCATTGGTTCGACCGACGCGCCTGCCCCCTCCCCGAGTTGGTCAGGAGGGGCAGTTTCCACCGCCGGTAAAGGGCCGGGCGCCCGGCAAACGGAGCGTCCCGGTGAAACAGAAGACGGCCGAGGCCGGCAACTGTTGGACGGCGCGACAGATGGGTCACGCCTCGGCGGGGAAGGAGAGGAACTCTTTTTCTTGTCAGCTCTTCTGGAAGAGTGACGGCGGGAAGAGGCAGTTGACGGTTGGGAAGCCTGAGAACGCAGAAAATCCTCACGGACGGGTTCCTTTTTCAAGGTCCGGGTATCTTGTTTAGGTGCTCGCGGTTTACTAGAGTTGGACGAAGACTGTACCCTAGAAGCAGCAGGAGGAAGCGGGGACGTGGAACGGGCAATCTTCGGGCTGGCGGATCGCACAACTGTGTCAGCGAAAGTCAAGTCACATGTCTGGGTACTGGAATCCTTGGTAGGTCGAGTTGAGGTGAGTACCTTACTGTATGTACCCGCTGGGAGGACAGTGGGCTTTCGACTCGCCAACAACTTTCGAGCGGCAGATGTTGATACCTTCTCCGTAACCCGAATTTGCTGGATTACTTTCTCATCCTTGTATACAGGGCAGTCGCGAGAGGAAGCCGCATGGTCACCGTTGCAGTTTAGGCAGTGAGGGGACGGAGGTGGGCAATCCCCCTCATGGGCGTCCCTACCACAAGTGACACACTTTGCTGCATTTGGGCAATGTTCACGGGTATGGTTGTACCTGTGGCACTGAAAACAGCGCGTTGGGTTAGGTACATAAGGTCGGACGGAGATGACTTCATACCCTGCTTTGACCTTCGACGGGAGGTCAACTCTGTCGAAAGTCAAAAACACAGTACGAGTCGGTGTCAATTGGTTATCGACCTTTTTCATCACCCTGTGGACGGCTGTCACACCCTGATCGAACATATACGATTGGATGTCTTCATCAGACAACCCGTCAAGGGATCTCGTAAAAACTACCCCCCGTGACGAGTTGAGTGTGCGGTGCGCTTCTACCTTAACTGGAAACGTGTGCAACAACGTAGTACGTATCAGTTTTTGGGCTTGGAAGGCACTTTCCACTTCCAGCAACAATGTGCCATTGCGCTGACGTGAACAGGTTTTAACAGGGCCAGCAATAGCATCTACACCTTTCTGTATAACGAAAGGATTGACAGAATTGAAATCCTTTCCGTCGGTGCGAGAGACAACCAGAAATTTAGGTACATTAGGCAGAGTCTTTTTAGGCTGAGGCGAGTCTAACTTACGTTTGTGGGTCAACGTCATGAAAGAAGATAAGGAGGAAGTCATCGCGGAAGTGTCCCCCATGATTACCGGCGTCTCCGATGGCGCGCTCCTTCCTAGTGGGGGCCCTCTCCGAGGGCTTACCCGCCTTAGGTGATTGTTCACACCTCAGGTCACACCTCCCGAGAACTGACGGAGGGACCAATCGGCACGTTCGGAAGGTACCAGCTCGGGTAATCACCCCTTCCTGGGCCTGGCCTTTACCAGGGGGTACGTACGTGCCCTACTTGTCTACCCGGGGCGGGGAATTACGCGTTACCCCGTCACCTGCTACGCAAGATAATGCGTGGGTCGGCCTTCAGACACGCACAGGGAGGAAAAGAAGAAGAGGATAGGAAATGAAGAGAAAGAAGGAAAGAAGTGTCTCAAACGCCGAGGCGGAGACTAATGAGGAGAAGAAGGCTAGGAGAGTTCAAGGAGAGAGAGACAGAAAACGAAGGGTAAGAAAGGAAGGAACGAAGGAAGAAAAACCACAACAAGAATCACCGTATCTCACGAAATATGCCCGTCTCCGGGCGAAGGCATAAACCGGGAGGGAAAGTGAAGCAGCCTGGGGCAGAAGAAAGGCTGCTCCGGCTCGGGGCCCCGTGCGCGCCACACACGTACCCACAAAAGAACTGTGGGCCCCCTGGGGGGTTGTGTGACTGTGTGTGTGTGTGTGTGTGTGTGTGTGTGTGTATTTGTTACTATCACTGCCTGTGCTCCTTCGCCTGGTAAGAAGACTTCATCTATTTTTTTTTGCATATATATATCAAAAGGAATTATTCCGATAGGGAAAAATAGAAAAAGTTGTTCGAGAGAGTAGTGGAAGAGATACGTTGTTGAAATTGTGATCAATCACAGTTAGTCAACAAAGTGATGCACAGGGGTGTGGCACTTGTATGGGTGTCCAAACAGGTTATGGGGTGATGAAAATCTGGAAAAGTTTTGCAAACCGTGTGAGGATGAAAGATAAGTGTACTATAAGGATTCGTTCTGTAGTTGCAGAATATGGTTGGAGGGTAAAAATAATCCGACGAAGGAATGGAAGTGAAAACGTGTAGGAAAAAGTTCGGAAATGTCGGAAGAACAGACGGAAATATCGAAAAACGGGACTGGAAATAATCGCGAACTTGCTCCGAAATGTCGAAAATAGTTATGAAATGTCGAAAATAGTTATGAAATGCCGAAAATAGTTATGAAATGCCGAAAATAGTTATGAAATGCCGAAAATAGTTATGAAATGCCGAAAATAGTTATGAAATGCCGAAAATAGTTATGAAATGCCGAAAATAGTTATGAAATGCCGAAAATAGTTATGAAATGCCGAAAATAGTTATGAAATGCCGAAAATAGTTATGAAATGCCGAAAATAGTTATGAAATGCCGAAAATAGTTATGAAATGCCAATTAAAGGTTATAGTTAACTTAAGCTCTGAGATGGTGTTAACGCATTAAAATGAGACATGTAGATGAATGGGGGATATTATCGAGATGCAGTTTTGAAGTCGGTATCAGCGAGAATATGAATAAAAAGGGAATAAAAAATAATAAAGAATAATAAAGACGTTGGTCATTTTGTTAGGTTAGGTTCGGAAGTTAATACTGATTGTTGTAGGTAGTCTAATTAGCCTGGAGAAAAAGGAATTGTAAACTAAGAAGGGAGATAAAAATAGATTGAAAATACTATGTACAACATAAACAGAAGGAGAAAGTAAGAAGACAGAAAGATTTCAAAAGGTAACAGAGCAATAACAAACTATCGTGATTGTTAGATTCAAATTGATGAAACGAAAATTATAGAAGGAAACTTTCCTGGTGGGATAAACAAATATAAAAAATATAAAGATGCCAAGTATACTTTCTGTTCAGATCATGCTGCCACAGTATGGAACAGAACTGCAAATACGCATCTACAATTTTTATTGGAAGTTTCGTCGGCTACAACAACAATAGGCAAATCCTGTACAAATTCACATATTTGTTCTTTATGTTCATTTCCACATTCACTAATGTAAACTCGTTGTAGTCTGTCAGAAGACGGTAAAGATCCAGAGCCAGGAACATACTTATTAAAAAGAGATTAACTTCTTCGTTGTCCAGTTTTGCGAGTGGTATATTTGCCTTGACACACATTTTGACAACATTGTGGCAAAGTTCCTCTTTTGCCATTTTAGATTTTTTCAATTCAACAAAACAAAGTAACACGTGCGATTCACTATAATAGATGAACACACCAAACACTAACACAGTGTTTGACATCTTATAAAATATTGTTGCACTCCTATCCTCGCGCAGCGTGCGCTTCAAATAAGCCGCTGCGACACTCAGCTGTCTCATTAGTACGCCAAGTCTCCGCCTCAGCGTTGCGGCCGCTTTCCAAATCGACATGGTGGCCTAAAGAGAGATACACACAGTGGTCATCCAGCCGGCAAATCTGAATGTTAAATATAGCGAATGAAAAATACTGAGGAAAATTGTAAGGAATATTATACCGGCATGCTCCTCTATGGGCCTTTTCATTTATAAAAACCAGTTACTAACTTACCGGATTTCTTAGTTTATGAACGTGTAGATGTTTCACATTGTCTAGTCTGCGGCGAGATTTCGTTTGTGCAGTTAATATTCAAACACTAGTTCTCTCTTGTCTATGGATTAAAAGCTTAGCAGATGGCGTTCTGGCCTACAAAACATAGTAAATTCAGTCAGGAAAATTTTTATTTATGAGAAGGCATTATAGGTCTACGAATAGCGACTAAATTTTAAATTTCATAGTTTTTCGTGGGTATTGTGCGATTTTTGCTAAAATCGCCAATTTTCGCATTTATTTGCACTTAATTCGTATGTGCAAATTTCACGGATCTCTATCACATAATTGGCTAATCCCACTTGCAGCAGCTGTTGCCAACATTGCCACACAACGACATGACACCGCATGTAAATTTTAGCCACTATATTAATACACAGTTATCACTTGTGTTTCATTCAAAATTTAGCAGATTGGTTGCTACTGCACTATTATTTCATTGAGTACCCTATTTTTGTCATAAACTGTTAGAATAAAATGGGGTGGGGAGGGAAATAGAGATATGATCAAGAGACTGCAAACCAAAGGGAGAAAGAAGGAAAGATTTGAGAACAATCCTGGCCCTCACCTTGGCGAGTAGACAACTTGTCACAGTAGGGATGGGAAAAACCGACTGGTTAAAACTGATACCGGTATTTTAGTTTTGAATAACGTTTTTTTTCAGTATTTATTTGGTGTGTGTTGTATCCGGGGGGGGGGGGGGGGGGGAAGAGGTACAACTGCTTCCTGTAAATAATTTAAAAAAAATTAAAACTAGTAGACCCTAATATTTAGGGCTATTCCTAAATATTGCTGTGAAATATTAGGTCATCAAAGAAACTAAGAAAAGTGATCAGTGATAATTTGAGAACAATCCTGGCAGTCAGTAATGTGTAGCATAAGAACTGGTGCAGCTACTGAGGCATCGACGCAGCCGTATGGCGTGGCCCATTAGACGACGCGTGTGCACCGACAGTGTACAAAACTTGCCTCCGTCTGGTCATGCGGCAGTTCCTTGCTGTCGTCGCCAGACATCGGTTGTGTCTTAAATGGCACCATCCAGAGTGTGGAAGTACTTCACAGAGTACGAGAACAGTGAGGTACAATGCTCCATTTGCTTTAAAAACCAACAGGTGGAGGTACTACAAACTTGCAGCGTCATTTTAGGAGAAAGCACCCAAAATGTTCCTTGGAAGAGAAGGTAAATTCAATTCATATACCTACTATGTAAGTCATGTACTATAAGCTTGGAATAATAACTGAGCCCTTAATTTTGTGGCTGCTTCAGGGTGCAAAATTGATAACAACTAAAAGTGACGCTGTAGGATCTTGTGACTGTACACGCTTGCCATTGCCATGCTTGTCGCCTTCACCTTCGCCATCCATTTCGATCCAGATCTCCTACTCGTTCACCTTCTTTAAGGCGAATCACCCTGTTTGAAAACCAAGAAAGAACTTCTAGCTGTCAGAATAAGTCATAATTTTGTCAATACTATGAGAACAAAATTAGACAGACTTTAACCAAATGTTTCAAACGTAAATATCTGAAGATATTAACAGTATGCAATGTGTAATATATACAAACTTCTTTGTAGAGGCTGGTAAACGTGACACTGAGCTTACCAATGCATTGGTTTTTATGGTTTGCAAAGACAACTTGTCTCACTCTCTTGTGGAGAAAGAGGGGTTTTCTCATTTCACCAAAGTTGCAGTGCCCATGTATAAGCTGCCCAGCAGAAAAACTAAGTACTTACAATTTTATTTACGCCACTTAAAAGTTAAAACTAAAGGAAAAGTATTATTATATTTATTTTTTGGTTCTAAGCAAATTAGATTTGTTGCATGTTGCCCTCAAGCTATGCTCAAGTTACCTGTGAAAATCCCAGGCAAATTTACCAAGCCGTTTTGGAGATGTGTGTGCAGACTAAAGACACAAGACGGTTTTGCAGTTTTCTTATTAGTACAGAAAAAGAATAGATGTAGAATGGGAAGTTTGTCTCATTGTCCACTCACCAATTGTTTACTTTGCAAAGAACTGTCTTTCACTAACAATACTGAACGTCTTCCAGATGACTCAGATGGTTAGCAATAAGTATATGGCAGCCAACCAGATAATTAGATCGACACTGGCTAATGTGATGAACTTTCCGCTATCTGTGGACTGTTGTACTCTGACCAATTCGTCAAAGGCATTTTTGGTGGTTAGAGCACACTTTAAAGGTGAGTATTTGTTATTACCTTTGTAAAATAGGCGCATCGCATTTAAATTGAATGACGAAGAGAGGCTTAATCATACTTTGTCGTTACAGTTCCTTACGAAAACAACAGCAAGCCACAATCATTAATGTTGGGCGTTTGTCATCTTAGAGAGAGAGACATAATGGTGACTATATTGCTGCAGAAATCTAAAATCTCCTTCACGTATTTAGCATACCTCAGTCAAAAATAGTTGGTGTACGCACAGATGGTGCGAGCAATGTCGTCACAGCGGTAAGAAAAATGTTGGGCGAGGGGAAGAACATCCATTGTATTGACCATCTTCTGCACTTAATTGTAACGGGTGGCTTGGAGGACATTAATAATGAAATTTTAAGAAGCCTAATAAGCAAAATAAAATCCATTGTCACATTTGTGGAGTAGTTGAGGGTGGAGCAAGAACAGGAGGGCACAGCAGAGGGGAACATAACGCTCTTGGTTCAGTGAGTACCAAGAAGGTGGAATTCCATCTACCTTATGTTGAAAATATTTTTAAAAATGTCACCATTTACTGCTCAGGTGCTAGCCAGTCCCTCCATAAAAATGCACTAAAGACGATTTCTGGCGCAGACACAGAACTTTTGTCCAAAATACTGGATATTCTAATGCCTTTTGACGAGGCCACAAAGGAAATTGTGTGTGTGTGTGTGTGTGTGTGTGTGTGTGTGTGTGTGTGTGTGTATGTGACTATTTATGGAAATGAGGGACCAAACAACGGGGTCATCAGTCCCTTTTACTCCGAATTGTACATGCCACAGAACCCAACGAAAAATGTGGGAAAGCTAAAAGACCATTCCACTAGGAATTGAAATCATCTCACCGACAAGACTAAAACCAACTTAGGGTGAGGGACTGATGACCTTTGTCGTTTTGTCCCCCTTAAACATCCAAATAACACCAAAACCAACTTAGGGCAGTGAAAGCTACAGTGTCCGCCCCATAGCTCCGGAAGCGATGACAACCTTCTACACCACAAGTTACTAACAGCACAGTGGTCAACTGATCACAGCTTCAGAGTAGGGAGAAATAAAACGACGTTAAAAAGTAAAAGAGTGGGGGACCTGGGGGGGGGGAGGCTACAAACCCTGCAAACAGCCAAGAGTCACAAACCCACTCACCCCGACCAAGCGAGTCCTAGAGCTGAGAATAAAACCTACCTTTACGGAGGAAGGCAAGGACACTATCAATCATACGTGGGTCATCCACCAAAACTAGAGGCAAGGAAGGCGGTAGGCCATAGTCGCCACAAAGTGTCAAATTGAGAGGACATTCAACCAGAATATGAGCCACAGATTGTACAGCTCCACAATCACAATGTGGTGGATTGTCATTGCGTAAAAGAAATCCGTGGGTCAGCCTGCAATGTCCACTACTGAGGTGACAGAGGACAGTCGATTCTCTCCGGGATGGGCGTAAAGCTGAACTCCGAGCTGCAGTCTTATCTTTGATGGTGCTGAGTTTATTGGATGGGGCAGTAGCATTCCAGCTGCTATCCCATGAGGAGTGAAGCAAACATCTGATCTGCACTCGCAGATCCGCACACGGAATTAGAAAGGGAGGTGGGCAGCGTGTAATTGCCGATCGAGCCAACCGGTCAGTCTGTTCATTCCCTGTAATACCAACATGGCTTGGAACCCAGAGAAAGGTAACGGAGCAAGCAGCACGATGGAGGTCAGCAAGGAGATCGTGGATGGAAATAACCAAAGGATGGGAGAGAAAACATCGATCAGTGGCCTGCAGACTACTCAAGGAGTCAACAGAGATTAAACCACTTTCCACGGCAGTCTGTTTAATAAAACAGAGGGCTCTATAAATCGCCATCAGCTCTGCCGTGAACACACTGCATGCCTCTGGCAGAGAAAGGCATTCCACCCCAACGAGAGATGTAAACGCATATCTGGAGTGGCCCACAGTTTTCGAGCCATCAGTGTAGAAAATAGAGGCTCCCTGAAACTCTTCTAGTACTGGGCGCACCAAATGCTGAAAGACTGTGGGGGAAATTAAAGCTTTTGGCCCCTGGGAGATATCCGCCCGAATTAGTGGTCTCGGTACCATCCACGGGGGTGTGCGTGCAGTGCAACGGGGGGGGGGCGCAATCCAGGGAAGGAAATTGGAAAACTTGACAAAGAGAGGCAAGCCGCAGTCCGACGGGCAATCCCGCCCGCGGCCGGGTATCAGGGGGTCGAAGCCCTTCATATGCAAAAAGAACCTGGTAAGGGGGATGAGCAGGATATTGCCGGATGGCGATGGCATAAGACGCCAGAAGCTGATGCCACCTGACCTGAAGAGGGCAGATTCCCACCTCAACAAGGAGACTGTCGACCAGGGCTAGTCCGGAACACACCTGTAACCAAGCGTACACCATAATGGTGTACCGGATCTAATAATTTCAGGGCAGAAGGAGGTGCCGAGCCATAAACATGACACCCATAGTCCAATCGGGACAATATTAGAGCCCAATAGATATGAAGGATAGTTGTTCGGTCGGCACCTCAAGATGAATGAGCAAGGAAACGTAGGGCATTAAGTATCCTCATACAACTAATCTTTAGGTGACGAATATGGGGCACCCAAATCATTTTTTTGTCGAAGAGAAGACCCAGAAAATGATGCTGTGCTACAACTTCCAGGCGCTGAGTACCCAAGAACAGTTGTAGATCAGGGTGTACTTTAGTACGACAACAGAAATGGATCACCCTCGTTTTTGACGAGGAAAACTGGAAACCATGGGACGTAGCCCATGTTGAAGCCCGCCGAATGGCGCTCTAGAGCTGACGTTCAGCAGAGGCTACTGATAGGAGCTGTAGAGTAGGATTAGAAAGAGTGTAACACTCAACACTGATCCCTGGGGGACACCGTTCTCCTGTATTCGAGGAGAGCTGAATGAAGAGCCAACTCTGACACGGAACAGGCGGTGGGATAAAAACTGACGGATAAAAATTCGTAAGGAGCCTCTGAGGCCCCAGTCATGAAGCGAACGTAAAATATGATGACTCCAAGCAGTGTCGTACGCCTTATGAAGATAAAAGAAGACTGCAACAAGATGTCGTTTAGAGAAGGCTTATCTGATCGCCGTCTCCAGTCGAAGTAAATGGTTAATAGGGGATCGTCCCTCCCGGTACCCACACTGGTAAGGTGAGAGAAGTCCCCGGGATTCAAGAACCCAGCATAATCTGCGGGCTACCACGGGACATTTGTCAGGCTTATTGGCCGATAACTGTCCAGCGACAACGGGTCCTTGTCAGGCTTGAGGGCAGAGACCACAATATTCTCTCTCCACTAGGATGGGAAGACCCCTTTAAGCCAAATACGGTTATAAACTTGGAGGAGAAATTGTCGTTGTGAAGGGTTGAGGTGTTTCAGCAATTCATTATGGATATCGTCAGGACCAGGTGCTGAATCACGAGAAGAGGAGAGGGCCAGCGATAGTTCCCAGTCTGTAAAAGTTTCATTATACGGTTCCACCTGGTGAGAAGCAAAACCTAATTTGAAGGTTTCAGCCTGGTGTTTCTTAAGGAGAAAGTTCGCCGGATATGAAGTTGTTGCCGATACATTGGTGAAGTGAGTTGCAAGATGTTCTGCAAGGACAGATGGCTCTGTACAGACCCTATCAGGTAGGGCAAGGCCAGGGATGGAAGACGGCCGCCAGCTACCTCGGATAGATCGGAGCATAGCCCACACTCTTGTCAGAGGGACAGAAGAGCCCAAGGAGGAGACACAATGCTCCCAGCATGCCCGCTTACTTTGTTTGATTAAAAAAGGAGCTCTGGCACACAGACGTTTGAAATGTAAGAGACCAGCGAGGGATGGGTGGCGCTTAAGATGTTGTGAGGCCCTACGGCACTCGCAAATGGCTGCGGCAACAGTTGCGTTGCACCAAGGGACCGGCCGGCGAGTAGCAGGGCCTGTCGCTGGGGAACAGAGTTAGCAGCTTGAGTAATCATGTTGGTCATTTGGCTTATAATACCATCAATACAGCCTGAGGGGGAAAGATGGGAAAACAACCTGGGATATATATAGCGGCCAATGAGGCCACAAAAGAAATCTCTGGCAGTGAGTACATTACAGGAAGTCTTGTTATTTCCTTAGTGACCATTCTTGAAAATGCATTAAGGAATCTTAACCTTAAACACAGTGCAGCCAAAGTCCTATCTCAAAAGCTACTGTGTCGCCTTAAAGACAGAAGTGCGAAAGTACTACAGAACCTCTACTGTTCAATTCTACACTTTTAAATCCACGGCTTAAAAAAAAAAAAAAAAAAAAAAAAAAAAAAAAATTACATTGACCCCAGCATTGCCAGCTAAGCCCTTATTACAAATTTGACCCAAGAAACATACAATTACTTGAAAGAAGTCGGCAAAGTTTTGCCTTTAGTACAAATGGACCACGTCAGAACAGCAGAAAACCCTCTTCGGTCTTCACATGATCTGGAAGTAACAAAACGTGGTCTAGTGGAGCCTGAAAGTTTCTTTGCAAACGAAATAGAAGTTTATATTCACCAGCCGTTACTACCAAGATGCAGTGATTCTTTCATTTTTTGAGAGCAGAGTGAAAGGTGTATGCCAGGCTTGTCACCTGTCGCCCAAAAATATTTATCTTTGGTAGGACGTTCTGTGGGTTCTGACAGATTGGTATCATCACTGAATGATATAGTCTCTGATGAAAGGAGTCGACTTACAGGTCAACACATTATAGAACGCACGTTTATGAAACTATGTATTTTGTTTACTATATAAACTGTTCATATAAATTTTTTGAAAGAGGTTCTACAGTTCTGTCAGCAAAAATCAATTGTACTGAAACTCCTGTTAAAAAGGAAATAAATATATTGGAGTAAATCAGTTTTTTTTCCAATCTATATAGCTAAGAAAGAAGAATGCTACAAGTTTCGTGATTATTATTTGTCTGCCATTTCTATGAAATAATACCAGATAAAGGATATTATGGTAACAGTAATAAATTATAAACTTAAGAATTCACACATAGTTTATAATATAAATAAAAAATAAAGTAATAAAAAATCAAGATCACAAAATATCTCATTTATTAAAATGATCAGTTATGGCGCATTTATTCGGCCATCTTCTACATCTACATCTACATACATACTCCGCAATTCACCGTAAGGTGCATGGCGGAGGGTACACTGTACCACTACTAGGCATTTCCTTTCCTATTCCACTCCCAAATTGAACGAGGAAAAAAAGAATGCCTATATGCCTCCGTACGAGCCCTAATTTCTCTTATCTTGTCTTTGTGATCTTTACGCGAAATGTAAGTAGGTGGCAGCAAGATCGTACTACACTCAGCTTCAAATTGCAGCCCTCTAAATTTAATTAACAAAAATTCACGAAAAGAACGTCGTCTTTCTTCCAGCGATCCCCAATTGAGTTGCCGGAGCATTTCCGTGATACTCGCGCATTGGTCGAACCTACCGGTAACAAATCTAGCTGCTCGCCTCTGAACCGCCTCTATGTCTTCCTTCAAACCGATCTGCTGCGGATCCCAAATACTTGAGCAATACTCAAGACGTGGTCGTACAAGCGTTTTATACGCGGTCTCCTTTACAGGTGAAATACATCTTCCCAAAATTCCCCCAATAAACCAAAGTCAGCTGTCTGCCTTACTCACAACTGTCCTTACATGCTCGTTCCATTTCATATCGCTCTGCAATGTTACGCCTAGATATTTGAACGACGCGACAGCATCAAGAAGCTCACTACTAATGCTGTATTCGAACATTATAGGATTGTTCTTTCTACTCATGTACATCACCTTACATTTTTCTACATTGAGAGCTAGCTGCCATTCTTCGCACCAACTAGAAATTTGTCTAAGTCAACCTGTATACTATTACAGTCAGTTACAGACGACACCCTCCCATACACCACAGCATCATCAACAAACAGCCGCAAATTACAACTTACTCTGTCCATCAGATCATTTATATACATAGAAAATAATAGCGGTCCTATGACACTCCCCTGGGGCACGCCTGACGATACACTCGTCTCTGATGAACACTCGCCGTTGAGAACAACGTACTGCGTTCTATTACTTAGGAAGTCTTCCAGCCAGTCACAAATCTGTGAACCTATTCCATAAGCTCGTATCTTCGTTAGTGGTCTGCAGTGTGGCACCACGTCTAACACCTTTTTGAAGTCGAGAAAAACACAATCCGCCTGTTGCCCTTCGTCCATGGCTCGCAAGGTGTCATGTGAGAAAAGAGCAAGCCGAGTTTCACATGAATGATGTTTCCTAAACCCGTGCTGATTCATGGAAAGAAGCTTTTCCGTTTCAAGGAAATTTACTATATTCGAACTGAGAATATGCTCCAAAATTCTACATGAAACTGATGTCAACGATATTGACCTGTAATTGTATGGATCAGTTCTCTTTCCTTTCTTATACACGGGAGTCACCTGCGCTTTTTTCCAATCACTAGGAACTTTGCGCTGAATTAAAGATTCGCTATAAATGCAAGCTTCACTCTGAGAGCACCATTTGGTTGGAGATGGCACTCTTAATCTGATGATGACTGACTAAATGTGCCGAAAGTGGCCATTTTAATAAACGGGTTATCTTGACTGTTTTTACTATTGGATATTAAAAAACAGAGAGTTGTTAGCTCCTCAACATGTTAGTTAAAACTTTAAATGTATTATCATATTGTTATGCTACCAAGTTTTATTAATGTGATTCCTTGAATGGGAGGGGCTTTTTTAATAACCAATATGGGTTTAGGTAACATTGCTCATGTGGTGCCGCGCGAGGTAGCCGTGCAGTCTGAGGCTCCACGTCACGGACTGCGCGGCTGCTCCAGTCGGAGGTTCAAGTCCTCCCTCGGTCATGGGTGTGTTTATTGTCCTTAGTGTTAGTTTAAGTTACAGTAAGTAGTTCGTAAGTCTAGGGACCAATGACCTATGCAGTTAGGTCTCATAAGAACTCACAGCCATTTGAACATTCTTTGATCATGTGGTACACAGCTTTCATAGTTCAATTTGCGTAAATTTACACTGACAACACTCATAATGTTATACTGTCAGTCGGAACTGCGACTTCTGCAGCAATGATTGAAGTTCATTTACTCACTGTAACTTATATACACTGTGTATATAACGAGATATTCGTATGCGCTGGCTCACAAGTCCAACTTAAGGAGTGGTTGGCTCAATATTCACAACTGCCGGATGGAAATACTAGGCCAGTAAATTTGTATGCTTCGTATATCATCTTCTACGGACTCCTAGCTAGGCTCACACACACTCAAGAAGGCATAGTATTGGGGGGTGGGGGATCTTGCAAAATATGGAAAGACTAGTGATTTATTGTAGAACGTAATTTTACCTAAATTTCGTAAGTTTCGGTTTCGGCCAAAACTAAAAGAACCGAAAATTCGATTACTGTTTCTGTTTCGGCAGCAAATTATGTTTCAGTCGAACTCTACAGGAAATAATAGCAATAAAAAAATAAAAACCAGTTATTTTGAGCAGTTTTTACAGTGCGGTTAAATTGGAGATGAAAAGCACTGGTATAACTGAAAACAGGTTGTTTCATCGACAACCGCCATCCAAATGCCATAGCCACAAACTATATTAGTGTGTGGGAAAGATACATGACAATTGGAAAAGGATTACCAATTCAGATCACTAACTGTAAAATGTCAACTGTTATTCAGATCATAGGATAAAATTAAACTCAGGGATGTCATCGGCCTGGGATAATAGTGTAATTTGCAGGGAATCAAATCCGTGGACAGAAAACAAGGAAGCGCTTTCACTCTTTGGGGCCCGTATAACTGCACACACAGTAGAGGCAGGAGCGCTACTCACATCAGGATTGTCGCAGCCGATCATCTCGCCGTAGGAGACCTGGTGGCAGAGACAGTACGTCGGCTCGTTGGGATCCACTGGCATGTCCAGCACGTCCGACGGGTGCGCAATGCCCGCCAACGCCGCCGCCACCGCCGCGCCGCCCGTCAGGTCCCCGCCGTCGCCGCTGCCCGCACCCCCCGATCCGCCCCCGCTTCCAGCTCCTCCGCCGGCACCGCCTCCTCCACCCTTCTTCTGCTTCTTACGGGCCGACTTGACCGTGCCGGACCCGCCGTCATCCTCCGAGGACACGCCGCCGCGCTTCTTGCTGCGCTCCTTGTCCCTCAGCTTCTTACGGCCTTCTGTTGAAAAGAGGTATGTGGTTAGAACAATTGGGTATGTAGTTAGAATAATTTGAGCAGTTACCTTTTCACAAACATTTAATGCTTGGTAATTATATTTAGACTACAAAGGATCTGGAAGAGCAATTGAATGGAATAGACAGTTTATTGAAAGGAAGATATAAGATGAATATTAACAAGAGTAAAACAAGGGCAATGGAATGTAATATCAGAAAAGCAGGTGACTGCTGAAAGAATTAGATTGGGTAATGAGACAATAAAATTAGTAGACGAGTTTTGTTATTTGGGTAGCAAAATAACTTCTGATGGGCAAAGTAAATGCAACATGGCTATAGGAAGAGAAGATAACCTGTTAACATTCAATATTAAGTTAAATGTTAAGAAGTCCTTTCTGAAAGCATATGTCTGCAGTGTTGCATTGTATGGGTGTGAAACACAGACAATACGGAGTTCAGACAAAAAGATGATAGAAGCTTTTGAAATGTGGTGCTACAGATGAATGATGAAAATTAGATGGCTAGATCACGAAACTAAAGAGGAGGTGCTTAACCAAATTGGGGAGAAAAGGAGTTTCTGACACAACCTAATTAGGGGATAGGTTGGGACACATTCTGAGACATCATGGAATTGCCAACTTAGCATTAGAAGGAAGTGTGTGGAGTAAAAAAGCTTAGAGGGACAATGGTACTCCTTGGAGAAGGTTAGTTCAAAAGCTAGAATACCAGACTTCTCTTTATGTGTGCTCTGTCAACGACTCAACGCCTCTGCTTTTCAGAAAGTAGCCTCTACTCTTACTATAATTTTTTGGACGAACTTTACAACATTTAAGTATGTTTACAAGAGGTCAAGATGTTATCCAATAGTTGATGAGATTTGAGTTTTGTGCGCAAGTGGTTACAAGTGCAAGGTCCTCCACAAGGAGTACAAAAGGAGAGTGTTAAATTTCAGTTATACTATAAAAAAGACAAATTTAAAAGTTATGAATTGAACTAAAAATGTAGATACTAGAATAGAGTATAATTTAAATGTAACCATTATACAAACAATGTTGTGGGTATTGTGAACCAAAGAAACTGTTTTATTGACATAACATTTAAAAGGTGCAAAAAATAGATAATAATAATAATAATAATAATAATAATAATAATAATAATAATAAATAAAATTCACAGGAATACTTAAAAATTGCTCCACTTTTTGCCACACGGCAAATATATGGCACTGTAAGCAGTCAGAAAATAGTGTGGGTGCATGCAAAATGAAAGATACGATCAAACACATGACAATGGTGTTTCTGGCAAGTTTATTATGATACAGTCAGTAGTTACAACACACATGATGAGGAAGGGTTCAGATACAAACCTCAGAGACACTATCTTTCGAGACATCTTCACAACCATAACCTGGGGTCGTTTTAGTACTGGTTATTATTGTGTTGGTGGGGAGTTCGGAGGTGAGCTAAGCAAGGTCTGGGTGCTATGAGGGGCACACAAGGAGGAACACTGTGGGTAGGATAAGGATCGGATATTAGTACTCCAATGCAGCAATATGATGTCGCCAAGCTGCACAACTTCTGGAAGTAGTATTTGGAGTGGTCCTCCGGTTGCACCTGCACGGCACCCTCCTATGCCAACCTGTTTTATGGAGAGTCTCGAGGAATCATTCCTAGCATTCGAAAACCCCGAACCTCTGTCCTGGTTCGGGTTTATTGACAATATTCTCGTAACTAGACTCAGGGCCAGGACACCTTATTCTCCTTCCTCCAAAACCTAAACTCCGCCCCCATCCATTTCACCTGGTCTTTCTCAAATCACCATACCAAATTCATGGATGTCAACCTCCACTTGACTGATGGCTCCATCCACACTTCCGTCCATATTAAACCTACCAACCACCGACAGTACCAACACTGACAGTTGCCATCCCTTCCACATAAAAAAATCCCTCCCTTATAGCCTAGTCACAAGTGGACACACACAGCTGAAGTGACAAGAACTCCCTTTCTCACTACGCTGAAGGTTCCTCAAAGCCCTTCACAGAGAGAAACTACCCCCACAGTCCTAGTTCGCAAACTTATCTCCCGTGCCATATCCCCACACACTTCAAATCCTCCTCCTACCACCACCAGTAACCATCCACGAAAGAGCATTCCCCGTTTTACCCAGTACTACCCCTACTAAAATACATCCTTTGCCAAACTTTTGATTTTCTGCCCTCATGCTCAGAGGTGAGATATTCTTCCCACCCCTCCTAAAGTGGTATTCCAACCTTCATAACATCCTAGACTATATCACTATGCCACCCCGAAATCCAGCACATTGCCACAGGAATCATATCTCTGAGGAAGACCCCGCTGCAAGACCTGTCCAATCTACCCACCCAGCAATTCCTATTCCAGTCCCATCACAGACTTATCCTACCCAATCAGAGGCCGGACCACCTATGAAAGCAGCCACATAATTTACCAACTGTGCTGCAATCACTGTGCAGCTTTGTATATTGACATGACAACCAGCTGTCCATTAGGATGAATGGCCACCCCCAAAGTGTGGCCAAAAACAAGGTGGACCACCCTGTGGCACAGCATGCAGCGGAGCACATGCTTGATTTCAATGGCTGCTTCACAACTTGGGCCATCTGGATCCTCCCACCCACCACCAGCTTTTTTGAAATACACTGATGGGAATTATTCTTACAGTACAATCTCCAATACCAAAATCATCTGTACCTCAAGCTACGAAAACTTCCTTTATTCCACACCCAACAGTTCTTATCCCTCTATACTACAACTCTGCTATCTTGTGTGCGTGTGTGTGTGTGTGTGTGTGTGTGTGTGTGTGTGAGTGTGTGTGTTTGCTTTGCTTTCCTCCACTCACCTGCCTCCCCACTCCATTCCCAAGCTGAATCTTGTCCCACCCATATATTACGTACATATGCCCTGTAGGCCATGCTGTATCCATCTCCACTACCGTGACACAACCTTCCTATCCCCCCCCCCCCTTCGCCAACCCTATTTCCTCACTGCAAAGTGTGATTCGGAGTGAGACAGCAGGAGATGACAGTGGTGTGAATGTTCTATATTCTGAAGCAGGCCATGGCTGATAGCTTAAATGTTGTACGTCTGTGTCTTATGTGCCTGTCACAGCTCGTTCCTACGTATATAGAGAGGGGGTAGGGGGTGGCAGCATGGAAGGCCACACACTTTAAATCACTTTGTTTAAATCACCTGGAGATGGTGTGGTTATTACCAAAGGTTTCTTTAAAGGAAATCTTATTGACAAGCAACATGCATGGAAATAATGGTGTGGACACAGTTGAGTTCTTGAAAAGTTGGAATGGAATCACATGTTCCGCAGTACGACGATGTCACTTTCTATCTAAAAGGTCACAAGGTGTCATATCTTCAGTGAAGCACCTTGCAAAACCACTTCACGCAGTCATGTAAGCTGGGTGCAGAGTAGAAACCTACACGAGCAGTGCTATACAACTAAGTCACTAAGCTGCATAAAATGTGCCAAGTCTGCACCAATATTATTCCCCGGCCACATGACATCTATTTCCATGTGTGGCAAAAAATGAAGGGCAAAGTTGCGGTGTTGTAGCTCATATTGGAGCTTCATTGGGCGCACATTCTGAATTTTGTAGCGAGCATGCAAAATCTAACAATACGAGATCCAGGTTGCGAATGTCAATAATAGGAGCAATGTAGCAACTTACCATAATGACGATCACTAAGCTGCAGACAGGCAAGTAAAATTGATGTCATATCCACACAAATTTCTGACCACAAGCTTCATATACCGTATTTGCTAGAATATAGGCCGCACTTTTTTTCCAAATTTTGGCATTAAAAAATCATGGTGTGGCCTATAATTGAGATTCAATCCTCCCCCCCCCCCCCCTTCTCCAACCGCTCCTTTTCCCAAAGTCATTAGTTTCAAAAATTACACGCTCGCTTTTATTTTGGTTTGAGAAATGTAATAAACTAGATAATATTAAAAAATACTACTGTAACAGTTTCACAGAACTGCATCTACGTTTTGTACACGTTTACGGAAATGATGCGGGAATTCGTGGAAGTCGATATTTCGATATAAATCGAATGGTGTCATTCTGTACCGCAGCCACCAAAAACTGACAACTACTTTTTAACACGTCCATGCGGCCTAAAATAAAAATAGTACGTAACACACACTTCCTAACGACACAAACGATTTTAATTTGATGTATTCAATGAAGCTAGTATTCACAATAAAAGTTTAGTGTGTGTCGCAAGCGATTTTACCGTGACGTTTACGTTGGTACGGCAATGCCTACCACGAGCGGTGATGGGAGGTTGAGAGAGTGGAACAACTAATTTGTGTAGCTTATGTCGATGTTAAGTTCCAATGCTATGTTTTAAAATTAACGTATTTTACTACGACCAGATTCACTGGTTTCACATTCGTTGGGGGTTATTTCTATGAAACAATGTACATGGAACTCTGGGCTATTTTGCAGTCTTGCAACTGAATCATTTCTGTTTTAACAACAAAACCACTGTTCCTGTTTTGAATTACATAGTTAAGCAAACAAGGGGATATTTACATTTTAGCCCTTGAAATGCAAGACTTTTTGAACATTTTAATAGTTCGTCCTCACACACTAGCAGCAAACGTTTTTTGTCAGCGTCAAATTTATGTCGAACTTACTGTTTTCCATGTCTGACTGACAACCCCCCCCCCCCCCGCCCCTCCTACACCCCTCAGCATCATTCAGTTCACTTTTCTTCTCTTCTCTTTACTACTTGATCTTTCCTCTTTGGTTATATATATCCTCTCTGGCTTGGCTCAGTACGAACATACAGTACCTCTGACGTCCACACTCCCGAAACACCACCTTCATGACCTAGGTCGTGAATTACCTTTCCATTCCGTTCCCAGTCTTTCTTCTTCCCTTCTCTCCCACCTGATGAAGGAACTGTATTCCGAAAGTTTGTCCTTTTTGTCCCCTTTTTTCCTGTTTCTTCATTTGTGTTACTAATGGTGGTACAGCACAAAATAAGTACTGGCCAGCCTAGCTATCTTATTTGAACAATGTTTTCCATGCCCATTACTGTGAGTGAGCAACCTGAAGCTTACATTTGGTGGTGTAACTCGTGCGTTCGTTTCCTACAACCACTTACAAGCCAAAACATCGTCACACGCACGCACACTCACGTGCGCGCGCTTAACGAAAAAGTTATATTTTCGCGGCACACGTCTATGCTATACAACACTTGAAACGTCCGGTAACACGCCTTGGTTCAGCGTCTCGTCACTTGGGGCACCTGGATTGGTCTGTCATCTCACTTTCTTATTTGTTTATTTACAGTTTTGCATATTTGTATTGAGTTTATTGGAAAGATAACATTACTTCGTTTACATTGTGTTTCTGATTACGAAAAAAGTTTGATTACACAAAAATAAATAATTAAAATAAACAAAGCCTGAGGCCTATACTCCAGTTTTTTGTTTTGTTTTTCTATAATCTCTTGTCAAACGTTTAGGTGCGGACTATATTCGCACGTGGCCTATATTCACGCAAATACGGTAATAAAAAGACACACACTTTCCTGAGACAACTCAATCAATGGGTACAAAATTTGAGGCACACACTGAATAGTCTGAGGGGTAACATGTCATTGCAAAAAAGTGATCATCACTATCTGTTCAATGGAGAGGAAAGTGTACATCAGTATTCCTGAGCATGTAAACCCCTGCTGATGGGGGAATTTGTCACAGAATAACAGTCCCACCTGAAGATTTCCTGTGGACCACGAAACCTCATTAGACGAAAATGTTTAGTATGTCTTTGGTAGAGAAAAATGACAGTTGTATGTGTAAAAATAACAAAAAGAAAACTAAGAAATGTACTGTAAATTTTGTGGAAGTTTTAAATTTGTGTATGTAATGAAGGTAAAAATGTAATTATAAAGAAGCCAAATTTTTTTCTCATAAATGAAGAATATGAAAATTTACAACAGGTACTAACTGTGCATTTTTGAAAATTTGAGTCTGCTGCTTTGAGATAAGATAAACAGTTTTAACTAGTAATGGCGACCACGAAGTAAGAAACCTTCCATACATTGCCAAAGCAATTACTGTAAGCGCACAAACAAAGAAAACATTCCAGGTCAGCCATAGCTGCAGTCATAATTCACACATTTTTTCCATGTTTCTCGATAATATTCTTTAGCCCATTTATTGTCAGACGATCTGTCTGAAGCTTCTGTTGGTAACATTCCCACAATGCAGTGCTTTTATAGCTGTTATGATAAAACATCATAGCCAGCAGTGAACCTTCTTTCTTCTCCAATGTGTTTTTCTTAAAGAAAACTTCAACCTTCTCAGCACTTTACACCATCACGCCCCACACAAGAAACAGCATACTGACACCATGTGAAATAATAATTTAAACTTTCACTCTGCAGCAGATTGTGCACTGATATGAAACTTCCTGGCAGATTAAAATTATATGCCGGAAACCGGGACTCTAACCTGGGATCTTTGCCTGCAGAGTGAAAGTTTCATTCTGGAAACATCCCTTACGCCACTCTCACATGGAGCATGGTTCGCGAGAGGTTTCCTGGATGGGGCGCACGTCAGTCGGCTACGCAGTACGAAAGCGGCTGAAAAACACTGCGTCTCTCTCACACGGTGCAAGATAGGGCGCGGAAGCGTGCAGGCTGGCTTCGCTGGGTGGACGCCAAGACGCACAACACGGCCGAGCTGCTTTATTCATCAAACGATTGTAAAGAAACTATTCGGTAAAAAAATTTGATTCTCGCACATCTTATAGCTGCATTCTTCTGCTTCATGAAGATCTATCTACTATTTTGTTTGTGATATTAACGGATTCACTATAGTACTGCAAGAAATCCGAAAATTTTGCATTGAAAAATAGAGGTCGCTATGAATTTTTGTTTGGTGCAAGTTAGGTCATATGTTGCTGCATATGAAATGTAGCTAAAATATTGAATTATTCTTTGAAGTTAGAAGGATGTCGCTATCTATCACCAGTCTCGAGATAATGGGTTGTATGTAAGGCACTTGTTCCGTATCACGCGCGTCAGCGAAGAAAACGGAAAGAAATTTTCATAAAATCCCTTATATATTTTAAACAATTGGAGGTATCGAAGCAAGATTTTATCAAACGATAGCACGCAAAGGGGAGATTATTTCTTCATACGATCAATTTACGAAACTTTCACATGAATCACAATATTTAACAAAGTACAGATTTTAATGAATGAAGTAGTGGGCTTTTTAAGGGCCATCAATAGCTGGTGAAACAAAAATTGCCATTTTTCTATGTAAGTGAAGAAGTTACTCATTTAATTTTAGAATGGACATTTTCATGAATTACAAATAATCTTGCTCTCAGTATTATTAATTCCAATATTCTGGACGACTGATTACCCTGCCGTTCAGTCACCTTACAAATCGGAACACTAAAGATCCTGTTGCTACTTTATCTACATAAAAATAATATTTGTTAGCTCTGCTATGTTTTGGCAAAAGAAGCAGATTTTAACATCGGAACAAGGGAAGTAACGTTGTCAGGGACAGGATGTGAAAATACATTTGTCAGAAGAAGAAGAAGGAAAGTCTCGTAGGCCACATAATGTGAGGTTACATTGAAACACTCATGGAATCCAATACCCGAGTATACTTTAATGGTAAAAATTGTGTTTGAAAACAGGAGATAAAATCTATTTTTTGTATCTCAATCTTAGAAATCCTGTAAACCAGCCACCATGGTATAAATTGAATTCTTTTGACAAGCAGGAAGATGTTTGTGATAAAAAAAAACATCTCTCTGTGTTGGGACACTAACTAAAATATATCATATGATATGTACTCTAAATGGTTTTCCTTATTTCTCAGAGATTTGAACGTACACATATAAAATAATCTCATCGGTTTGTTCTATATCATTTAAAAACATATTGGGATTTTGAATTCCACTGTAATTTCAAATCAAGAAGCTATTTATTTCATAGCACTACTTTTTTTCTTTTTTTCCAGAGTAATATTTCAGAGATGAGATTTCGTTAATATGCAGACACTTTCGTTGCAATGCTAAAATCCGTTTGTTTTGTCAAAGCAATAGAGTTTACAAATGTTCCACTCACTAACGTTTTTATGCATTTGCAGTTACCACATAATATTGAACTGTATTTAGTAATACTGAGGGCAAGACGAGTTAATAGTATATGAAAATGACCATAAGCGGTATAAAATTAAACAAATAAATTGCTCACTTACGTTGTAAAAATAAAGACAAAGCAAATTTAGTTTCACCAGGTATATGTGACTCCTTAAAAGTCCATTACTTCATTGAATAAAATCTGTAGTTGCTCGAATAACGCGCTTCACATGCAAGTTTCGTAAATTAATAATGTGACAAAATAAACTTATCTTTGCATATTATCATTTGATAACATCTTGCTTCGATACCTCCAATCATTAATGAGGTATAAGGGATTATATAAAAATTTCGTCCGGTTTTCTTCGCTGACGCACGGGATCGGGAACAAGTGCTTTACATACAACCCATTATCTCAAGATTGGTGATAGATAGCGACATCCTTCCAACTTCGAAGAATAATTCAATATTTCAGCTACATTTCATCCACAGCAACATATGACCTAACATGTACCAAACGCAAATTCATAGCGACCTCTATTTTTCAATGTAAAATTTTCGGATTCCTTGTAGTACTGTACTAAATCCGTAAATATCACATGAACTATGACCACTAACAAAATAATATTCATTTTATCTTGAAGCAGAAGAATGCATCTATAAGTTGTGCGAGAATCATGTTTTTTTACCGAATAGTTTCTTTAGAATCATTTGGGAAAGACTGCACTTCGCTGGCGTGCGCGTGGCACTGCATTTCGCCTGGAGTGCTCTCTTCGAGTTCCCGCCTTGCTGGCCACAAGGTCACACGCCACACGCGACTCCTGATTGGCCAGCGCAGGTAACATTCCAAAAACATGTGGGAATAATAGGACACGCGCTATATCCAGAATCCTGAGAATAGTAGGACACGCGCTATATCCAGAATCCTGAGAATAGTAGGACACGCGCTATATCCAGAATCCTGAGAATAGTAGGACACGCGCTATATCCAGAATCCTGAGAATAGTAGGACACGCGCTATATCCAGAATCCTGAGAATAGTAGGACACGCGCTATATCCAGAATCCTGAGAATAGTAGGACACGCGCTATATCCAGAATCCTGAGAATAGTAGGACACGCGCTATATCCAGAATCCTGAGAATAGTAGGACACGCGCTATATCCAGAATCCTGAGAATAGTAGGACACGCGCTATATCCAGAATCCTGAGAATAGTAGGACACGCGCTATATCCAGAATCCTGAGAATAGTAGGACACGCGCTATATCCAGAATCCTGAGAATAGTAGGACACGCGCTATATCCAGAATCCTGAGAATAGTAGGACACGCGCTATATCCAGAATCCTGAGAATAGTAGGACACGCGCTATATCCAGAATCCTGAGAATAGTAGGACTCGCGCTATATCCAGAATCCTGAGAATAGTAGGACACGCGCTATATCCAGAATCCTGCTGCAAACAGCCCTCCAGCAGGCTGCAGGGCCGGCCGCTCGCCCGCCGTGTGCGCTGCGCGGCATGCTTCGCGCAAATCTTGCTCCGTGTGAGAGAGGCTTTAGGCTATGGCTAAGTCATGTCTCCACCATATCCTTTCTTCCAGTCTTACAAGATTTGAAGGAGAAATCATCATCATCATCATCATCATAATCCAAAGGTCCTAGGATTTTTATCTGTCACTTTCCACTTCTGGCAGTATTGTTGATGTGAAAAAAGAAATCGCACTGACATGTTTTACGACCCACTTTAGATTTGTAATTTTATACGTTTTTGCAAACATTTTGGACCAAAATAATAATCTAAATAATAAAAAATTAATAAGAGTGTCAAACTCTTTTAGGAAAAAAAAATTTAGGTAGTGGCAGGTTCCGATCCACTGACCTTCAGCGTCACAGTCCAACATGCAAGCCACTACGCTAAGGCTAACAGTTATGAATTGCGTTCTTTAATTTGATACTATTGATGACCATTGTTAACTGATGGTAATATGGCAATTGTAGACACTAGATTATCATTTATCGTACAAAGAACAACGTGTTTTTGTTAATTACTCAGTGCGCCATTGCTTTGAAATGACACTGTGTAAGTTACAATACGAAAATCATCAAATACGCAATACAAGATGGTGTACGCCAGAGAGTTCTGGGTGAGGAATGTCATGTGACATCTGCGAACAGCTGGTTTTCGTTAATTCAATGGAGGGTGTCAAAACTCCGTTATTTTCGCAAAAATCTCTCAAACGATGTGAGATATAAAAAGAACATAAGAGAACAAAGTTGTAGAGTACTTTCTCCTCTACAAATTCGTTTATTCAATTTTCACGTCTGATGAACGGTTTATTTGCAATTAAAATTACATTAAAACTTTTTTTTTATTACTAATGTATTTCTTGTCCAAAATTTTTAAAAAAGCGAGGTTTCGGTCTCTGGTAGCCAATAATTATGTCTGTAAAATTTGGTGCTGATCGGTTGAGCGGTTCGACCTAAAAAGACGGAACATGTTATGGATGGACAGAGAGGCAGACAGACATCCCAAAATCGCCGTTATTTTTGCAAATATCTCTGAAACAATACAAGATAATGAAAAAAAAAAAAAAACAAACACACACACACAAGAGAGCAGAGTTGTAGAGAATTTTCTCCTCTACAAATTCAGTTATTCAATTTTCATATTAGACGAATGGTTAAGCCGTTACTTTCATTTTCATTAAAACGATCGCAAAGGCCCACTTTTAGTGTTACTACCATAACCTAAAGTGGACCAATAACGAGTAGCACCGTTGTTCGGAACCCACGTTAAGCTCTAGGTCCCCCTATAACTGGCTGGGTAAGCAAGTTCGAAGGTCTGAGGAAGGCAACGGCAATACCACCTGCAAACAGGACCATGCCTAGTAAAGTACTCTGGTGTTCAAACTAACCTTCGGATTGTTGACTGCTTTACCGTTTTTTAAAGCATGTACCATCATGCAGAAATGGCCCCACAGTCTAAGGCTGCTCCTGCCAAAGGTTTGAGTCCTCCTAAGGCACGGTGTGTGTGTTGTCCTAAAGTTAGTTTGAGTAGTTTGTAAGTCCAAGAACTGATGATATTAGCAATTGGTTTACAAACATTTTAAGATTTTGAATGAATGTACCTACGACATTTCCTAATTCTGAAACATCTAGGGATAAGTGTGCCTCGAAAACAGTAAGTGAGTTGGGGTGGCAAATCATTGGAACATTAATACTTTTTGTAAGGGTTTCATCATAATCACCAACTTTCTTCTCTAAATGCGGAGATTTGAACTTTTGAATATGGCAAATAGTAATGCGACGTAATATCTATGAGTGGGGAGGCAGGCGGGGGTGGGGTGTTTGAAGGGTTCCAAGGAGAATAAGTGAATACAAAATAATCAAAACTGTCAAGACAGTTTTGTAAGATTGCAGATGATATGGGCAGCATATTATTACATCATTCTGATGTATACAGCAGGTATACATGTGGGTGGGGAGGGCTGAAGCAAAACTAATTGTTTTCTTTCCTCAGATTAGATTTGGTGAATTCCAGAGATATATAGAAGTATAATTAAAAATTACACACAACCACAAGAAAACAAAAAATCATAACTTACAGAAATAGTGCAGGTTAAGATATTTCAGTGAGTGTGCAGGTTACGAAAGGTAGAAGTCAAGTGACATGCCGCATTTTCATCGGCTGCTACTAGATTCCAAAATGGCGCGCGTTTGTGGTTTCGTCCCTTATGCCGTATTGCACAGTTTACGAGCTCGTAGAAGTTACTGTCAATACCAGTGATTTCCACAGGAACACGCTCGAAGATGCTGCTCATAACCACTTTACTTTTGTCGACGACATCACACGATCGAAATCAAAGGGAAACGAGTTTTGCTGACAGGAAACAAATGACCTATTTGTTATTTAAACCTGAAGATCGGAATCCGAACTACTCCAATCGTAAACTCTTAATTTTAAACAATTTTCATAACAAGTACCATTAAATCGTAATGGTTGGAACCTCTGTAAATGAGAAAATATTTTCAAATTTGAAATATTCAAACCATTGGTTTTGTGTCCCAGCCTCGTCGCCGTGTTTGTGTCTCGTTCCGTCGTAGGTGTCGGTGGCCGAGTAGAAAAGTACCGACACAGGAATAAAGGAAGCACGCTTGTGCAGGTATGAAGGTGAGCAGCCAGTGGGACAGCAGAAACTAGAAACACTAGAGTAAATTAGAACGAGATATATGTTGTTGTTGTCTTCAGTCCGGAGACTGGTTTGATGCAGCTCTCCACAATACCCTATCCTGAGCAAGCCTCTTCATCTCCACATAAAAACGGCAACCTACATCTGTCTGAATCTGCTTACTGAATCCATCTCTTGGTCTTCCTCTTCGATTTTTACCCCACACACTTCCCTCCAATGCTAAATTTACGATTCCCCGATGTCTAAGAATGTGTCCTACCAAGCGATCCCTTCTTTCAGTCAAGGTATGCCAAAAATTTCTTTTCTCCCCAATTATGGTCAGTACCCCCTCATTAGTTATGTGATCCACCCACCTAATCTTCAGCATTCTTCTGTAGCACTATATTTCAAAAGCCTCAATCCTCTTCCTGTCCGCACTGTTTATCGTCCCATACAAGGCAACACTCCATACAAATGCCTTCAGAAAGGACTTCCTTAGGCTTAAATCGATATTCGATGTTAACAAATTTCTCTTTTTCAAGAATGCTTTTCTACCCATTGCCATTCTGCATTTTATATCCTCTGTACTGCGACCGTCATTTGTTATTTTACTGCCCAAGTAACAAAACTCATCTATTTCCTTTATTGCTTCGTTTCCCAATCTAATTCCTTCAGCATCACCTGATTTTCTTACACTGCACTCCATTACCCTAGTTTTGCTCTTGTTAATGTTCATCTTATATGCACCTTTCAGCACACTGTCCATTTCGTTCAACTGCTCTTCCAGGTCCTTTGCTGTATCTGACAGAATTACTATGTCGTCGGCAAAACGCAAAGTTTTTAATTCTTCACCCTGAACTTTAATTCCTTCTCCAAATTTCTCCTTGCTTTCCTTTATAGCTTGCTCAATGTACAAATTGAATAACAATGGAGAAAGACTACAACCCTGTCTTACTCCCTTTCCAACCCCTGCATCCCTTTCATGCCCTTCAACTCTGACAACCGCTGTCTGGTTTTTGTACAAGTTGTAAATAACCTTACGCTCCCTATATTTTACTCCTGCTTGCTTCAGACTTTGAAAGAGTGTATTCCAATCAACATTGTCAAAAGCCTTCTCCAAATCTACAAAAGCTAGAAATGTAGGTTTGCCTTTTCTTAATCTATCTTCTAGGATAAGCCGTAAAGTGAGTATTGCCTCCCGTGTTCCTACATTTCTCCTGAACCCAAACTGATCTTCCCCGAGGTCGGCTTCTACCAGCTTTTCCATCCTTCTGTATATAATTCGTGTTAATATTTTGCAACCATGACTTATTAAACTGATGGTTCTGTAGTTTTCACACCTGTCTGCACCTGCTTTCTTAGGGATGGGGATTATAACATTTTTCTTAAAGTCTGAGGGTACTTCACGTGTCTCATATATCTTACACACCAGGTGAAACAATTTTGTCATGGCTGGTTCTCCCAGAGACTTCAGTAGCTCTGAGGGAATATCATCTACTCCAGGGGCCTTGTTTCGACTTAGGTCTTTCAGGGCTCTGTCAAATTCTTCTCTCAGTACAGTATCTCCTATTTCATCTTCATCTACATCCTCTTCCCTTCCTACAATATTGTCTCGAATCTCATTTCCTTTGTAGAGCCCCTCTATATACTCTTTCCACCTTTCAGCTTTCCCTTCTTTGCTGAGAACTGGTTTTCCATCAGTGTCCTTGATATTCATAGAGCTGTTTTTCTTATCTCCAAATGTTTCTTTTATTTTCCTGTAGGCTGTATCTATTTTTCCCCTATTTATACATTCTTCTACATCCTTGCATTTGCCTTCTAGCCACTCCTGCTTAGCCATTTTACACTGCCTGTCAATCTCATTTCTTAGTCGTCTGTATTCCATTTTGCCTGTTTCATTTACTGCATTTTTATATTTTCTCCTTTCATCTCCTGTGATATCCAAGGATTTTTTTGTAGGTCTTTCCTTCCTACCTATTTTGTCCTCTGCTACCTTTCATCTCTCAATTTTACCCATTCCTCCTCTACTGTTTTATTTTCCCCTGTTTCTGTCAATTGTTGCCTAAAGCTCCCTCTGAAATTCCTAAGAACCTCAGGTTCCTTCAATTTATCCAGGTCCCATCTCCTTATTTTCCTACCTTTTTGTAGTTTCTTTAGTTTCAGCCTACAGTTCATAACCAACAAGTTATGGTCAGAGTCTATATCTGCCCCTGGGTATGTCTTACACTGTACAACCTGGTTCCGAAATCTATGTCTTACCATTATAAAATCTATCTGGTATCTTCCGGTGTCTCCTGGTCTCTTCCACGTATACAACCTTCTTTTGTGATTCTTAAACCAGGTGTTTGTTATAACTAAATTATGTTCCATGCAAAATTCTACCAGGCGGCTTCCTCTTTCATTCCTTTTGCCCAGACCATATTCACCCACTATCTTCCCTTCCCTTCCTTGTCCTACTACCGAATTCCAGTCTCCCATAACAATTAAGTTTTCCTGTCCCTTAACTGTCTGAATAATTTCCTTTAGCTCCTCATATATTTCTTCGATCTCCTCATCATCTGCAGAGCTAGTTGGCATATAAACCTGTACTACTGTTGTCGGTGTTGGCTTCGTATCTATCTTAACAATGATAATGCGATCACTGTGCTGGTCATAGTAGTTTACCCGCATTCCTATTTTCTTATTCATTATCAATCCTACTCCTCTGATACCCCCAATTGATTTTGTATTTATAATCCTGTACTCACCTGACCAGAAAACGAGATATATATTGCACAGAATTTATACAATACTTAACTTTTACATAGCTCAGTACGGCAGAATGCTGATACATAGTTGAGCTAGGGCCTGCCTAGTGCCTATCCGATAGCCAAGTCTTCACTGGTGCCTTTCTGATTCCCAAGTGTTAACTCGTTCCTATCTGATTCCCAAGTGAACGATGTCGTTCAGTGGTGGCCACGAGCGGAGTTGCAGCAGAGGGCGCTCGTGGCTGACGTCGTAAGAATGCCGGGCTGTGCGAGCATGGCGGCGCGCGGCGAAAGTATGTGGCGTGCACTTTGGACTTGTGCGACACCACAATTGGCTGTTCCAAGGCACTGAAATAAATTCAATGGCAAAGTTGAAACTGTGTGCCAGACAGGGATTGAAACCTGGATTTCTCACTCTAGGCTATCTGACCCATTGTCGTCCTGCCCAAATGCTCAACTTCTTGCTCACTACGATTGTCGTGCCCCGGCCCATTAATGCCTCGCACTCACAGTATTGCCAGAAACAATGGGGTTCACTTCTACATCCACACAGAAATTATCACTTGCATATATTTATACGGGGCATTTCAAAACGGACTTTACAACTTTGAAAATTCCTATTCATTTATTAAAAAGGGTTACAGAGCTGGTTTTAGTATTGTTTCAAAGGAAAACACACCGAGATTTACCTTCAACTAAGAGCGTTTGATGTGGCTTCCATCGGTTATCCTGTAGGCGTCTCGTCGGTAACTGATTTCTTCCCAAACTCGCATCGGTATTGCAGTCCACCAGCTTCTTTGCTAGAGCGCTCGGCGTGAGAATAACGCTGATTTATAGCGGTGTAGTTCCTCTTTCCACTAGCTAATTTGCCAGAGCGGCTGGCGTCTAACAATTGGAACCAGTTGCTTTGTTGAAGTGAGAATGAAGAGATGTATTGTTTTTGTGATACATATTTCTGATTAATAAAGAACATTATCTGTCAAAATTGTGTCTCATAATAACCACAACCCACAGCGATAATAGGGAGAGATGCCGATCCTATGCAAACGTCACAAAAATACTTATGCGTATGTTTGTATACGAGAACGCGAATAAATTCTCTAATATCATTGTGTGAAACATCTAAAAATACAAAAAGAACGGAACCGAGTTTTACTACTTAAATAATTACATAATTCCGGTAAAAGGCAGTAATTTTGAAGATGCGTTACATAGCCCAGCCGTGGCGTCCTCTATTATAATGAATGAAATTATGTCAAAATTTATACTTCCCATAAAATTACCAATTCTGTTTGGCGCTTAAAATAGCGGCGTCCTCGATTATAATGAATGAAATTACGTCGATATTTCTACTTTCCATAAGATTACCAGTTTTGCCTGCCGCTTAAAACAGCGGCATCCTAGATTATGATGAATGGAATTACGTCAAAAATATCTACTTCCCATAAAATTACCAGTTCTGCCTTGCACTTAAAATAGTGGCATCCTCGATTATAATGAATGAAATTACGTCAAAAAATTCTACTTCCCATAAAATTAAGTGTTGGCTGGCGCTTAAAATAGTAAAAATTTGGATAACCTTTATTGTATAATAAACTTCCTGGCGAGTATTTAGATGCCTAGTATGTACATATACCACAAATAAACTACGAAAATGCAAGGCTGATGCAGTAAGCTTATTTTACCATTTAAAACATTATTTCCTGCATTTCACACCATTTTACTTAAGTCCCTTGAAAAGCGTAAAAACGAGGTTCTACTGTATATACACCATATCTTTGATGAAGCCCCAGAAGAAAAAGTCTAGCAGTGCCAGGTCTGGGGGACAGGCAGGCCATGCAATTGGCGCAGCACGGCCAATCCCTTTACCTGGGAAACGGTCATTGAGAAAATCCCGGACGTCAGTCAGATAGTGTGATGGAGTGCTGTCTTGCATGAAGTAAACATTTCGTTCTCCATCTTCAATGATTTGTGGTATCAAAAATTGTTGCAACATATCTAGGTACACTATCCCATTGATGGTTTGTTCTTGGAGGGAAAAAAAAGGAAAAAAACTGGACGCGGTGGGGGGCTGTACATTTTCTTCTTGCTCAACGCACAAAAAACAGTCACCTTAGGGCTATCATGAGCATGTTGCAATGTTTCATGTGGATTTTCACTGCCATGTGTGTTAACCTTGCCACTTGAGTGAAAAGTTGACTCGTCAGAAAAGATTATGTTGTCCAAGAAATGTTCAGCATCCACTTGGTCTAACTTATCTGCACAGAAGTTCTACCGGGCAATCTTATCGGTGTCTTCAATTGCTTGTAAAAGCGACAATCTGTACAGTTTCAAATGGAAATGTTTTCTCAACACACGACAGAGTGATGTATGTGGGACTTGCAGTTCACGAGATGCATGTCGAGTCGATTTCGTAGGGCTGTTGACAAAACTCTCACTTGCTCAATGACTTCGTCAGATGGACTTTGACGACCTGGTACTTACTTATGTCTTACTGAGCAACCTGTTTCTACAGAACATTTATGCCTCTCATAAAGCGTATGCCTACTAGGAGGATCTTTGGCATACTTGGTACGAAATTTACGTTGAACTGTTGCCACTGATTTTGATTCTTCATACCAAAATACACAGCTAGCACGGTTGGGTCCAATGAAGGCAGCTATCTTTAATGTAACTGCCGCTAGCGCTTGTTGTGGTGTGATTTTGCATTAGCAAACTACACGAGTCAAAACTTTGTGTTTTCCTTTGAAACAGCACTAAAACCATCTCTGTACCTCTTTAATAAATATATATAAATTTTCGAAGATGTAACGTCGCTTTTGAAACACTGTGTAAATGTAAATTATTTTGTTGACCCTAAATTGCACAGGGACCAATAAAATAACAGTAATCGGAGCTGATGTGGATGGATTTAAGTGTCAGCTTTTCCTGCACACAGTTAGAAAGTACAACAGTAAGTGTTTCAATGAGCCTCTCACATCAGCTGTTCGGTGCAGTACTTACTCTTGGAGGAAGTGCCGTCCTCCTGGTTGCGGGAGTTGCTGACCGCTTTGTCCTGTATCTCCGCCTCAAACCTGGCCAGGTCAGAATCGAGGCGCCGGATGTGCTTGTCCACCTGAAACCGCGCAAAAGGCCAGCAGTAGTACAAAAACTGTCAGCCTGATTTAAATGTACAGAAATGAGGAACTGTTGGCTTCACAAAATGCATTTTAATGTCTGCAATGTTAATGAGCCACAACTCGTACAAATACTCAGACATAACAATGTGTCCGTTTTTTTACCTTGCATTTCACTTTTGATACACAACAAGTTCTGACACATGAAGTTCAGTTAATTACTTTGTAGTAATACTCCACTCTAAGATTTACTACATTTCAGAGATCAGCACCATAACTGAAAGAATAACACTGTCCCAGTATTAAAACTGTTTGGAACAGCTGTAAAATGCTTCTGCACAAAAAAGGTGATTATGTTCTTTGACAGTAAAGTGTGTCACCGGGTGCCACAAACCTCATTCCGACTTCCTCAGCAAAAATTTTGGCATACGAATATATGCGTACTCTTAATGCAGAATGTTGTGAATACTTTTCCCCAGTTAAGCTCTCATAGTCATGAATGCCGTCATCATCACTTGTTCTAATAATTTTAAATTTGTGTACTGGATTATTAACAGCAATTGAAGGGTTTATTACAAAAACTGGACAAGTCCAAAAACAGACTTTTTGAGCTAACACTGCCTGGCTCTTCTCTGTTACGACACCTATATTCTGGTGGAATTTGTTTCAGCAAAAGCCACACAAATTCAAAGATATATGCATTTGAAAATCTGTTGGTTCTACAAAAAAGCAAACTAGTCCCTGGTTATTTCAGGAAAATTGTTGAAGCCCATACACTGCCTCATTCATTCCAGTTGACGACTTCATAGACATTGAACAAGTTAGTGAGGCATTCAGTCTGAAAATGCCTAAACCTCCACTCAGACTACAGCAGGTACGAATGATTCGCATTGATGTGGAAGACAAGTTTTGTGTCTCATTGTGGAACTCTCACTTTGGCCCATGGAATAGACATACCATTGCCATGAGAAGTAGCAATACAGAATGTACTACTATAGATCCTCATAAGTTGTACGTGAAGAATCCAAGTATTCAACCAGATAAAGCAAGATATCTTTGTAATTTGATACAGATTCTGCAAGAAGAAAACAAAGGCTTCTACATGGAAATCCTTTATGCTACCCCAGACGAAGATTGTAACAAAGGAGGAGGAGTTGGAAGTTGATGGTGCTGATGACAGTGATGGGTGTGAGGATGAATGACTAATAATGGGAACCATAATCTCTGTTCCCAGTTCATTGTCAATAAAATAATACTGTATTTTCTTCATTGTTATGTAGTCATTGAAAACATTGTGAAATTTCAATAAATTAGTTCAGTGTAAAATATTAGAGTTTTTATATTTCTCAATTTTCTACAAAAACTGGAGAAGAAAAAACACTAATTACAAATAAACTATAGGCTTCACACTTTAAAATGAACATTGACAAAAAAAGTGTTCCTATTTAACATGCTCTGAATATCTTTTGGATGCTTTTCATGCATTATATTAAAAGGTGGAAAGTTTTTCTTCATTCCTGAAAAATCGCTATTTTGTACTTATCCAGTTTTTGTAATAAACCCTTCAATTGATTATGTCAGCATTTTATTGTTCATACTGGTATATTTTAATGATCATTTTAACTTAACTGAGAAGCGAGAACTGCACTTACTGAATTGCAAGTGAGGGGTACAAAACCAACAACCTATCTATGTGTGGTTATACAATACTAACAGCTAAACCTGATTATTCTCCAGGTGAATTATAATAGAACATAATATTCTATATGACAATAAAGCTAATTTCCTGTATAAAACCTTTTCTGTCTGTATAAAAATGCTTATTACAGTATATTTAATGTATAAACTTTAATCACATGAAATTTTCTGTATAGTTAATAGTTAACTCTTTTATATATTAAAATACATAAATAAAATAAAAGATGTAAATTCTCCTCAGAGATGATAAATTATTTTTCAAAAGAGATAGATTGGCTGGCCAGCACTTACCTTTGAGCTGTACCGCCGATAGTTACACAAATGAAGAAAAAGAAGAAAAAAAAAAGGGGGGGGGGGACGAAAAAGGACAAACTTTCGGAACAGAGTTCCTCCCTGAGGTGGGAGAGAAGGGAAGAAAAAAGGATGGGAACAGAAGGGTAAGGTAATTCACAACCTAGGTCATGAAGGTGGTGTTTGAGGAGTGTGGACGTCAGAGATACTGCTACTATTGGCCAGTATTATCACATAAAAAAAAAAAACCTCTCTCTCTCTCTCTCTCTCTCTCTCTCTCTCTCTCTCTCTCTCTCTCTCACACACACACACACACACACACACACACACACACACACACACACACACACACACAAATATACACGCACGAAAAAAGGTTGGTATCAAAACCATTCAAAAATCACACTCCACATCACAGAAACACCACACAAACTAATGCAACACCATAGAGCCACCACAACAAGAAAAAATGGTGATGTAAACAGTGCTGTTTTACAGCAAAAATCACACAGAAGACCATAAAACATAAGAACACGCCACAAACAAACAAGCAGCAACACCACAGCTCAAATGTAAGTAAGCCAAAACAGCCACATAGAAATAATATCAATATAATTTCCAGGCTAATGTAAGCCTACAATAAACCAGTCAGTTTTCATAAACAAAAATGTCTTGTTGTTTGCAGATGACAGGCTGTCAAAACTTTTCATTCCACAATTAATGCACATGAAAATCCTGCAAATGACACAATGTAAGTACATTGAATAAATTAGGCCTAAAACATCTAACAAAATTGTCAAACCAAAGAACTCGAGCAAACGATTGTATAAGCAAAATATGTAACATCATGTTATAGAAAATAAACGCCAGAAACCCACGGAAGATGGCACAATAAGTGCCAAAACTAGTTTGGGTATTAAAACAAAACAAAGTGTCTCGCATAAGGTGGAATCAACCACAAACCAGAATTCGAACTGTCACCACTCTGAAGAGTAACGCCAATTTACCTGGCGGGGGAGGTGTTACGGCAACACAGAAAGCCAAGTCAGAGTGGGAGATGAATGGGTAAAAACCATTTGTACAAGTGGCAGGGACAGTCAAAGTTCAACAACATCAGACACACTACCGGAAGCCAGGCCGATCACGTGCAGAGCTGACGGGCAGCTGTGCGCGGGATAAGCAAGAAGTCACTGTAGATAAAGGAGGGACCTCATTTGTATACTAATTCAGGAGCTTTGCGGGATGGGCCACAATTAAAATAATTGAAGCTACGTGGGGACTAGAGAGAGAGAGAGAGAGTGTGCAGGAAGAGGGAGAAAGAGAGAGAGCTCCTGGTGGGGACGGCACTACTTCACTGATGAAATATTAAATGCTTTGAATAACTGGACATCACCAGTTTGGATTTTTTGTGATCTCTTAGAGGTTTATGATTGTGTAAATCATGGGATTCTTCTAGATAAGCTTAAGTATTGTGGTATAAGTGGGACAGAGCACAAATAGTTTAAAACATACTAACTGGAAGAGTGCAGAAAGTTGAAATAAGCAGTTCACATGTTATAAATGAAACAATTAATTCTTCTAACTGGGGAGTTATCAAAAATGGGGTCCCACAAGTTTCGGTCTCGGCTCCTTTGCTGTTCTTAATATATAAATGACTTGCCATGTTACATTCACGAAGATGCCAAGCTAGTACTTTTTGATGATGATACAAGTATAGCTATCACACCTGACAAACAGGAATTAACTGATGAAATTGTAAATGATATCTTCCAGAAAGTTATTAAGTGGTAGCTGAACTCAAATGTTTCAGGAGATCTTCAATATGTTTCTTCCAATTCAGTCCCTCGTCAATGCAAATATCTCTGACCCTCCACTCAGCTTCTGAAGAACTACTGAACAAATTGCACAATTACAGCCGATAAGGTGACGAGTAGCCCTCGACACCACGTCGGCCGAGGCGCTGGTGGGGTCGAAGGGAAAAGAACAAAACTCGAGAGGAGAGCACTCTGCAGGGCGTGTGGGTGGACGTCGACCGAAGTGGCGACAGCTGCTAGGAGGCCGTGCTAGGCGGACGCTGTAGGAGGACTTAGCCGATTGACTGTGGGCAGCAGCTACTGGAATCTGTCTATAGTCGTGTGGGTTTGGGACTTAGAGAAATTCCGTTAGCACAGACGGAACGGTGCCTAGTCACCGTCTCTGGACTCAACTTTTACGGTTAGGTGGACAGCTCCCAGCCAAAGTGTGTTAGGACTTTCTTTGTAACTTCTCAAAGTTCGGTGTTAATTATCTCGAGAATTCTTTCACTCAGCGACCTTACCGTCACTGTTTTAACTCCTTAGCTAGGTCAATGTCGCCCTCTCAACTAGGCCAACCAGCTAAGACTTCTCGTTATGAAGCTGTGTCGCCCAATCCCGGGCAAAATCCACGTTTGGGACGCTTCAGTATTTCACTTGTCGTGTCATATCATATTAGCAGTAAATGTTACATATTCATGTTCTGTGTCATTATTCCCATTTCTGTGTCTTTGCTAGGATCTGTTGTCTTTATCATTGTACCCTCTGCATATTTATTTCATTTTTTGTCTCTCCTTCCTCATTTTTCCCTATTGTAATGCCCATTTGATTGCTGCCTTTCTGATTGCCTCTCAATGGTGTATCTGCTCTAAATATTATAATAAACTTAACAATCAAATGTTTGTGTGGTGCCATTTCAGAGTAAAAAAAAAAAAAAAAAAAACCAACGAAAGTCAAATTTATGAACAGTTGGCTAGTATGAGCCACCTTATCAATTGTAATCACCCAATGAACTGGAGGCATGTCCTGACGTCATTGGAAAAGAGGTGGGGCCATCTGTATGGCGTCAGAGTCAGGCCTGGCACAAGCGATCACAACAGTACTAAAGATTCCATCACAGTCGTGGCCACGGGACCGTCACAATGTCTAAATTAGCACTTGCCGCATTTCCGTCACACGATACGCACGTTATGAAGATGCTCACATGTTTGTAAGATTATAAGCTGAACCATAGATAAATAGCCAGCACATACGGCCTGTGGGCAGAGAACATTACTACACCAAAGAGTACTCACTGTGCTACAGTGTTCCGCAGTGCCTCAAGAGTGATCACTACAGACTCCTAGGAAACAGCTTGTTTACGGGCCATCAATTATTGTTTATGGCATAAGTCAGGCACATAGTCTGAAGCATATGGCAGCCGTGTGTCATGGTGGTGTGGTTTTGGAAGTGGTCCTGTGGCATGCTGGGACAAATTAATGTAGGTCAGTTTTTTATTATTTTATTTTATTTTACGTTCGTCCAGTGAGACAGCCACGTTCCGGAGAAAAAAAAAATGAAATATATAATTTTTACCAAGCGGCTCTTTTCATTACACATTATCAATGTGAGTGATTAGTATTTCTAATTAAAATTAGAGGGCTCAACAGGCGGATGTGGGAAAATTTAGTACCTTTCAACTGAATCACCGGCATGGTCAATGTAAATGAATTGTGTTGTATTGTAAAAAGGTAATGACAATTTCGTAACAAAATTTCTCTACGATAAAATTTTACCTGCCACCCCTGGTGGCCTCATGTGGTTATGTTGGCAACATCAATAAGATGGTAGAAAATCTTTGTTAAGATGTTAATATTATTAGAACTCTACATAGGATGTCTTGATTAACATTTTGTACATATCAAGAAGTAAATAAATAATGCTATTCCCACTCTATGGTTAAAAAGGTTCTTGTATGTTGTGATGTGACCATGTGATTATTTTTATTTCAGAATACCATCACATAGTTAATTATCTTCTTTGTGTGTAGTTTATCGTAGTAGATACTGGTATAGGTCCAGATACACAGTGCCTCTAATAAGTTATTTCCAAAGTTAAGGTCAATCAGACTTCTTCCCTATGAAGGTTACACTCGGAAAAGAAGCAGTATCATAGTTCAACTTTGTCTCAATTACTTAAATTAGAAAACAGTTAGTTTATATTTGAACCATATCAAGAGTTTATTGTACCCTTTGTATATCACCAATACGTCAAACATTTGGTTCACAGTCTTACCTCCAGTTATTACACAAATTCTTGATACAAGTTTAGAACATGTTAACAATTTGGGTCAACTCTAGTAACTAATTACAAAACAAAACACCATCAACAGCTACAATTTCACATCTCTTTACTCCACATATCCACATAGTTCATTCTAGTACACAGTGTTTTTTAAATATGTTTTCCATGAGAAGTAGGAGGTCCCTGTCTGGGTATTCAGCTGTGAAAGAAATAGCCCAGGACAGTAATAGTCCAAGCAAAAAACCTCCACAAATACCCAAAACTAATCAATTTGGTCATCTTGTCTAGATAGGGAAAGTATATAGTGCTCGAGACACTACAATGTACCATTGCCTGCTCAGTACAAGTAATTGCCATCGTAAAATGAGCATTTCATGACAAAACTTTTGTGTTGTCACACGCTCGGCTAATGTCAACATTACATGATTGCCTAGTTAATCATGTGAGGCCACCAGGCCAGTAAGTAAACCTTCTCCGCTAATAAAACACGGGACATACACTATTCAATAATGCCGCTGCACAGTATAACCTCACTCGAGTCTAAACATGTCATCAAATCACCAGCCGTAGTCATGCGAAAGTGTAACACGCTACCGCAAACAGTCAAACCAGACACTTGCTTCAAATAAGGCAGTATTAATTCAGTCCATCATTCCTCAACTCTTGTTACATCAAAGTGGCATACCATCAAATACACAAAATGTAGTGTGTTCCAACCTACAAGCGCTACAAGAGCACCACTAACACTTGTTCCCACTGCAGGCCGAATAACTAAACAAACAGTAAAACCTATGTACAGGGTGTTTCACCAAGTGTGTGTGCGCCTCTGCAACTTATAAAATAATAGGTAACGGGAAATTTTAATGCGCTAGGTCAACACAAGACATGTTACACTTTCTGCGGAGCTATGAACATAGTTTATTGTATCATTTTCCAAAGAGTTACAGCACCTAGATATAATTTTTTAAATGGAACAATAGTTTTTTTCTATCATGTTCAAGGAGACCACCCAAACTGTCGGCTATAAAAGCGCGATATAACTCACCTGTCACTGTACTTGGGAAGTAGTGTGGACTGATGATTTCATCCCCAAGGATTCCACACCACACATTAATAGACCACCTAAGTTGACGGTCGACAGGTCGTACCCACCGAGGATTGTCTGTGGCCCAGTAGTGCACGTTATGGCGATTCACTGCACCATAATTTGTGAACGAGGACTCATAAGAGAACATAACACTTTGTAAAGACTCCAGCATGAAATTATGCATGGCCCATTTACAGAATGTCACTCTTGCACGGAAATCGTTCCCATGCAGCAACTGGGTCAGTGACAGGCGGTACGGGTGAAACCAGTGGATGTGTACTATACGCCACACAGATGTGAGACTGACACCAGCAACTGCAGCAACGGCTTGTAAGCTGACATGAGGATCGTGGTGTAGTGCAGCTAAAACAAACACCTCCGTCTCCTCACTTCTTGCAGGTCTTCGTCTGTTACTGCGGCGCATTACCAAGCTGCCTGTTTCCCGAAGTCGTCGTTCGGCACGTAAGAATGTAATGGCTGCTGGGGCTCTTCGCCTAGGATATCTCACGGCATACGCCGTGGCTGCTACAGTGGCATCGTGTGGGCACTCGCCGAGCATCAGCAACATGTCAACGTACTTGTTCGTGTACGCCATTGTCATCTGATGTCAGTAACTGTGGTATATTGAGCCCCGGTTGTTTGTGTGGCTCCAACTGTCGGGTATACGGCCGTGTGCGGCGACAGTCGGCAGTCTAACAGTGCATCGAGGAAGCTTCTCGCTCAGTGACACCGGCGACGTTACAACTCGGCCGCACCACATTTAGAAAGCGCATTGCATTATGCGCAGTGTTTGTGGTATCCGCCCCTGAAACTTCGAAGGGTTGTAGCTCCCAAACTAATAGTGATAGGAATGTAGTTTAAATTGATTTGGACGCAGCTGGTTTCAACGAATCCAATGCAAGATAGAAAAAAAACTATTGTTCCTTTAAAAAAATTATATTTTTGTGCTGTAACTCTTTGGAAAATGACACAATAAACTATGTTCATAGCTCCACAGAAAGTGTAAGATTTCTTGTTTTGACCTACCGCACTAAAATTTCCAAGTTACAGAGGCAAACACACTTAGTGAAACACCCGGAGAGATTACACAATCAAACAAATCCTCAGGCACTGGCCAATGCACGCTAACACAAGTGTATTTCGAGAGCCGAGACTTGTGGCGATACTTACCAGCTCGTAGGTCTGGATGGCGAGCTGCACCTTGTCATCGCCGTACTCCTTGGCCTTGTCGAACAGGTTCTGGATGTTGTTCATCTGCTCGCGCCGCCGCTCTGCCGGCATCGTGCGCACCTGCTGCAGGTACTCCCCGGCCAGCTTGTCAATGTTGCGCATCAGGTCCTGTGCCCGCTTGTCCAAGTCCCGCATCAGCATGAAGTTCCGCTGCAACTCTATTGGCAGGTGCTCCAGACCTGCAACGTAAAGTGACCTCCCTTGCAAAATCTGTAACTACCGTATCGGTCCCAGTAAGTGCTGCTCACCCTTAACCCTTGGTCAGCAACATCTGTCTCATAGGCAGATATAAAATTTCTCGGCGTATATTTCGGATGTGATCATTTTATCTGATATTTAATAATATAGTGAGGACAGTTTACTACTCACCGCAAAGACGTGGCGACGAGCTGCGACAGGCACATACAAAAGACACACACATACAACACATTCAGCTATCGGCCATGGCCATGGCCATGGCTGAATGTGTTGTATGTGTGTGTCTTTTGTATGTGCCTGTCGCAGCTCGTCGCCACGTCTTTGCGGTGAGTAGTAAACTGTCCTCACTATATTATTTATTCCAACCTGGACTTTCCATTATTATATTATCTGATATTTAGCAACACTTCATTTGTCAGTTGAAATTCTTGTCATGTGGGTGGCACTGTTTCATTTCCACAACACTGCCATTTTATTCTCACATGTTTGTCAAACACACTGTCTCACATATGGACATTACCAAAGTTAAAATTTTTTCCTCTGGATAATGGATATCACTTTAAGTGAGTCACACTTTCCTCTGCTGTACTCCTTCCTTTACAGATCTCATTATTTATATAAACAAATAAAAAAAATCAGAAAACGGATGACTTAGCCAAAGTACCGGCTCGTCGATAGACAAATAAAATCACACGTATACGAGCTTGGTCGCTTCTTCAGGATAAGAGGAAAAAAAGGGGAGGAGAAAGGGAAGGATATGGGTTTTAAGGAAGTGGAAAAGGAGTTATTGCAATCCCAGGAGTGGAAGGACTTACCTTAGGGGGAAAAAAGGAAGGTAAACAAATACACCCACACATACTCACCTAGGCAGACATACCCCCCCCCCCCCCCCCCCCCGCAAGGTAAGTCTTTCCTCTCCCGGGATTGGAATGGCTCCTTACCCACTCCCTTAAAACCCTCATCCTTTCCTTTTCCCTCTCCTTCCCTACTCTGCCTGAAGAAGCAACTAGGCTGCGAAAGCTTGCACGCGCGGTTGCGTGTGCGTGTTGCTTTATTTATGTTACTATGACAACCTGTGCTGCTTCACCTGGTAAGTACTTCTACTTTTTATGTATATTTTTCCTGCTAGGAATTTTTCCTCTATAATATTCATTACCATATTTATATATAGTTATTAGTGGAAGGGTACCTCATGAAGAAGCATAATACCGTTGCATTTCACTTTAGCATATTTCAAAAAGAGTGATGATGTATATTGTTTAGAAGATTCTTATTTTCCTAAGGAAGATCAAACATGATGTCCATATTATGAGTAGTTCTGAAGTAAACATGAATGAAACTCTCAGTATGTCAGAGTTAAGAATGTTGTGTTAACAACATGGGAAATGATAACACCGAAGTTGACACAGCTTACCATGACAAACTGTTTCACTCAGATTATCAGACCATCCAGACATTACAAACAAATACGGTAAAAATTGTAATGTCTTCATGGCTAGGCCCTACCAGTAGTTCGTCACTGATATTTTGACTGAGGTCTGCAAACGGAAGACTACAATTTTTTCTTTTGCAAGACTGGACCTAAACCCCTACAACACTTTCTGCAAATGTCTAAATGGGATTCATTTTTCATGAAACCTGGCCTCTAAAACAATGTTAAGTCTCACAGATGATTCTCATGTTTCACGATATGAAAAAAGGAAGACAGATGATCTCGTATAAGTTATGTCTAACATTTTGAACATCTTTTTAACAATGGAAAATCTGATAGTAATATCAATAATGGAGGATAGGCAACAACTTACTGTAAAGAGGCTCAATGAGCTGCTGACACGAGAATAGATAATCACATTCACACAACTTAAATTTTTGGCCCTGGCCTTCATCAGAAAAAGATGGCCGGACATTATAGTCTCGTGTGTATAGTTGTCGGAATGACTGCGTAAATGCATGTTTCTTTTTCTGACAAAGGCCATGGTTGAAAATTTAAGTTGTGTGAATGTGATTAGGTATCCCATTTTCGTGTCTGTAAGCATCTCAGCAAGCCTCTATGGCGAGTTCTTGATTTTCAACATCTTTATTTCTAAATATCAGAATGTGTATTCCATTGTAGCTCATGTATGTATTCTGTTCTACATCTACGTAAATACTCTGCAAGTCACATCTAAGTGCATTGGAGAGGCCTCATTGAACCACTTTTCTGATATTTCTCTATAGTTCCATTCTCTAGTAGCCCGCAGGAGAAGTTAATACCTATATCTTTCCTTTTCTGGCCAGATTTCTCTTATTTTATTATGATGCTCATATCTCCCTACATAGGTGGATGCTGACAAAATATGTTCGCATTCAGAAGACAAAGTTAATGAAAGAAATTCCACAAATAGGTCTTACTGAAACAAATAATGCCTTTTTTAATGATTAAATGTTGTACTAATGAGAGTCTATCCTGTTTAGAAGCAAATGCCAATTAAAAATATCTGTGTCCAAGAAACATGTTAAATCTGGCATAAGGGTCATGTGCTTCAGAGATACACATTCATCATATTTATGATATGAACATAATATGGAAAATTTGGTAATCTGTATAGGTCTATCTGCGATGGATCTCACCATTAGTGTCAATTTTTCACATGCTACCAACTAAGGATTCATGATTTGACCTATGAGGATTTGGGGGAATGGAATACTGATTATACAGGAATTGAACTAACAAATCATTAACAGAGAGTGTGACTCACCTGAAGACTGGGTTACTGCCCATCAGCTTTGATCCATGACGTCAAGGCACCGTGATAGTTTTGAGGTGTGTGTGTGTTTATAGAAGGCACGAGTAATTATATGGTGGCTGAGTTAAAGACAATAGTTTGTTTACAAACAGAACAGATTTTATATTAATATTTTGTGTTTAAAAAGTGATTGTACTGTCCCTCTGATGGTAAGGTATAGGTTAAAGGTATTTTATTCACATGCAAGTGCCGAAGTCACAAATTTCTGGACTGAGACCTGTGATTTATGGTACATTCTGTTTGTCTGTAATTTACGACGATAACTAAAGATTATTTATTATCCACAATACAGAAATATTAAGATATCCCAAGTACGGGTTTTCCAACACGATGATGTCATGGGTCAAAGTTGACAAGTGGTATCCCAGTCTTCAGTTATGGCCAGAGTGTCGACAAATTATATAGGTAGTGTGAGATATATCTCATGTCACTGCTTGACTAACTCATGGGTCAATTTGTATGACACATCCCAAGGCATCAAGAAATAGTCATTTTAATAATGGGTAATGGTCTGGAGGGTAAAAATGGCTCAAAAACTGATGAGGCCACTTCCACTAATGAACACTAAACCATCAGTTTAAATAAAAAAATAGTTGGCATCTCAAACTGGAATCATTTGTACTGGAGATACATAAAAATAAATATTCTGACAGAGGCGGAAGTGCTGTTACTGGCAACAACCTTTGCATATTCTTTGAAAACTCAGTCAGAGTGAGGTGAATAATGTTTCGTGTTGACCATGAAATAAATAATTAGGCTAATGATGTTAATCGTCGACATGTTCTTGAATGCACTCTTGTCCGGTCAGTAAATTAACTAGGCCTAGCTTCGTAAAGTGGATATTTCATTGCCAACATTAGGAAAAAAAACTCTGTTGCTATGGGTAAAATTTAATGGCAGATTCTAGTAAATAAATAAAACCTACAGAAATGAACCTGAACTTTAAGATGGAGCCAATAAGAAAACCACTTATACAATGTGATCATTTATTACAGAAACTTACAAGTTAAATAAGTCTTTCGCACTATTTCAAAATGAAATGCTCTCCCCTACAGATTGATAATGTCATTAAAATGGTTCGAATAGAGCCTTCGTGGTAAATGAGGCAATAGTATGAAGATTGGTTTTGCCCAAGAGTGCTTTACTAGGCATGGTCCTATTTGGAAGTGGTATGCCATTGCCTTCTTACAACCTTTGTACTGACTTACCCAGACAGTTATATGGGGACTTTCACTATAGCCCTAACAAGGATTCCTGACCTTGGCACAACAAGACATCACTGCCAGATGTGAAAAAAGTGAAAGATAAAAATCCTATGAGTGGGGATTAAACCTGCGACCCTTGGATTTTTAGTCAGGCATTCTACCACCGAGCCACTTCGTAAACCACCAAAAGGTTGAGTTGATAACACGAAAATATTATCAAAATAAAATTCAAGAAACTAATGGGAACTCCAAACAATTGAGTTTTGGGCCTGGGATGATGTTATCAAAACCTCACCTCAAAATATCTTCCAACAACAGGAAAATGGGGAATTTAATCAGATTACAAAATTGCACATTATACATTGTTAGTTCTGTCACACTAGGCCTACAATAAAACATTTAGGCTCACCACCCAATCTAACCTTGGATATGGTGTAAGCTGCAGCTCAGTCTGCCATCAGTCACATAAATTTCAATAGTAATAATAATAATAATAACAATAATAATAACAACAATAGGGGATAGTGTAGAACACAATCCCAAGACATTGTGTACCCTCAATGGGATGGCTTTTTCACTGCATATACTTGAAGATAAAATAAACAAGCCAATCTGACCTACAAGAAATAAACATACTATTGGTATCTACAACCAAAACAAACAAAAACCATCTCAAATGACAATCTCAAGAACATTACAACAACAGATCTACATTTTTCAAGATCATTTTGGAATGCACATTTATTGACAAAAAATGTTTCACATGTTTGATGCAATGGCCATAAACAAATTTACAATCAGAAATTTAAATCAAACAAATACTGTAAAGTCAGACTTTCTTATAGGCCTAGATTTAATTGGCTCATGTGACCACAAACAGAATGGGTAATACTGATAACAAAAAAAGACAGTTTAAAATTCCATCAACAGTGTGGTCATTAAGAGATGGAATATTGGTGTAGGTAATATGAAGATATGAAAAGCTACCTACAATTCTCAAATATTACAGGGATTTCATGCTTCCAAATCAATCAGTAACACTCACAGAACTATAATAGTTCAAATTAAAATCTGGTGTCAAATATAACTACCTAACTTCTGTCCATAACAACCTGTAGCTAATACATCTATTTCTGGCCAGGTATTTAGTAAGGTTTTTAAATTGGAGGGAGAAATGGGAAGAGGTATTTCAAACATCACACATAATGAGAATTTTTAGTTGTAATGACTAAAAAGCGTCTTTTCCCTGTATTTTTCCTAATTATAAATCAGGGATTGCTAAACATAATTAATAGGCAGTCCAGCATAGTGTACGTTACAGCTACAAAAATTACTTCCCATATTTCTGGTCACAGTGTTATCTCGACATAACTCGATAATGGAGTAGGGTCAATAAACTACATTAAAATGTAATAGCAAAGGAGGTAAACGTAATTAAAACCAATTTTATCAACTTATTTGGGCTTTTTTGTTTCATTAAATCGGTCCACGTATGACTGCGACTAGTCTTCTCGAAGTTTCGAGAGTGTACCTGTAATTGACTATTGGATGACAGTTTTACATGTAAATATTGAAACTGAGGATAATACATTCGTTTTCAAACATCTTACTTCAGTTTTCCCCCTTACGTCATATTCAGAGGCACAGTAATTACTTACTGTCTAAATAATGTTCCAAATACAGTGCACACGTCATTGTTGCGACTGGAAGAAAATGTTATATACAAATATAAAAGAGCATTATTTATCCGTATCACACCAAAATGTCCATCTTCATGTTCACTTTTCAGGTCTCTGCAGTTTTTCAGTTCATTACAGCAATTTTGACCAACCAAACGGTTAATTTCATACAGCTCCCAGCTAACAGTCGATACCTCGTTATGTCATCTCTGGAACACAGCCAACTGAACAACGTTTATTAGTTGCCAACATCTCAGATGTGACACATACATGTGTCCATTTAATTTGGACAAACTGGAAGACAAATAAGTGAGAGGCGTGTGTCAAAAGGTTCGTGCGTGAAATTCCGTGACGTTTGTAATTTGATGAACAGTTCTCATAAAAAAGAGAAAAAAAACAGGGTGTCTTCTCTTGAAACGGAGTCATTATTTGCAGTTTGTTTCCCCTATGGTGGAACAAGTTCCTATATTTACATCTAAGCAAATACTGATTTCAATCATTCTCTTCTGTGTCATACGCAAGTGCTTGGTAGGGAAGTGAAAATTATCACCCGCTATAGAGATATCAACCTGTTGAACTTCTGATTAATCTAGCTGACATCTGTGCGTTCTTTCGACAGTTAATCGATATCGAAGGGTTAAAAGTTGAAAAAGTTGTATTAAATTGAAAAATATGAAGTTGTACGCGCTGAATATTCTATATAAAGGGCCAAATGGCGCAGTTTGGCTGAAAACGGCATACGAGTTGGCCAGCTTCAGTTATTTTCAAAGAAGCAGCATCCAAGAGTTTATGGCATTTGCGAGCAAAACTATAGTTGAGAGGACACACACACCAGCGAGGCAGTCAGTCCGTGAGAAAGGTACGAATAGCTAACGTTTCTGTATTTTACGTAATATTAAATGGTTTTTTTGTACAACTTGTGCTTATATGGTAGGGGGGGAAGAGATGTGCTGCTCACATGCCAACAGGTTACGCCAGACGCACACAGTGCGGAAGGAAGTGTTTCTACAGCATAATATATACCCAAAAATTGCAGGTTAAGATAATTATCACATATAACTAATTAACACAAAAGTAGCTTAGGCGCATAGATATTGAAATTGTACATACAATCTACTAAACCTACATGGTACAGTTGAATAGACCTATATTTTTTATGTAGTGAAGAACCTTTGTTGAGGTACAGAAAACTTCGTAAATCAATGGTGCGCGCGCACACACACACACACACACACACACACACACACACCGAGACAGACAGACAGACAGACAGAGAGAGAGAGAGAGAGAGAGAGAGAGGGGGGGGGGGAGGGAGGCAGTGTTCTGTTTAGACGGCTTGTGCTGAAAATTAATACCATTGACGCAATAAAACACTTCGGAAAATGTACCATGCAACACTTAATTGAATTCACTGACCCGTTAGATCTTGGCATATTTCATTTTCAATTAAACACACGAGATAATTGTGTAATATTCTGCAAATTTTTCCCTAACCAGTACTACTTAGACCTTTAGCAATAAATATTGACAATCATTCTGACACCTTCAAGATTTACATAAAAACTACCAAAGACATTGTAATATCTGCCAGTTCACAACATGCAGTTAGCCAAAGCATGCAGCATTTCACTCCATGATCAATCCTTTATCATAAGTCCCCGTGGGTAAAGGAAACTTCCAAATTAAATACTGGTACTATCAAACAAATAGCAACAAACAATGGCTGCCCCTCCCCATCTTGATAGATCCCAAAATGCACAAGAAACAAAGTCACTACTCTTATTTACCCTGTTGTTAACACAGCACCCCAAGACTCTACTAAATGGTGCACATTTCTATATTGAGGAAAAGTATCTCTGCATGTAGCCAGAAAACGTCAAATTTCAGGACATTCTTGTATGTACACAACGCCATTAGTCACTTTCTTCCCAATGTTAAAGACAACATTCCAGCCTTGGAAAAGAGTGGAATGTACAAAATTACTTGCAACTGTGGCAAATTTTACATTGGTCAGTCAGGCAGGGTAATATGCACAAGATTGAAAGAACACAACTTAGGAAAGAAACCGCAACATTTGCATACCACCTGTTAAAAGAAGGCCACAGCTACAAGGTAACACATGAAGTCCTACACCATATCCAGAAAGGAAAGAAAATGAACTGCTTTGAGATATTGGAAATTTATAAACATATGTCAAATTCCCCAGACCTTGTACTAAATGATCAAGCACAAATGCTATTCTTGCTATGTCTGTCTCCATAATCTAACCAGGCCACATAAACTACCCACTACTGTTCAGCTACCTCAAGTCCCTACTACAGGCCCATAGCTTCATTACTTTCTGTGATCACAGAAGTTAAACTACTTAGCAGATACCAATTGTAATCTATTATTTTACTAATAAAATTCACCATTTAAGCCAGTAACTATAACCATTTAAATTTTTTCCCATATATTCACAGGTGTTTCATTCAGTTTTTCACCCTTCTATGTACTAAATATTTGACCTGTTAAACTTAAAATCATTTGTTAAGCCAATTTCTGTTGTCCAGTTTAATTTCTTAGGACAAATGTTGTACTTTATATCTTGTCATATTTTACCAATGTTTGTCATACTAGTCTTCTTTGAAAATTAATGTACATGTATTACCTACACAGCAACTTAAGATCTTTGAATATAAACTCCCAGATGCATCGCTATATCTCTGTAGTGTTTATACGTGATACCTGATGATACAGCCAAAAACCGGTCAGTGAAAACAATAAATTTGCATAATGTTACACAATTTTCTCATGTGTTTCATTCAAAACACTGTTAATGCTTCCCTTAATATTTACTTTTTTGTCAACCTTGTTTAACAATGTGCATAAGGCATACAACTTCCACCTATTTGGGAGTAACATGTTCTGCGTTGATGCCTATACTATTCAGTTAACTTAAGTTCAATATTATTACAAAATGTGTAACAATTTACTCTATAGTTGTTCATTTTCCACATGTACTTTATTCCTTAAATTTTTCATATTCTGTACCTTGCTAAGATAACGCTTCTATAAATGATCACTATTTGTTGTTGTTTTGCAGTCATCAGTCCGGAGACTGGTATGATGCAGTTCTACACCCTACTCTATCCTGAGCAAGCCTTTTCGTCTCCTTATAACAATGGCAACCCACATCTGTTTGAGTTTGCTTGCTATATTTGTCTCTTGGATTCCTTGATGTCTAAGAATGTGTCCTACCAATTGATCCCTTCTTTAAGTCAAGGTATAATGAAAAGTGTGCACATGACAACTGAAAGAAATCCGCTGAACTTCAATTACACAATAAATCAGTTGAACCTTACAGTTTTAAAGTGTACCAAATACTTAGGAGTTACAGTTACAAACAACTTAGACTGGAGAGAACACACAGAAAATAATGTGGGGAAGGCGAACCAAATCTTACATTTCATTGGCAGAACACTTCAAAGATGCAACAGCTCCACCAAAGAGACTGCCAACATCACACTTGTGCGTCCTCTCCTGGAGTACTGTTGCCCAGTGTGGGACCCTCACCAAGTGGGACTGACGGAGGACATTGAGAAGGTCCAGAGAAGGGCAGCTCATTTGGTTTTATCACATTATAGGGGGGAAAGCGTTACAGAAATGCTGCACGATTTGAGGTGGAAATCGTTAAAAGAATGATGTTATTCATTGTGGCCAGATCTATTTGCGAAATTTCAATCACAGACTTTTACTTCTGAATGTGAAAATATTTTGCTAGCACCCACCTACATAGGGAGACGTGACCATTCCAATAAAATAAGAGAAATCTGATTGAAAACGGAATGATTTAGGTATTCTTTCTTCTTGTGCCCTGTTAGTGAATGGAACGGTAGAGAAAGGTTATGAAAGTGGTTAATGAATCCTCTGCCAGGCACTTAATTGTAATATGCAGAGTATCTATGTAGATTAGTTACACAGTGTGCCAAACTAATCTTCAGTATTCTTCTGTAGCATTACATTTCAAAAGCTTGCATCATCTTTCGGTCTGAACTATTTATTATTCATGTTTCATTAATATGCGCAGCAACTCTCCACACAAATACCATCAGAAAATACTTTCTAACATTTAAATTAATATTCGATGTTCATAAATTTATCTTTTACAGAAACGCTCTCCATTGCTATTCTGCATTTTATATCCTCTGTAATGTGACCATTGCAGGTAAAAGTCTCAATCAGTGGCATGGTCTAATGTATTTACGTGACATGAAGCGGCAGTGTTGGCAGCAGTCGCTGTGGATGCTGGGATGAATGGCGGCAGACAGTGTTTACAAGATGTGAAAATGAATGTGTTAACATCATGTTCGAATGATTTTAATGCTGAAATGAATTGCAGCATTCGAATTTAGAAGATCGCACACTACAAAACTACATTTCTCCACATGCACTGTCTTTCTGTTCAGATGAAACACTTTGTTGTTTATGTAAATCGAAATACGTGTGCGTCTGTCTCTCAAATGATACGAATTACAATAATTTGTTCAATGTTCATATTTGGTAAAATGCTTGCAACAATTTAATCTGTAGTCTTCGGTTCCTGCCTAACCACTTCCTTTAATATCATGACATATTCGTAAAAATCATAACATTCGCTCTCAATAATTTAAACTTTACTCTTAGGTTCCTGCCTAACCACAACCTTTAAAATCTTGACATATTTGTAAAAATTATGTTCGTCGATTTGCTCTTGTACAGTCATTAATTGAATTATCGTACACGCTGTAGGCTACTTGAAATGTACTACATTGCCGACCTAATACTGCTACGGAGGCACCGCGATGCTACCCGTGCTGCTGATCGAGACTTTAGCCACCGTCATATGTTATTTTACTGCCCGAGTAACAAAACTCGGCTTCTACCTTTATTGTTTCGTTACATAATCTAATTCCTTCAGCATTTCCTGATTTTTATTAGACTACATTCTATTACCCTTGTTGTGCTCTTGTTAATGTTCATCTTATATGTTTGTTTCAAGACACTGCCCATTCTGTTCAATTGCTCTTCCAGGTCTTTTGCTGCCCCTGACAGTTGTCATCAGCAAAACAAAGTTTTTATCTCTTCACCTTGAACTGTAATTCTTTCTCCAAATTTTTCTCTTGCTTTCCTTCACAGCTTGCTCAATGTACAAATTGAATATCATTGGGGAAAGGCTACATCCGTGTCTTACTCCCTTCCCGACCAATGCTTCCCTTTCATGCCCTTTTGACTCTTATAACTGCTGTCCATTTTCTGTACAAATTGCATACAACTTTTCTTATATTTGACCTTTGCTGCCTACTGAATTTGAATGTGTTTATTGCAATCAACATTGTCAAAAACTTTCGGCTTTGCCTTTCCTTAGCCTATGTTCTGAGACTTAAGGTAAGTATTGCCTCACATGTTCCTTTATTTCTGCTAAAGCCAAACTGATCTTCCCTGAGGCTGGCTTCTACCAGGTTTTTCACTCTTCTGTAAGTAATTGGTGTTAAAATTTTGCAAGCTTGACTTATTGAACTGATATTCCCGTAATTTTTGTATGTTGTTTCCACCTTTCATCTTTCCACGCTTTGCTCAGAACTGGTTTTCCATCTGCACTATTGATGTTCATGCAGCTGGTTTTCTTATTTCCAAAAGTTTCTTTTATTTTCCTGTGGTCTGTATCTATGTTCCCCTAGTTATTCATTCTTCTGGTCATTTATAGAAAGTGATTCCACCCGTCAGTTTTCACCCGTGACGTCGGCTTGTTGTGTGTAACGTCATCGCTGCGCGGTAGTTTTGAGGTACGTGCCTGTTTCAGATGGCACGAATAATTATGCGGTGGCCAAGTTAAAGATGATAGTTTGTTTACTGGCAGAACATAGATTACAGATTAAGATTTTTTTTTGTTCAAAAAGTGATCTGTAGCTCCACTCAGATAGTGAGGTATAGGTTAACAGAGAGGGGTGTGGTCTTTTTTTTCCCCTTCCTTGCAAGTGAGTGTGTGCATCTCGGTTGCACAGTGGTAGTGCGCCAGACTACAAATCCAAAGATCGCGGGTTCGATTCCCGCCAGGTCGTATCCCCGCCAGGTCCTAGAATTTTCATCTGTCACTTTCCATTTCTTTCACCTCTGGCAGCATTGCGTATGTGAAAAATACCGAGTAGCACCGTGGTTCGGAACCCACGTTAAACTCTAGGTCCCCCTATAACTGGCTGGGTAAGTCAGTTCGAAGGTCGGAGGAAGGCAACGGCATACCACCTCCAAACAGGACCATGCTCACTAAAGCACTGTGGAGTTCAAACCAATCATCGGATTGTTGACTGCTTTACCTTGCAAGTGAGTGTCAAAATCGTGAATTTTTGGGCTGAGGCCTGTGATTGATGAAACATTCTGTTGTTGTAATCTGTAATTTATGAGGATAACCAGAAACTATTTATTATTTACAATAGATTAGTATTAAGATATCTCGTATACTGAATTTCCGACATGTTTCATGACATCGTGGGTCAAAGCAGACGTGTGGCTTTGTGTCATAAAATAATGTCAATTCTTCTACAGATTTGCATTTTCCTTCTACCGATTCCTAAATAGGCATTTTGCAATTCCTGTCAGTCTCATGTTTTAGTTGTCTGTATCCAATTTACCTGCTTCATTTATTACAATTTATATTTTCTCCTTTCATCAATTAAATTTAGTAGTTGCAGTGATAGCCAAGGATTTTTTGTAGGTCTTGTCTTTCTACCCATTTGGTCCTCTGAGGCCTTCACTATTTCATCTCGGCATAATTGAAGACTGGGATACAAACCTGTCAATTTTGACCCATGACGTCATCAGCATGCCAGAAGTGACACCCAACACACGTAACCAATATGGCGACCAAAACAATCGCAAAAAACACTGACAGAAGCACATATAAACACGCAAAAATTTACGTAACACAAAAAAGACTAACTGGTCCAATGTGGGGATTTGGGGGACACATTCTAAGTGGGAAACAATGACAAAATAACAAATAAAAAGAAATGGAATAACACAAAACACACACACACGCACCTTTCCTTTTTCCCCTCCTTCCTTCCTCTTTTCCTGATAAAACAACAAACAGTTGCGAAAGCTTGAATTTTTGTGTTTGTGTGTGTTTATTTGTGTATCTGTCTACGAGCCTGTGCTTTGGGTACGTTAAACGAGCTGCAACAGGCACATAAAAAGAACACGTACATACAGCACTTCAGCTATTGCCCATGGCCTTCTTCAGAAAATAGTACATTCACACAGGCACACAACACAGTCACACAACTGTCAGCTCCCGGTTGTATGCCTGTGTGAATGCTCTATTTTCTGAAGAAGATGACGGTGGCCAATAGCTGAAGTGTTCTACGTGTGTGTCTCTTTTATGTGCCTTTCACATCTCGTCTTCACTTCTTTGTGGTGAGTTGTAAACTGTCCTCTATATAAAATGATATAGCTAGATGGTAACTGGCTTGTAGTTTGACCTGTGGAACTAATATATATAAACACCACATCACTCAACAAGACAGTACCCTCAAAAACCTAGTCTTCCCTTGGGTGGTTTGCATGTATTTTCATCCATTATGTAGTTCCATAAGACAAGCTAGCCAGTTATCATCTAGCTATCGTCTGTGTACATTAAACATCCCCTGTTGGTTTTATTTGGTAAAGGCCATCCTCACTTGAGCAATATTCTAAGTTGTGGTACTCAAGTGATTTTTTTAAGTGGTGGTGTTTTTTGGCTGACTGTATTTTCCCAGTGTTGTTCCAATTAACCAGTCTGTCATCTGACTTACTTAACTGGGACTATGATAGTTCCATTTTCTATTCCTCAGGTGATATGATAGACAAGGGATTCAGCATTTCTCTGAATTTAAAACAGCTCTGTAAGTTTCGAAATAATAAGGCAGTAGGCACAGATAACATTCTTTTGGAATTTCAGCAATCATTGGGGAAGTGTTAAGCAAATAACTATTTGAGTTGGTGTGTAGAATCTGTACAGGATGACCAGCCAGTCTAAAACAGGTTAGGGAAATAATTCAAAATTTTATTTCAAAACTTCGCCTAATTTTTACAAGTGTTCTTCCACTGTGACATACGCCTTGACAACGTGACCGAGCCTGTCCACCTTGCAGGACAGAGCTGGCCAGAACCAGTATTGAATGCTGATTCTAAAATCACGTCACCCTTCTGGCGTCCGTGCTGAAACTACCGACATTTCCATGCTACCGTGGAGCCAATAGCAGACACCCACGTTTGATCACGTGTGCTCTGCAGTAGGACTCAGAGGTGCGAGAATCACTTCCTTCGCTCTCTTCAGTTTGAGTCCTCGTACACAACAGATGCACTCCAGAGGTTCAGCGTCTGTGCGGGGCGAACGGTTGCATGCCGTCTGCTCCCGCCTAGCGGCTGTTCAGTATCAGCCACCAACTGTGTGAACCATTACCGTCACCATTACATTTTCCGTTTTCTAATCGGTTTACACTGGCATTCATTCATTGCATCTGACCCCAGGGCGAGTCCCGCCATGTATCCTGTAATTCAGAATATACCAAATATTAACTTGAATTCTATCTTTTATTTGCCAGTGAGCCACCCTTTCCTAGGGCGCTGACAAGCCTTCACCACTCTGCCATCCATCCTGACAACGCTTCCAACCCATTTTATTTATGTAGCATTGGGATGGGTTGTCTAATTTTCCTATTATACCTGAGGTAAAAATTAAGTGCTGTACAAATCTATGAGACTTGTAAGGGTACAGAAATATTTTTGACATTTTGTCTTTCAAAAAAATGAAACCTTACATTTAAACCTCTAAACAAACAAGTACGAGTCAAACAGGTGTTAGGTAGGAGGAAATTTTAATATATTTTTTTGTTTCGTTTTAACCTTAGTGTAAGGAATTTTATTGTATATTTTCTGTTCTTTTTTCCCCTCTCTTTTATATTTACCTTCTCCGAGGTGTTCCTTTGGGCTTCGTGCAGCCGTGCGGTTACGTGACGTCACACAGAGTGGCAAGGAAACTGCAATGCCGTATGGAGTTCTGGGAGAACTGAGGATTCAAAGCAAAAGAACAAATAAGGGAAAAAGGAACGGGATTTTGTTTTAGTTGGTATGAGGTCACAGAACCGAAAACATGTACACATATATAACAGTGTATAAAAAACTATAATAAATAGAGTTTTGAAGATTTACATTGGCATTTAAAATCAGTATGCCTATTTAGATGGAATTTGGAAAAAGTCATTAAATTGCCATCTGTTGCGAGGCTGTGCGACTAGCACGGGGCCTACAAGAACAAATTAATTAAATATTGGTCGTGCGGACACCTTGCAGACTCTCAGAAAAGTATCATCCAGACAATCCTGAAGGTACCTTAATCTGCTGAAGCACAGAAAAGAAATTGAGGATCTATTAGATAACAATGACTTTGCCTTAAGGTTTGTGCAAAAGGTTGGGGGAAGGAAATTTGCCGTGCTTCTAGACATCTGCCCGGAGTTTGGGAAATCGCAGAAAACCTGAATTGGTGTGGCCAGATGTGGATTTAAACTACCGTCCTCCCGAATGAGAGTCCATTTGTGTTGCCACTGTGCCACCTCGCTCATTTTATATAGTATTTAGGAGGCCTGAGTGGGACTCGTGAGATTAAACCTCTAACATTGTGGTTCTCGTTTGACGGTGGTCCACGGTAAAACTTTACGACGCTTCTCGCCAGGCTCCAGTGCTTATGTTGCTAATAGATGAACAATGAAATGAAGAATTGCATTAATATCTTTCACGAGCTACAGAGTAAGTGTTATTGCTGCTCGTTTCACTCAGAGAAAAATTAAGACTGTACCTGCTCTATGGTTGACAGGTTCTTGTAAGTACACTTGTCCGTTAAGAAAAAAATGATTTCGTTTTAATTGAAGTTTACAAGACAAAATATTTATTGGTCATCTGAGCTGCCGCCTTTACCATCGGTGCCAACATATCCACTGGATCCCGGCGAGAAGCTGGACTATCGCGTCCTAGCCCTTCTGCAGTCATCATCATCTCCATCATTTTGATTCTGTCCAAAGGCAGGTTTTCACGTGGTTACTCTCGCTGAAGCCCTGTCGTATGCTATCCTCTTCTGATTTGCATATTTTCCACTTTCCTTTGTCATCTACCTACTTGTATATTTTCCTTTCTCTCAATCCTCTCCTTCTAAAACATCTGCCATTAAACATCCTCGCCTAAAGAAATATCCCATCCAGTTCTTCTTCCTTTCTCTTATAACCTGCAGACGTCTTCTCCTCTCGCCGACGCTTTCCGACACTCTTTCGTCGCTCATTGTTTCCGCCCGGCTTATCCGCTACATTCTCCTTCACATCCTCATCTCAAATGCTTCTAACCTTTTTTCATCCTCTCACGTCAGTGTTCATGTTTTTGCCCCGTAGTGTGTCACACTCCAAACAAAACACCTGCTAACAAGTGAACCTCCCTATCGAGCCCCCCTCAGATTTAGTTATAAGTTGGCGCAGTGGATAGGCCGTGGAAAACTGCACAAAGATCAATCGAGAAAACTGGAAGTTGTATGGAACTAAAAAAAAAAAAAAGCAAAATATAAAAACTGAGCAGTCCGTGTGAAACATAAGCAACGTCGAGCACGTTGTGAGCACGGGACCGCCGTGGTCCTGTGGCTAACGTGAGGAGCTGTGGAGCGAGACGATTTTGGTTCGAGCCTTCCCAAAGACAAAAATTTTTAATTTTTTCATTTTCAGAAAATTATCTGCCCATCCATCCGTCCGATGGGGGTAACTGCACCGTAGTAAGGGGACGTGTTCAGATTTGCTTCGACATATGCGGGATTTGACAGTCTAGACACGGAAAAATATGAAAACGTTCAACCGTATGTTTTCACAGAGCACAGGGAAAACTGTGCTTCTGTGAAACTGTTGCATTCATTTGTTGCAGTTTATGTGACAAAATCTTTTGTTTTCATCACTTTTTTGAGAATGTTAACACATCCACAAGAAAACCTAAATCGGGCAAGGTAGAATCTCTTCACCCAGTCACCAAGTATACAAGTTAGATGGGTGGACTAGAGGTTCCTGTCATATGATGCACATACCATCACCATTGTCGTATAGTATACATCAGATGTGTTTTCCTGTGGAGAAATCGGTTGACCTATCACCTTGCAATCAAATGTTTTAGGTTCCCATTGGAGAGGCACTTCCTTTCATCTTCTAATCGCACAGTTTTGCAGTGCGGCCGGAAACACAGACACTAAACTGTTTACAGAGAACAGAGACTTCAATGAATTTACGGCCAGATCATAATTATGCAAAAATGAAAAAAAAAAATTCCTTTGAGGGAAGGCTTGAACCAAGAATCTCTTGCTTCACAGCTCTTCGTGCTAGCCACAGGACCACAGCGCTCCGATCCTCACAGTCTGCTCGATGCTGCCTGTCTTTTGCATGGACTGCTCAGTTTTTATATTTTGTTTATTTTTTCCACAGTTCCATACAAGTTCTTCCTGTTTTCTCGATTGATCAGTGATAAGTTTTTCACAGCCTATCCACTGCGCCAACTTATAACTGAATCTGAGGGGGGTGCCATGGGGAGGTTCCCTTGCAAGACTTTTCCTCAGGTCTTTGCCAAGTTTATTAAGTGACAATCATCTCATTGTGTTGATTGCCTCCTTTGCTATAATAATGTGGGTTTTTACTTCCTGATGGCATTTGAAGTTTTCAGTGATCTTACTCCCAAGGTATTTATATGTTGTTAACTTTGATTATGGCAGTTTGATAAATTGTAATAGACTCACGGTCTAGATGCTTGTGGTGCTGGAATGGCTGGACATGGTGGTTGTGTATGTATTGTTGTCTGAGTGTTTCTTTTTCTGGCAGTTAAAGTCTAGTTTGAGTCCCGGACTGGTGTTGGGAATGGCGCGGAAGCAGACAATCAGATTTGATTTGATTTTTTTTTTCAGAGAAGCCAAAACAGTCTTGGTCCAACCCGCCACTGCTCGCACCGAAACTAAGTTTATTGTGCGGTATCGCTCCCTGTATATCTAGTAAAGCCAACCAGTGCCCTTGAGCGGAGCAAGGAGTCCTTTTACCAGTTCTTTATTACACACAATTTCTTCGGGTCTGGTTGTCCCAAATGTTCTGTGCCTTTTACTCTCCAATGCAATGCATTCGAAGATTAGATGTGATGAGCCAATTGGAAGTCACGTTCGTGCGGCCAGTAGGATTGTTTGTTTCATGTCTATTGAATTTGGCGTCAGTTTTGAAATTGCTTTAAGCCCGAAATGGATTTTGGCCTCAGCATACCTTCCTTACGAAGACAGCTCTCCTCCTCCTTTGGAAGTGAGGAGACTGACGGAAGCCTGCCATCGGCAATGTGACGAACTGTTGGTGGGATGTGATGCCAATGCCCACCATATATCGTGGGGCAGCAAGGACACGAACAGTAGAGGTGGGCACCTTCTTGAATTTCTTCTATCTAACAACTTGGAGATCCTGAATAGGGGTGATGAACCTACATTCAGGAATAGTAGAAGGGAAGAAGTAATTGACATAACATTTGGTTCCATGATGATAGGAAGTTACGTCAAACAGTGGCATGTGGTCCTTGACTTCAACATATCTGAAATTAAAACTACAATAAGGAATCCAGCAGAGATTGAGGAAGTAGCAGAGGCCGTAACCTCTGCTATAGTGACCTCATATCAGGACAACTGCTCAATCACCATGAAGTGCACAAACAGGAGTGTGCCTTGGTAGAATAATAACCTGGAAATGCAAAGGAAACAGGTACGAAGACTGTTTAACCTTGCGAGGCGCAAAGGACAATGGGCAAAGTATCGTGAGGCCCTTGTCAATCACAACCTTGCCATCAGACGGGCAAAGGAGGCAGCCTGGAAGGTCTTCTGTGAGGAAGTGGAGGGCACGGCTGCTCAAGCGACACTTCATAAAATCCTCACTAGGGTACCAACTAATCCAGGAGGAACATTGAGGAAGGAGGATGGGGAGTATACGAAGACAGCACATGAAACGCTGGAACTGCTCCTCAAGACTCACTTTCCTCAATATACTCTGGGGGATAAGTCAGACCAGAATCTGATTCCTGAGAGATAACGGTTCTCAGGTATTCGCAAAGAGGACTAGGATCTGGCCAAGGAGTATGTCGATTTCAGTAAGGTCCGATGGGCAGTGGGAACATTTCAACTGTTCAAGTCACCTGGCCCCGATGGAATCTTTCCAGCTCTCCTGAAACAAGTGGGAGAAAATCTGGCTAAACTGCAGAGTCTGTTGCCCACCCTCTGCAAATGTTGGCAACATCACCAGCAGTCAACCATAGAGCAGGTATATGTTTTATTTATTTTGTGATCACTTTAAGTGAAAGTTAGGTTATGTATAAGTTAAACAAGAAGTTGTTTTTCTTTTTTTTTTTAGTATGTGAGGGCGCATAGCGCCCGAATCTCTGGTCCAGAAACAATCTATTTACAGTTGCCAACATAATGCGCCATGTTAAAAACACGGGCAACAGAAAATCTTATTAGATTCCTATGCAGGTTATTCAGGGTTAGCCTAGTATCAGAAATCATTCCCAATGCCTGGAGGGCAGTGAAGGTTGTCTTCATTCCAAAACCAGGGAGAATTGATCATACCAAGGCCAAGGATATGAGACCAATCAGCCTGACCTCCTTCATTCTTAAGACATTGGAAAAGCTGGTTAATGTGCATGTTGGAGAAAGGAGGTTAAGTAGGGCTCCTCTTCATTCAAACCAACATGCATATCAACCAGGTAAATCATGTGAGACAGCTCTCCGGGAAGGTGGAGAAAGCACTACACTTTCAGGAAATAGCCCTCTGTATCTTCCTGGGCATCGAGGGGGCTTTTAGCAACACGACCTTAGATTCCATGGTTAGGGCAGCAGAGGTGCATGACCTAGGGACCACTATATGTAGGTGGACTAGGGCCATGCTCAGTGGAAGAAAGGTAGAAGCTACCATGATGAATGAAAAAATGGTAATCAACACCACTAGAGGTTGCCCGCAAGGAGTAGTTCTTTCCCCTGTATTGTGGAATCTAGTGGTGAATGAGCTCATTGGAGAATTAAACTCTAGGCAGTACTTTTGCCAAGGATACGCAGATGATCTTGTCATAGTAATACTTGGCAAATTTGCTGACACAGTGAAGGATATGGCACAAGGTGCATTGGACATTGTGCAAGACTGGTGCAGAAAACAGGATCTGGGGGTTAGTCCTAATAAGACTGTTGTTGTACCATTCACAACATTAAAGTTAGAATCTAAAGTTTTTCGATGAAGGGGACAGTGAAATATCTAGGGGTAACCTTAGATGAGAAACTGACATGGACCCCTCACGTTAGGAATATTTGCTCCAAGGCAAAAGGTACTCTTGTAAGTACCAGGAGAGCTTACGGCAAAAATTGGGGCATGGGCCCCAAGGGTATGCACTGGATATACACCACGGTGATTAGCCCCAGGATCACCAATGGGGTGGTCGTGTGGTGGAAGAAGGTAGAACAGCAGGTTTCTGCTAAGGAGCTTGGTAAGGTGCAGAGATTAGCCTGCTTAGGCATAACAGGAGGAATTAGCAGCACACCAACTACTGTGATGGAAACCATGCTGGATATGCCCCCATTACACCTTTGGGTCAAGATGGAGGCAGCAGCTGGTGCCTACAGACTCAAATCTGTCAACAACTGGAACTCTTTGGGATATCCAGAATCACACACTAAAATAATGAGTAAGGTAAATATAGGAAAGGTTGGGGAAATGCCAGCCGACTATATTATAACCCCATACTGCTTCAACAAACCTTTCAATATAACAATTGGAAGTAGTGAGTGGGAGACAATAGTTCGACACCGTACAGGGGATATTGTCTGGTTCATTGATGGGTCAAAATCGGACCAAGGCGTTGGGGCCGGGGTATACGGGGTGCAGCCAAGACTGGAGGGCGTCATCTCTCTAGGGAAATTGGCCTCAGTATTCCAGGCCGAAATCACTGCCATCAGGGCTTGTGTGGGGGAGAATTTGCGTAGGTGCTACACAGATCGTAGCATCTATATCTATTCAGACAGCCAGGCAGCCCTGAGATCACTGGCAGCTCCTGCAACGAGGTGTAAAATTGTTGCAGAATGTCACAGGGTTCTGGTGGAGCTAGGGGAAAGCAATAGAGTAAACCTATTGTGGGTCCCTGGCCACTCGGAGATCAGTGGCAACGAACATGCCGACAGATTAGCCAGGATGGGGGCAGAGACTCCATTTATTGGACCGGAACCTGTCCTGACAATCACCGAGGCAATGATCAAATTGGAGCTACGGCTCAGAAGACAGCACGTAGAAAATTGGACCAGTCTATAAACAAAAACATGGCAAGGTAATGATGCCAAAGCCATGTTTTAAAAGAAGCTCTGCAATCCTGGGCCTGAACAGGAGAGAGATTAGACTCATGGTTGGATTGCTGACAGGCCATGGGAATTTCAAAAAACACCTACATACAATGGGAATTACGGAAGAGGACCCTAAATGTAGGATCTGTGACGACGGTGATGAAACTGCATCACATCTAATCTTCGAATGCATTGCATTGTAGAGTAAAAGGCACAGAACATTTGGGACAAGCAGACCCGAAGAAATCGTGTCTAATAAGGAATTGGTAAAGGAAGTCCTTGCACTGTTCAAGGGCATTGTTTGGCTTTACTAGATATACAGGGAGCGATACCGCACAATAAACTTAGTTTCGGTGCGGGCAGTGGCGGGTTGGACCAAGAATGTTTTGGCTTCCCTGAGAAAATCAAATCAAATCAAAACCTGAAACGGAAGATTTCGTTATGAATTTCAGTGATCTTGTGATTAAAGATTATAAAGTTTGTTAAATATCGTAGTTTTCGAGGGTAGTGTTTGACAGATTTTTTATGTACCCTTGTTCGGTCAATAAATCAGCTATCCTTGTTAAACACATAGCAAGAACAGCATTAATTAATTTCCGCAAATTTGTCACGAATACCGAGGGCAGTGTTATGTTGAAACTGAAATTGCAGTAGGCAAACATTCGTGATAAGAAAACCTATAAAATTTACATGAGTATCTCTGACGCCCACACTTCCGAAACACCACCTTCATGACCTAGGTCGTGAACCACTTTTCCCTTCTATTCCCATCCTTTATTCTTCCCTTCTCTCCCACCTGACGAAGGAACTCTGTTCCGAAAGCTTGTCCCTTTGTCCCTTTTTCTCTGTTTTTTCATTTTGTGTTACTATCGGCGGTACAGCACAATGGTAAGTACTGGCCAGCCATTCTATCTCATTTCAACAGTATTTAAAATTTACATTCAGTATGACTAGGTATGTGATAGCGTCCCTTTGTCTATTACTATTATTTTTTTACAAACCATAAACACTATAGCTAATTCTTATTGGCCACGCAAACGAAACTCCTGATTGGCTGCCTTCACTTGCCACATTCATCGCACCGTTACCAACATCTGCACACTGAGCACTAGTCGTGGACTCGTAGACTAGACCTTTACCTTTCGGGCAAAAGGTGTGGCTGATAATTTAATTTGTATGTATGTGTTAGTATCTATTTTCATACCTGTCACCAGCTTAGTTACTAGTCGATCATATTTTCTTTGTGAAATATGAAAACTTGTTTACCTTAACAATACAAATCACATTTTGTTATACTGATTACAGAAACGATGAAATCAATTGCTAACATATAATCACAGAATATTCACAAAGATTTTCAAAATTATAACAACTGATGTTTACCATCAATTAATTGATTTCTCTACTAATAAAGGTCCCTGGGCTACAGCATGATTTGGTAAGTAATGTTACAGTGTCCTTTGACCACAACATGTAGTTATTTACACAAAATTTCTATGTAATTGTCTATAATGGAAGTTTATGGAATGTTCTAGAACTGCTTTTATTAAATCAACAATTGTGGCGTCTTAGTATTATAAAATTGATATGTCTTCCACAAAGGTCTTTCTAATAGATTATTTCACTATGTTTCCACTGATCTAATAATATTCTACATCTACAACCATACTCTGCAAGCCACCTGACAGTGTGTGGCGGAGGGTACCTTGAGTACCACTATCAATTTTTCCTCCTATTCCAGTCACGTATTGTTTGCAGAAAGGAGGATTGTCGGTATGCCTCTGTGTGGGTTCTAATCTCTCTGATTTTATCCTCACGGTCTCTTCGCGAGATATACGTAGGAGGGAGCAATATACTGCTAGACTCCTCGGTAAAGGCATGTTCTCGAAACTTCGACAAAAGCCCGTACCGAGCGACAGAGCGTCTCTCCTGCAGAGTCTTCCACTGGAGTTTATCGATCATCTCCGTAACGCTTTCACGATTACCAAATGATCCTGTAACGAAGCGCGCTGCTCTCCGTTGGATCTTCTCTACCTCCTCTATGAATCCCACCTGGTACGAATCCCACACCGGTGAGCAGTATTCGAGCTGTGGGCGAACAAGTGTACTGTAACCTACTTCCTTTGTTTTCTGGCTGCATTTCCTTAGTATTCGTCCAATGAATCTAAGTCTGGCATCTGCTTTACCGACGATTGATTTTATATGGTCGTTCCATTTTAAATCCCTCCTAATGACTACTCCCAGATACTTTATGGAATTAACTGCTTCCAGTTGCTGCCCTGCTATAGTGTAGCTAAATGATAAAGGATTTTTCTTTCTGTGTATTCGCAGCACATTATACTTGTCTACATTGAGATTTAATTGCCATTCCCTGCACCATGCGTCAATTCTATGCAGATCCTCCTGCATCTCAATACAATTTTCCATTGTTACAACCTCTCTATATATTATAGCATCATCCGCAAAAAGCCTCAGTGAACTTCCGATGTTATCCGCAAGGTCATTTATATATATCGTGAACAGCAATGGGCCCATGACACTCCCCTGTGGCACACCTGACATAACTCTTACTTCGGAAGACTTCTCTCCATTTAGAATGACCTGCTGCTTTCTGTTATCTAGGAATTCCTCAATCCAATCATACAACTGGTCTGATAGAGCATATGCTCTTACATTGTTCATTAAACGTTTGTGGGGAACTGTATCAAACGCCTTGCGGAAGTCGAGAAACACAGCATCTACCTGAGAACCCGTGTCTATGGCCCCCTGAGTCTCGTGGACGAATATCGCGAGCTGGGTTTCACACAAACGTTTTTTTCGAAACCAATGCTGATTCCTGCAGAGCAGATTCCTAGTCTCGAGAAATGTCATTATATTCTAACATAATACATGTTACAAAATTCTACAACTGACCGACGTTAAGAGATATAGGCCTATAGTTCTGCACATCTTTTCGAGGACCCTTCTTGAAAACGGGGATGACCTGAGCCATTTTCCAATCTTTCGTAACGATATGCTGTTCTAGAGACCTACGATACACCACTGCGAGAAGGGGGGGGGGGGCAGTTCCTTCGCGTTCTCTGTGTAAAAACGAACTGGTACCCCATCAGGCCCTGCGGCCTTTCCTCTTTTGAGCGATTTAATTGTTTTTCTATCCCTTTCAGTTATTTCAATATCTACCATTATGTAATATGTGCAGCAATCTAGGGAAGCAACTACAGTGCAATCTTCCTCTGTGAAACAGCTTTGGAAAAATACATTTAATAATTATGCCTTTAGAGTGTCATCCTCTGTTTCAATGCCATTTACGTCACAGAATGTCTGGACACTTTGTTTTGATCCACCTGCCGCTTTGACATAAAACCAAAATTTCTTAGGATTTTCAACCAAGTCAGTACAAAGAACTCTACTTTCGAATTCGTGGAACGCCTCTCGCGTACCTTCCTCACGCTAAATTTCGCTTCGTGTAATATTTGTTTGTCTACAAGGCTTTGGCTACCTTTGTTTGCAGTGAGTTCCCTTTGCATCCGTAGCAGCTTTCTAATTCGGTTGTTGCATACTTGTTGCTGTGTGCAACAACCGAATTAGAAATTAAGAAATTACGAACGATTTATAGGAGCGATAAAAGTTAATGCCAAGAGATACATTCCACGTGGGTTCCGGAAGGAGTACATCCCTGGGTGGTCGGAAGAATGTGATGAGCTATATGCTGAGTACCAAGACTCTCATAGTGACTCAACAGCTGATGACCTCTTGAGAGCTCTCAATAAGAACAGAAGAGAAAAATGGCACAAAACAACAGCAGGACTAAACTTCACGCATTCTAGTCGGAAAGCATGGAGCCTTATGAGAAAACTTGGTACAGACCCAAGGCTGTCAAATAGTCACACATGTAAATGCCAATTCTGTTGCAGCAAGACTAATGAATATTTCGAAGTCTAAAGTAGAGAAGGCATACACACGAACTGTAAAAAAGGAACTGCGCGTAAAAAGGTCCCAGCTAGAGCCACATTCAGACCATTCACGCGAATTCAGCATTGAGGAAGTTGAGAAAGCCTTGAAGATGGTAAAGGTAAATAAAGCTCCTGGTTTTGATGGGGTGTTTCCAGAGTTCCTGAAAGCTGCCGGCCCAAAAACAAAATTATGGCTCACTGACTTTTTCAATGCAATACTGAGAACTGGAAAACTACCAAAGCTTTTCAAACAGGCTAAGGTAATTGCCATCTTGAAACCAGGTAAAGATGGAGCAGATGCTTCTCATTATCGACCTGTATCGCTACTCAGCATGACCTATCAGCTACTTGAAAGGCTCATCCTAAATCGCATACAAGAGACCATTGACCACATCATCCCTGCTGGACAAGGTGGCTTTAGGAAACATCGGAGCTGTTGTGACCAGGTCTTAACGTTGACAACACTAGTAGAAACTGGGTTCCAACGGGGACTTAAATCAGCTGCAGTTTTTGTGGACCTCACAGCAGCTTATGACACTGTGTGGAGGGAAGGACTGATGTTGAAGCTTATCCAAATCAACCCATGCCACAAACTTGCATTCCTAATGAACTCGGACAGACGCTTTAAGGTATTCCTGAATGGACAATCTAGCAGATGGAGGACGCTAAATAACGGCCTTCCCCAGGGCCCTGTTCTAGCCCCCATCCTATTTAACCTATATATACATGACATGCCAGACACGAACTCCACGAAAATCCAGTATGCAGATGACCTAGCATTAGTCTTCCAGAGTAACGACCTCAAGCACTGCGAGCAGGTACTGACAAGTGACCTGATTAAATTAAGTGATTACTTCCATAAATGGAGACTTCAACCAAACCCAAATAAAACTGAGGTTACTGCATTCCACCTGAATAATAAAGAAGCCCATAGGAAGCTACATGTGACTTTTGACGGAATTGAAGTGCCACATAACTACAATCCGGTATACCTAGGTATCACTCTAGATCGATCCATGACATTCAAAGAACAGTGCTTAAAGCTTTCAAAGAAACTTGCCTCAAGAGTGAACTTGCTTCGTAAGATTGCTGGCAGTAATTGGGGTGCGGACGCCAATACCCTACGCTCTGCTGCGCTCGCTCTAGTGTATTCTGCTGGGGAACACTGCGCATCCGTGTGGGAAAACAGCAAAGACTGACGTCCAGCTTAATGTAGCCATGAGGATTATCACTGGCACTGTCAGATCTACGACCATTCAGTGGTTACCTGTCCTGGCTAACAGTGCTCCGCAAGATCTGAGGAGGAAAGGAGCTAAGGTGAAATTGATAAAGAATGTCGAGGCGCACAAGAATTCTCCCTTGTATGATGCTCTAAGAGATCCCCCAGCATGTCATCTGAAATCATGAAATCCTCCCTGGTGTGACCGCCGAGTGGCAAGAACGCTGGAACGAAAATCCACTGCACAATGGCCACCTCGTGCAAGATCCATCCGAGAAGGTTGAGGGATTCCATCTACCACGCCAAACCTGGTCGAGTCTGAACCGCATCAGGACTGGTCATGGGAGGTGTGCTTACAACATGAAGAAGTGGGGTTTCCTTCCATCTTCTGACTGTGACTGCGGGGCAGAGGAGCAAACTGTAGGGCACATCGTCAAGCAGTGTCCACTGTGTGCATTTAATGGTGACTTGGAGAGCTTACATCATGTGACAGAAAGTGCTCTGGACTGGCTGTTAAATTTGGAAATTTCCATTTAATTGTATGTATATATTCTTGTATACTTGTAAAAACCATATGATAAATAAATAAATAATAATTCGGTTGTTGTATCACGGTGGCTCCTTTCCATCTCTTATGACCTTGCTAGGTACATACTCATCTAATGCATATTGTACGATGGCTTTGAACTTAGACCACTGTTCCTCAACACCATCTGTACTTAAGATAAAACTTCTGAGCTGAGCCGTCAAGTACTCTGAAATCCACCATTTGTCACTTTTTCCGAACAGAAAAATCTTCCTACATTTTTTAATATTTCTATTTACGGCTGAAATTACCGATGCTGTAACCGCTTTATGATCGCTGATTCCCTGTTCCGCATTAACTGTTCCAAATAGTTCTGGTCTGTTTGTCACCAGAAGGTCTAATATGTTGTCACCACGAGTTGGTTCTCTGTTTAACTGCTCAATGTAGTTTTCAGATAATGCACTCAAAACAATTTCACTGGATTCTTTGTCCCTGCCACCTGTAATAAACGTTTGTGTCTCCCAATCTATATCAGGTAAATTAAAATCTCCTCCCAAAACTATAGCATGATCGGGAAATCTACTCGAAATATCTTCCAAATCATCCGTCAGGTGTTCTGCCACAACAGCTGCTGAGCCAGGAGGCCTATAGAAGCTTCCGATTACCATGTTCGAGCCTGCTTTAACCGTGACCGTCACCCAAATTATTTCACACTTCGGATCTCTGTCTATTTCCTTTGATAATAGTGCACTTTTTATTGCTATAAACACACCTCCCCCTTCACTGTCCAGCCTCTCTCTGCGGTAAACATTCCAGTCTAAGTTTAGAATCTCATTGCTGTTTATATCTGGTTTCAGCCAATTTTCCGTCCCTAGTACTATGTGGGCGTTGTGGTTGTTTATTATTGAGAGCAATTCTGGGACCTTTCTATAGACGCTCCTGCAGTTAACTACTACTACATTGATCAATTCCTTCCCTGTTGTGTTCTGCATACTGCTACCTTGTCGCAGCTCAGGAGGCAACTTGTTGGGCCTAGGGAGGAAATTCTCTAACCTAAAAAACCCTGTGTGCACTCCACACGTACTCTGCTACCCTTGTAGCCGCTTCCTGTGTGTAGTGCACGCCTGACCTATTCAGGGGAACCCTACATTTCTCCACCCGATAGCGGAGGTCGAGAAATCTGCAGCCCAGATCTTCGCAGAATCGTCTGAGCCTCTGGTTTAAGCCTTCCACCTGGCTCCAAACCAGAGGACCGCGATCGGTTCTGGGAACGACACTACAAATAGTTTGCTCAGATTCCACCCCGCGAGCGAGGCTTTCTGCCTTTAACAACTCTGCCAACCGCCTGTACGAACTGAGGATGACCTCTGAAGCCAGCCGGCAGGAGTCATTGCTGCCGACACGAGCGACAATTTGCAGTCGGGTGCACCCAGTGCTCTCTGTCGCCGCCGGAAGGGCCGCCTCCACATCTCGGACGAGACCCCCCGGCAAGCAAACAGAGTGCACACTGGCCTTCTTCTCCGCCCTTTCCGCTATCTCCCTTAGGGGCTCCATCACCCGCCTAACATTGAAATATTATGCAAATAAGCAAAATATACACAAATTGAAATAACAGATTGTGACATCTCGATTAGTCTGACAATTATCTGCACAGTGTGTCACGTAGTTTATTAGCCTAATTACTGTAATTAACCTGAATATTGTCCAACGTCACATCACTTAGTTCAGAACATGACTGTGTGGACTGGATGTGGACGTAACCGGTATCCTGTACTGCAGTTGCCCCATGGGCAGTATCTCTTTCTTCAGTTGCCCGACAACCGGTATCGTGTTGTCAAGTTAATGCTGGGAGGACCAATATTATTATAGACATAAGTCACACTGAGATCTTTTAGAACATTATTTGCAGTTCGTTCACTTTTCGCCACTAATGCTTTATCTGCAAACCCTCCCTGTAGTATAGGTCCTGGTTTCTGTTATGAAATTTCCGGGAATTTAAAATATAGGAAATATTCCCAAATTCATAAATTCCCAGGAATTTATGATTAATAAGTCAGATAGCTCAATAAAACTCAATAGGTTTAAGGCAGTAATTATATAGTTTAATCAAACACAAAAGCTGAAATATATTTTAAGAAAAAATTATAAATAAATAAATTTCTTGGGAATTTATAATTTTAAAAACCAAATTGCTCAATTTAAAAGGTCAGTGTGGTAATTGTGTTCTTACATTAATATGGAAATTTTCTACAGAGATGATAAATTATTATTCAAAAGAGATGGATTGGCTGGCCAGTACTTACCTTTTTGCTGCACTGCCGATAGTTACACTCAGAAAAAGAGGAGGAAAATAACAAGCTTTTGGAACTGTGTTCCTTCTTCAAGTGGACAGGTAGACATTTGTCTACCTTGTTGTGTGCGTGTGCGCGTGTGTGTGCGTGTGTGTGTGTGTGTGTGTGTGCGCGTGTGTGCGCGCGCTTGTTTGCCCTTCCTTTTTTCCCCCTTAAGGTAAGTCCTTCCACTCCTGGTATTGGAATGACTCCTTTTCCACTTCCTTAGAACCCGTATCCTTCCCTTTCTCTACATCTACATCTACATACATACTCCGCAATTCACCGTAAGGTGCGTGGCGGAGGGTACACTGTACCACTACTACGCATTTCCTGTCCTATTCCACTCCCAAATTGAACGAGGAAAGAAAGAATGCCTATATGCCTCCGTACGAGCCCTAATTTCTCTTATCTTGTCTTTGTGATCTTTACGCGAAATGTAAGTAGGCGGCAGCAAGATCGTACTACACTCAGCTTCAAATTCCGGCCCTCTAAATTTACTTAACAGAAATTCATGAAAAGAACGTCGTCTTTCTTCCAGCGATGCCCAATTGAGTTGCTGGAGCATTTCCGTGACACTCGCACATTGGTCGAACCTACCGGTAACAAATCTAGCTGCTCGCCTCTGAACCGCCTCTATGTCTTCCTTCAAACCGATCTGCTGCAGGTCCCAAATACTTGAGCAATACTCAAGACGTGGTCGTACAAGCGTTTTATACGCGGTCTCCTTTACAGGTGAAGTACATCTTCCCAAAATTCTCCCAATAAACCGAAGTCGGCTGTCTGTCTTACTCACAACTGTCCTTACATGCTCGTTCCATTTCATATCGCTCTGCAATGTTACGCCTAGATATTTGAACGACGCGACAACATCAAGAAGCTCACTACTAATGCTGTATTCGAACATTATGGGGTTGTTTTTTCTACTCATGCGCATCACCTTACTTTTTCTACATTGAGAGCTAGCTGCCATTCTTCGCACCAACTAGAAATTTTGTCTAAGTCAACCTGTATGCTATTACAGTCAGTTACAGATGACACCCTCCCATACACCACAGCATCATCAGCAAACAGCCGCAAATTACAACTTACTCTGTCCATCAGATCTCCCCTCCTTCCTTCCTCTTTTCCTGAAGAAGCAACCACTGATTGTGAAAGCTTGTGTGTGGTTTTATTTGTTTCTGTCGATGAGCCTGTGCTTTGGGTAAGTTATCCAATTTCTATTTTTTATACATATTTATCTCACCAGGAAAGTTTCTTTCTGTACTATTCATAAAATCGTGATAGCTTTGTTAAAGCTTACCTCTATCATAGAACTTGCAGAAATGTTTCAGGTACAGTGCTAAAAGCAGACCGATGTCTCGCTATCGTTGGTTAGACTACCTAAAAATATCCTCACACTGGCTAGTGGTCACAATAGCTGCCGTGTTGCAAACAGACTCCTGTTTGACACTGAAATACAGATTATTAACCCTTTCACTCCGGCGCCGTGATTGTTGCGCTGTGCGCTGTGGACGTGCGCCAGTCGCGCATTTTCCGCACTCCCCACGGTGATACTCTGTCCTGTTTTCACTCACTGTGTTATCGCAATTATTGGACTTTATACTATATATTTAATAGGGAAAATTCCTTTGGAATAGAAACAGTTTTCTTCCTTCCTTCAGATAATTTGCGTAATTTTTTCGTAAATTCTAAAAGATCCAAGTTTTGGATTCAGCTCTGGTGGGGTGTGAACTTTATTACCATAAACGCATATTTTGCTTGTTAAATAATATTTATTTACAATTGCTCTACGTTAAATTTCATTCCATTCCACGATGGTGGTGGTGGCGACTGGTGCAGCAACAGTGTCGAATGCTTGAATGTTTAATGCTTTACGTTACATTTCAGTAGCATTACATCACGAGAATAACATTTCACAGTGTTACATTTCAAAAATTCTTTTGTATGTGGTAAATCTTGAAGCAGGGAAAGGCGCAAAGTGTCGTATTGCATTCCTTACAACACCCTTTAGTCTGCTCCCGCTTCTTCTGCACTCTACAGACAACGCGAGTCCTGTAGCTGCTCCACTCGTCAGGTAGGTTAGGCCCTGCTGTAAGTTTCGACGACATTCTGATCTTTTTCCTTCACTCAATCTTCTTTTTACCACTTCATATTTTTCCAGGATTTCCTGTATGACTCCCATTTGTCAATGGAACAGAAGGAGTAGCACATGTACGTGATGTAGAACCAGCTACAATAGGCGTTTTATGTTCGTCAGATTCGAACGATGATTCGCTTTCATCCTCAAAGTCACTACCCAGTATTAGGGAAAGAGCTTCCTCCACAGTATGTCTCTTCTCTGCCATATCACTTCTAGTGGAAACTGAGGTTAACAACACGTCAGATATAAACGAGGAGGGAAACGTGCAGTACAACTCGAGCGAAACCGACACTTTGAAACTGAATGCAACTGCCATCTAGTTAACTACAGACTATCAACAAAGCCAGTACATGGTGCACAAGTCAAACTTTCACACAAGTCGAGCGTAGTGAAGCGGAGAAATGACGCGAGGTGGAACTGCTAAAGCAGTCCACGGGCTCTGGAGCACATTCGCTCCCGACTTCTGCAGAAGTTCACCGTAGCGAAAGGGTAAATGACACAAGCAAATTCCAATCGATAACAAAAATCTTGGGATGAAAAATAATAGCAAATAAAAATGTTGGTACTATTATGAAAGAGGTGTAACAATGTATTAGAACTTACATAATCCAGTTAATAATAATAAAAAAATTAGAAATTAAGATAAACACATACAATGGGGCTTGAACCCAATAACTTCAGCAAGGGCAGCTGTGACTTTACCACTGCACTACGCAGCAACAGCAACATTGTTATTTATTTCTACACCACAGTGCACACCCAGTAACAACTGTGAATTGTAACCTATGAAGAGCTGGTTTTCACATAACTCGTACAAAGCCATATTTTAGCTGATATAATACTTGTATATGTGACATTAAATCACAGCTTATACGAAAGGATTAAGTAGTGTGTGCGTAGTGCCTTGTACGGGTATGTATTTCAGTAACACCATCGTCCGTGTCTTGTTTTTTGTGCGGTTATCATTAAGTAATGAAATGCGAAATGATAAGGGCAGACTCTAAATTGGCAGCAAAGCAAATCGAGAGAGCCGGGTAAGGAAATGGAGTTTCGCAACGGGAAACGGTTAGGCCGCGACGTCGATTGCTCTTATCGGAGGAAAGCAGCTCCGGCGTGTCGACTGTCAACTGGCGAGTAATTTTAATTGGACTATAGTAATCTTGAATAGGCCTAATAAAATGTGATAGACACTTTAGATTTTATACCTATTAAGTGGAAAAATGCTTATAGATTGCCTCCCAGACAATATGTCATCCAATTGCCATGGATTTGTTCTGGAATCTTGTTCCAAAATTCTGTGTGCTATCTTTTAACCCGGGTAATCCTGAAATAGTTTTTTGTTAAATTTTTTGTTTGTATTCTAATATTTTATCATCTTTAGTTACTACAAACAGATCAGTTTTTTGCAACAATTACACTTATAGTCTAATGACAGCAGGCCTTCCTTCCAGAAGGATGGCCGGGTAATATGACTACATTTTAAACAGTATTACACGACCCTAGGATCCAGGGCAGATAGACAGAAAAAAATGCTACATGAAGAGCTAAGTCACACTTCAGGCATTTCATTGTGGATTTCTTCTTGCACATTCTGCATTGCAGTTGAATTTTCTTGTTTCTTTTGACATCTACTGGTGAGTCACCAACATAATGTTCCTTCCCATCATAATGTGAATCAATTTTATTTATTCTGGATTGTCATCTTCTACTTTGGACACTCCTCTTATTTTCTTCAAGTATGGCAATGGCAATGCAGGGTCTAAAAGCGAGGTGATCGATTGGTCCTTCATTGCGCCTGTAAACCTCTTCATCAACAAATTGTTCAAAGTATTCTAAAGGACTCCTGCATGGTTGGTTAGGTACTGTATACACTACGGACCATTCTACTGTTGATTCAGGCATACTGTCTTTTTGTCCACTTATAACTTCCTTCTCTCATAGAACTGCCCTTCGAAATAGAATCCCTTAATATACCTCTTTGAGGAAGGAGGAGCAGTAGCCTAAGATCTTTGTTGATTACTATCACTGTTATTCTTGATGTTACAGCACACTGAAGATATACCAGGTTCTTGTTCTTACTGAAAAGAGTTTATTTTTTTGAGTCAAAGCTCGAATTTGTGGGTCAGTAATAAACATGTTTGCTGCATTTAGCTGACTTCCAGGTAAATTCTCTATATATGAGGATTATCCTCAGAACTGGAATCTTCATCAGTAATGTCATCTGTGGCATTCAAGGGAGGAGTTAGGGTAACATCTACACTATTAAATATAAATTCAAATACCCTGAGACAGTTTTTTGTCTCAAACATGTCCAAGACATTAATGATAAATAAGAAGCAATAAATTAAAATTTGTGATGCGGCCAGGAATCGAATCTGGACCTCCGTGCTTACTGGGCAGACGTCTTACCGTTAGACCATCACACCACTAACGGTTAAGGCGCCTTTTGAATAGTTTAAGTACGACTTCCCTCTACGTCACAAACTTTTTAATTCCACTTCTGTGTTCCATAGATAATTGCCACTACTGCCAAGGCTCTCAATGCTTCTTATTTATCGTTAATGTCTTGGACATGTTTGAGACTAAAAACGTGTCAGGGTATTTGAATTTATATTTAATTTGATATTTATATCACCTTAATAGGAATGTTCAAATATATGTCCATTGCTAAGGTGCTATTCCGCTGCATGGAGAGCCTTGGCAGTAGTGGCAATTATCTATGGAACACAGAAGCTGAATTAAAAAGTTTGTGACGTGGAGGGAAGTCATACTTAGACTATTCCGAGGCGCCTTAACCGTTAGTGGTGTGGTGGTCTAACGGTAAGACGTCTGCCTAGTAAGCACGGAGGTCCGGGTTCGATTCCCGGCCGCATCACAAATTTTAATTCATTGCTTCTTATTTATCGTTAATGTCTACACTATTATTTGGAAAATCATTATTGTTGTCCAGAATTTCGTACAATTCATTTAGTGTAATCGTTTTCCTGCAAATAAGTAGGAAAGATGTCACATAATCCTAAGGTCCTTCTGGATGGATGTCAACAAATAATACACTAAAAACTACAGATAAAATCTATTGTAGGTAATATTTTTATGACTACATACAAGATTAAACATTTAAGATGTTATTTACATGATGTTAAGAATAAAAATTTATAATAAAGGTCTGCAACTGATCCCACTGCAAAACCTGTCCAATGCATCCTCCCACTACCACATACTCCAGCCCCATCACAGGGTCACATGGGAGACAACACCCGTCATATATCAACTGACATGTGTCCACTGTGCAGCCTTTTATGTTGGTATGACTACCAACAAACTGGCTAAGCAGATGAATGGTCACAGACTGACTGTTTGCCTGGGGGACACCCAATATCCTGTAGCAGAGCATGCACTCCAGCATGACTCCAGGGAACTTGGCACATGTTACACCACACATGCCATTTGGATAGTACCAACAAACACCAGTCCCTCAGAGCTACGGAGGTGGGAACTTGCCCTCCAACATATCCTCTCCTCCCACCGCCACCCCCCTGGCCTAAATCTACGCTAACCCCTCCCCTTCCTCCATCCTCAGCTCACATATTCATTATCCGTTCCTTACCCCCCCCCCCCCCCCCCTCTCTCTCTCTCTCTCTCTCTCTCTCTCTCTCTCTCTGTCTGTCTGTCTGTCTGTCTGTGTGTGTGTGTGTGTGTGTGTGTGTGTGTGTGTGTGTGTGTGTGTGTGAAACGTTTTAGACACCCCCCCCCCCCATCCCTCAGCATCATTCAGTTTACTCATCTTCTCTTCTCTATACTGCTTGATGTTTCCTCTTTGTTTATATATATCCTCTCTGGCTTGGCTCAGTACTAATATGCAGTATCTCTGACTTCCACACTCCTCAAACACCACCCTCATGGCCTAGTTCATGAATTACCTTTCCCTTCTGTTCCCATCCTTTTTTCTTCCCTTCTCTCCCACCTCAAGAAGGAACTATGTTCCAAAAGCTAGTCATGTTTCATCCCTTTTTTCATTTTCTTTATTTGTGTCACTATCGGCGGTACAGCACAAAGGTAAGTACTGGCCAGCCATTCTCTCTCTTTTGAAAAATAATTGATTATTTCTAAGGAGAATTTCCATCATTAATCGAATTTATAATAAAGTTTACTTGTCCATGCAAAACGAAGTTGGTCAGTTCATCCATTGCTGCCGAAGAGTGATTTTCGAAACACAACACAGATGATTGCGGCACCAATATTACTCTGTTTAGATGAACCGTGTCGACAATGATCTTCCAACTTATGTTTCAGTATTGCAAAAATGTTTCGGAACACCAACAATGGTAGTTACATAAACTTTTATATTTATATGCATACGATCCTTCTGGAAGAATTGTAGGGTTATTCTAGCTACAAATAATTAAACACAAGTTGAACAAATCACTCTTGTTTCATATTGTTTAAAAAAAAAGTTTTTGTTACTATTTGAGTTGAAGGGCACGAAAGGGACATAGTGGTCGGGAAGGGAGTACCGGTAAGACAGTATGTCAGAGTTTGTGAGCCTAAAGTTTCTGAGGCGTTCTACAAAATCCACAGTGTTTCAGATGTAATGTTGATATTTGCGAACATAAGGGCTAAGCGGGTTCTCAAGTTAGCTAGTAGGTACGTCGGGGGGATCGATATTGCTAACAGTGCGGCATAGTGGCGCATTTTCCTCGTGGAAGTCCGTAGAGTGTAGGAGGGATCGGTGTGTTCGGTCGCAGCTTCGTGACAACTCGATCTGGCGGGCCGGATTGTTTGAGAAGTGCCACAGTCATTCTTTCCACTTTCTCGGTGAGATCTGTCGATCTTCCGGTCCTCTGGCAGGCCTCTCGTCTTCTCACTGTGGTCGTGACGAGAAAGGACCGCTGTGGCATTGCCATTGACAGCCAGTAAAGCTGTGAAGCAGTGCTGCTGAAGCGGCACTCTTTAGTGGTAACAGATGGATGACCTGTTTCACGTGAATCACACGGAGTCTGGAGTTGACTGTAATGTAAGTCAACTGCTTCCTGTAATTAACACATCTGCTGAAGAGCAAGGCTATAGGTGCAGCAAATAATAAACTTTATTTTTTCCACATCACTGTGAAAACTGACATTAAAAAATGGCAAAAGAACACTGCTACAATAAGCAAGTGAAATGAAATTATTTCACGGAGTGTCGCTTCCGCAGCAAGGAATAAGCGCGCGAGGCGGTGCCCCGCGAGGCAGGCGCGCGAACTTAGGTCGTTACACTGCGATTGACTGATTGCGTCCGTTGAATACTTGTCGTCACAGCTACAATGTCTGGGGATCTTCTCTAAGTTTCCGAATTGCTATCCTCTCTCCAATAGAAATGTTCAGTTTCGTAGGTTCGGTTTTTGTGAGAACACGACACGTCCCTCGCCGTACCTCCTCGGCCGCTTCAAACGGAAGTTGTGCACTTGTGATGTCTGGTAGGTTCAGTTTTAGGAGCAGGGCAAAGTTGAGTCATATTGTTACCTTAGGATTTTTCTTTTTCTTTTTTTTTTTTTTACTGGAAGCAGCTAGAGAATGTCTTGGAACAGTAGTGTGTAAAGGCAGGAAGAAGCAGACAGCTTGGTGGAATGACACAGTCAAGGCAGCCTGTAAAAAGAAAAAGAAGGCATTTCAAAAATGGCTCTATAATAGAAATCATTCAGACAAAGAAAGTTATGTTGAAGAAAGAAACAAAGCCAAACGGATCATTGTAGACTCCAAGCAGAAATCATGGGAAGACTTGGGAAGTAAGCTAGAAACTCTGGATAAAGCTGTAGGAAAACCATTTTGGACCCTAATTAGCGATCTTCAAAAGGG